>JASERS010000010.1:18572500-18960000 GCA_036711965.1 Onthophagus sagittarius | reverse complement strand
CTTCTTTAAGTTGTTATACATTTTAGATGTTTTATCTTTTAGTTGTCTTATATGCTCCGTCATTTTAATATCTTTATCCACATGCACTCCAAGATATTTAACTGATTTTTTACTTTCAATCTGCGTTCGGTCGACCATTATTTTCATGTTCGAAAACTTTCGCCTTCCCTCTAATATAACCAATTCTGTTTTGCTTGGTTCGAGTTGGAGGCCCATCGACTCAAGGGTTCGTTTAGTATTCGCTATTGCATATTCTGTCTTGTCTATGACTTCTTCCGCTGACTGCCCACATACCACTATTGCTAGGTCATCTGCATATCCAACAATTCGTACTCCGTTTTCCACCTTCTGCCTCAGGATTCTGTCATAGAATAAATTCCACAATGTTCCTCCAATTACTGAGCCTTGCGGGACGCCGCACGTGACTTTTCGTTCTTTTGTGTTTGATAGCAACACTTTTCTATCTTTCAAATATGAATTTAAAATTCTTTGCAGCCCAGTATTAACTTGAGTTTCTCTCAATGCTTTTCTTACTTCGTTCCATGGTACTGAATTGAACGCATTTTTTATATCTAACAGCACCATAATTCTAATTCCTCTATGTTTTAATGATACTTTTTTCCTTTCTCTAGTTTCTTTCAGTATGTTCATTACCGCGTCGACAGTACTTCTGCCTTTTCGGTACCCATACTGTGCATCGCTGATAATTTCCCTCTCTTCTAACTCTGCAACCAATCTGTTATTAACAAGTCGTTCCAAGAGCTTTCCCACCGCACTAAGGAGACACAGCGGTCTGTAGGTCCTTTCTTGATTTGGCTTTTCTGGTTTTGGAACCAAAACCAGCACTGCTCTCTTCCATATGTCAGGGAAGTTGCCTTTGATTAAACAGTCGTTGTACACGTCAATAAAAACATCTGGATTCGATTTTACACAGCTTTTTAATATTTCATTAGTAATCCCGTCTTCTCCCGGTGCTTTTCTTGTTTTTAACTGCTTAACTGCCGTTTCTAATTCTTCCGTTTTAAACAAAATAGGCTCCTCTATCTCATCATCCTCGATTTCTGGATCTTCTATCGAATCTGGTAATTGTGGGAAGAGCTTCTCAAATTGCTTTTCTACTGTTTCAAAATCTACTTCCTCCCTTCTCCTAGCGCCAAACCTTTTTGTAACGATCTGATAGGCCGTTCCCCAAACATTTTCTTCCAACTCCAGACATAATTCCTTCCATTTCTCCTCTTTTGATTTTTTAATTAACTTTCTTAACTCTTTCTTAGCGTTTCCGTATTCTAGGGTTAATTGCTGTGTTTCATTCTGTTCTCGTTTTTTCTTATATCTTTGTAACGCTCTTCTTTTTGCTACACATACCTTTCTTGCCTTTTCTATATCTATTGTCCACCAGTACACTGGTTTCCTATGAGTTTGATTTGTTCGCTTCTTTAGTGATTTATCACAAGCATTTGTAATTAGCTCCATTAGACCCTGCGGATTTAGGTTTTTAATTCGTCTAGTCTCTTCTTGAAATATCCTTTCTAGTTTTGTTAATGATTGGGTCGTATGCCTCCAACCCACCGAATTTCCAGTCAATTTCTCCTCCTTGTTCTTGTAAATTTCATACATAATCATAGAATGATCGCTCAGCATTTCGATCTCTTCAGCCACTCGCCAATTCATTATTTCATTTATACTGTCTTCTGTTGTTATTGTAAGGTCGATAATCGATGTACCTCGAGGGCTTCTATATGTAGGGGTGTTTCCATTATTGGCTATCACCATCCTGTTCTTAACTACCCATTCCTCGAGTACCTTCCCTCTCTTATTTAGGATACAATCTCCCGCCATCGGTGTTCTGGCATTCAAGTCACCTCCTATAACCATCGACTTTTTAGTGTGTCTGATTATGTTTTCTAAGTCATCTAACAGGTTCTCAAAATTTTGTATTGGTTTATTTGGTGAAAAATATACAGACAGGAAAACTCTGGTCTGAGTTTCTATTCCAACGTACCCTTTTCCTCTATACCATTTTAAAGGTTTTCCAGCTTTTCCGTGGATCATAATGAAGCAGTCATTTTCCTCATCGCACTGTAAGTTTATTGCCTTTCTGATGTTTGGTTCTTGTCCTACCACTATGTCAATGTTGGCTTGTTCCGTTTCTCTGTCGATTAGGTCGTGACAGTCCCATCTCCTGTTACAGTTCAATTGTAAAATTCTTAGTTTTGGCTGCATTTTGAGTCAGGTGATTCTCTGCCTTTGGGACTTTGTGATTTCCTGTAGTCCCTTCTTTCACCTTTCTTCTCTTTCCTCCCTAGTTTTTTCGGTTGTTGCTGCTTCCACTCTTGCATCTTTGTTTCTTTCGGTCCTTGTTCTTGCTCTATTTCAATTTTGGTTTCTTGTTTTTCTTTTAAAAATTCCGTGATCACCGTACCCACCTTTGCTTGCAAGTCTTTCTCTTCTATTTCTAACTGCGGACTTGGTATTTCTACTACCTCCATACTATCTACTCCTGCTTCTTTATCCTTCAAATCTAGTTTCATTGTTTTCTGTATGATTTTTTTCTCTTTTCCCGTTTCTTGTTTCTTTCTTCCTTGTTTTATCTGTTCTCTGTACTTTACACAGCTCATTGTTGATCCTCTATGGCCTTCTATGTTACAATCTGGACAACTTGGTTTATTTGTACACTCTTTTGTTGTATGTCCTTCTCTTCCACAATTGTAACAATTACCTCTCCTATCAGGTCCCGTACAGTCCTTGATTAAATGTTGTGGAGACCAACATTTTATGCACCTTCTAGTCCTCACCCTTTCTTCAATATTGCACATTGACAAGCCAATTCTTATTTTTCTGTTGTTTAGTAGTTTATCTGCTTGTTCCAATTTCATTTCAACCGTCACTGCCAACATACTGTCGGCATACGGTCTTAGTGAACTAATCTTTATATCGTTTGTTTTACCTACTTCATTCTCTATTGCTTCCCTTATCTCTTCTTTCTCTGTAGTTATCATCAATCCTCTTATATGAATTGTTTTCGTTCGTTCTTTTTCTTTTATCCCTCTGTCCGTCACTATTTGCCCCATTTGACAGCTCAACACCCTTTGTATTTCTCTTACTGCGTCTTCATCTTTCTGTGTAGTAATTAAGATCTTTCCTTCTCTTGTTCTTCTTATTCCTTCTATTTTTTCTACCTCTCTTCTCCCTTGTAGTTTTTGTTTTATTCCCTTTACCGTCTCCTCGTATGTTATTCCTGGCCTTTCCACTACAATGGCATATGTCCTTCTTGTGTTGTCTCGTTTCTTGTTTCTCTCTTCGTCTATTTTTGACTTTGTCGTGTAAATTACTATGTCTATATTCGTATTTCTGAAAATTATCTCAAGCATCTTTCTATATCTTCCAAGCGACATCTGTCTCAGGTGATGTATCGCAATTTTTGTTTCATTAATGTTTTCTTGTTTGAGTTTTTCTAGCACGTCAAAAATCGATCTTTCTGTCCCATCAGTTTTCAGCTTTATCACTTTTTCTCTACTCACTTTTTCTATTCCTTTTACTTTTGTTTTTGTTTCTTGTTCGATTTCCTCGTAGTTATCATGTAGTTTTATTAGCTCTGGATATAGTTGTTTGAACTTGTTTTGTATGCTCCATTTCATATCTACATCGTCGGGTTCCACTATCACCACCTTGGTATTTACTTCATGTTGGTGTAGCGGGTTTCCTTCTTTTATTACGGTAGTTCTATAATATTCTTCCTTCCATTCAATATTTGCTACCCCTTGCCATTCCTCGTAAGTTTTCGCTGTTTCAATTTTTATATCCTCCTTACTTTCAGTCTGTGTGCCTTGCGTCTTTGTTTCTGTTACTCTCACTTGTCTTTCTTCTTTGATTTCTGTTACCTTTTCAAACCAGGCTTTCACCTCTTTTCCTTCTATTGTTTCACTCAACCTTTCCATTTTTCTCACTATATCTTTGATTTCTCTCTTAGTATTTTGTTCAACGTTTCTCCGCAAGGATTTGATCAATCTATTCATTTCCGACATTGTTTCACAGGTTTTTTTAGCCGTTCTGCTCATTTCTTTCTTGTTCTTTTCATCCTCCCTCTCCTTTATTCCTTCGGCCTCTCCACCTATTCTCTTTCTCTTTTTGGTATCTTTTTTCGGTGTCGTTTCTGTTTCACTCTGAGGGCTTTTACTGCCTGAATCTAGCGACCAGTTCCTTATCCTGAGTGGAGTTTCCTTTTCTAAATCTCCTAAAATTCCTATCAAATCTCCGCTGTTTATGGTTCTTTGCTTTTTTCTTTTCTCTGTTATCTGCTCCTTGCTCGCATCTAAGATTATCGGGTTCATTTCTTCCACTCCGATCACTGTCCTGTCGGATTCGTTCTCGCTGTCTTCCTCTTCGGTTGACTCCTGTTCCATCATTTTCCCTTCATATTCTACTTCAATTTTGTTTTTCACTATTTTCTCTTCTCTACTCGTAGTCGCTTTAGGTGGTGTGCGACCTATGAGGCTACTCCGTTTAAACGCGTAAACCTCACCACTCTGGCTCGCAGAGTCTTGTAAATTGTCCGGTTGTTGTACAGGTCTAGCAGTCGCCGGGAGGTCGACCTTATTCTCCTCCCGGTATTTTTCCGAGGCTTGCGTCTTACTTTCCATAATCCATATTTGCAGATGTCAAGCGCCTAGCTTACGCTCCGTTTTTAACCTACCGGCAGTATACACTTACGAAACTTCACTTTAACACAACACTATACACTTAGACACTTAACACTTAGTCCCGTAGCTCCTGTGTCTCCAAGCAGGGCTTCTCATGGGGTGTCACCGTCCGGGATCACACGGCCCCCAGTTTTTTAAGGAGGTATTCTCCTCCAGCTCGGGTACCTCGGGATTGCTACACCCGTGCCTAGGTTAAAACCTAAGCCCCTGAGGGAACCCAACCCAACCCAACCCAACCCAACCCAACCCAACCCAACCCAACCCAACCCAACCCAACCCAACCCAACCCAACCCAACCCAACCCAACCCAACCCAACCCAACCCAACCCAACCCAACCCAACCCAACCCAACCCAACCCAACCCAACCCAACCCAACCCAACCCAACCCAACCAACCCAACCCAACCCAACCCAACCCAACCCAACCCAACCCAACCCAACCCAACCCAACCCAACCCAACCCAACCCAACCCAACCCAACCCAACCCAACCCAACCCAACCCAACCCAACCCAACCAACCCAACCCAACCCAACCCAACCCAACCCAACCCAACCCAACCCAACCCAACCCAACCCAACCCAACCCAACCCAACCCAACCCAACCCAACCCAACCCAACCCAACCCAACCCAACCCAACCCAACCCAACCCAACCCAACCCAACCCAACCCAACCCAACCCAACCCAACCCAACCCAACCCAACCCAACCCAACCCAACCCAACCCAACCCAACCCAACCCAACCCAACCCAACCCAACCCAACCCAACCCAACCCAACCCAACCCAACCCAACCCAACCCAACCCAACCCAACCCAACCCAACCCAACCCAACCCAACCCAACCCAACCCAACCCAACCCAACCCAACCCAACCCAACCCAACCCAACCCAACCGCGAACCCAACCCAACCGCGAACCCAACCCAACCGCGAACCCAACCCAACCGCGAACCCAACCCAACCGCGAACCCAACCCAACCGCGAACCCAACCCAACCGCGAACCCAACCCAACCGCGAACCCAACCCAACCGCGAACCCAACCCAACCGCGAACCCAACCCAACCGCGAACCCAACCCAACCGCGAACCCAACCCAACCGCGAACCCAACCCAACCGCGAACCCAACCCAACCGCGAACCCAACCCAACCGCGAACCCAACCCAACCGCGAACCCAACCCAACCGCGAACCCAACCCAACCGCGAACCCAACCCAACCGCGAACCCAACCCAACCGCGAACCCAACCCAACCGCGAACCCAACCCAACCGCGAACCCAACCCAACCGCGAACCCAACCCAACCGCGAACCCAACCCAACCGCGAACCCAACCCAACCGCGAACCCAACCCAACCGCGAACCCAACCCAACCGCGAACCCAACCCAACCGCGAACCCAACCCAACCGCGAACCCAACCCAACCGCGAACCCAACCCAACCGCGAACCCAACCCAACCGCGAACCCAACCCAACCGCGAACCCAACCCAACCGCGAACCCAACCCAACCGCGAACCCAACCCAACCGCGAACCCAACCCAACCGCGAACCCAACCCAACCGCGAACCCAACCCAACCGCGAACCCAACCCAACCGCGAACCCAACCCAACCGCGAACCCAACCCAACCGCGAACCCAACCCAACCGCGAACCCAACCCAACCGCGAACCCAACCCAACCGCGAACCCAACCCAACCGCGAACCCAACCCAACCGCGAACCCAACCCAACCGCGAACCCAACCCAACCGCGAACCCAACCCAACCGCGAACCCAACCCAACCGCGAACCCAACCCAACCGCGAACCCAACCCAACCGCGAACCCAACCCAACCGCGAACCCAACCCAACCGCGAACCCAACCCAACCGCGAACCCAACCCAACCGCGAACCCAACCCAACCGCGAACCCAACCCAACCGCGAACCCAACCCAACCGCGAACCCAACCCAACCGCGAACCCAACCCAACCGCGAACCCAACCCAACCGCGAACCCAACCCAACCGCGAACCCAACCCAACCGCGAACCCAACCCAACCGCGAACCCAACCCAACCGCGAACCCAACCCAACCGCGAACCCAACCCAACCGCGAACCCAACCCAACCGCGAACCCAACCCAACCGCGAACCCAACCCAACCGCGAACCCAACCCAACCGCGAACCCAACCCAACCGCGAACCCAACCCAACCGCGAACCCAACCCAACCGCGAACCCAACCCAACCGCGAACCCAACCCAACCGCGAACCCAACCCAACCGCGAACCCAACCCAACCGCGAACCCAACCCAACCGCGAACCCAACCCAACCGCGAACCCAACCCAACCGCGAACCCAACCCAACCGCGAACCCAACCCAACCGCGAACCCAACCCAACCGCGAACCCAACCCAACCGCGAACCCAACCCAACCGCGAACCCAACCCAACCGCGAACCCAACCCAACCGCGAACCCAACCCAACCGCGAACCCAACCCAACCGCGAACCCAACCCAACCGCGAACCCAACCCAACCGCGAACCCAACCCAACCGCGAACCCAACCCAACCGCGAACCCAACCCAACCGCGAACCCAACCCAACCGCGAACCCAACCCAACCGCGAACCCAACCCAACCGCGAACCCAACCCAACCGCGAACCCAACCCAACCGCGAACCCAACCCAACCGCGAACCCAACCCAACCGCGAACCCAACCCAACCGCGAACCCAACCCAACCGCGAACCCAACCCAACCGCGAACCCAACCCAACCGCGAACCCAACCCAACCGCGAACCCAACCCAACCGCGAACCCAACCCAACCGCGAACCCAACCCAACCGCGAACCCAACCCAACCGCGAACCCAACCCAACCGCGAACCGGAAGGTGTAGGATGGTAAACGGAAGGTGAAGGATGAAAAACGGAAGGTGTAGGATGGTAAACGGAAGGTGCAGGATGAAAAGCGGAAGGTGTAGGATCGAGGACGGAAGGTGTAGGATGAAAAACGGAAGGTGTGGGATGAAAAGCGGAAGGTGTAGGATGGTAAACGGAAGGTGTGGGATGGTAAACGGAAGGTGTAGGATGAAAAGCGGAAGGTGTAGTATGGTAAGCGGAAGGTGTACGATGAAGAACGGAAGGTGTGGGATGAAAAAACGGAAGGTGTAGGATGGTAAACGGAAGGTGTTGGATCGAGGACGGAAGGTGTAGGATGAAAAACGGAGGGTGTGGGATGAAAAGCGGAAGGTGTAGGATGGTGAACGGAAGGTGTAGGATAAAAAACGGAAGATGTAGTATTGTAATCGGAAGATGTAGTATTGTAAACGGAAGGTGTAGGATGAATAACGGAAGATGTAGGATGAAAATGGAAGATGTAAGATCGAAAATGGAAGATGTAGGATGGTATACGGAAGGTGTAGTATGAAAAGCGGAAAGTGTAGGATGAAAAACGGAAGGTGTAGGATGAAAAACGGAAGGTGTAGGAAGAAGAACGGAAGGTGTGAGATGAAAAGCGGAAGGTGTAGAATGTTAAACGGAAGGTGTAGGATGAAAAGTGGAAGGTGTAGGATGGTAAACGGAAGGTGTAGGATGGTAAACGGAAGCTGTAGGATAAAAAACGGAACATGTAGTATTGTAAACGGAAGGTGTAGGATGAAGAACGGAAGATGTAGGATCGAAAACGGAAGATGTAGGATGGTAAACGGAAGGTGTAGGATGAAAAACGGAATGTGTAGGATGAAAAACGGAAGGTGTAGGATTAAAAACGGAAGGTGCAGGATGAAAAGCGGAAGGTGTAGGATGGTAAACGGAAGGTGTAGGATGGTAAACGGAAGCTGTTGGATGAAAAACGGAAGATGTAGTATTGTAAACGGAAGGTGTAGGATGAAGAACGGAAGATGTAGGATGGGAAACGTAAGATGTAGGATGATAATGTAAGATGTAGTATCGAAAACGGAAGATGTAGGATGGTAAATGGAAGGTGTAGGATGAAAAGCGGAAAGTGTAGGATGGTAAACGGAAGGTGTAGGATGAAAAACGGAATGTGTAGGATGAAAAACGGAAGGTGTAGGATTAAAAACGGAAGGTGCAGGATGAAAAGCGGAAGGTGTAGGATGGTAAACGGAAGGTGTAGGATGGTAAACGGAACCTGTTGGATGAAAAACGGAAGATGTAGTATTGTAAACGGAACGTGTAGGATGAAGAACGGAAGATGTAGGATGGAAAACGTAAGATGTAGGATGATAATGGAAGATGTAGGATCGAAAACGGAAGATGTAGGATGGTAAACGGAAGGTGTTGGATCGAGGACGGAAGGTGTAGGATGAAAAACGGAGGGTGTGGGATGAAAAGCGGAAGGTGTAGGATGGTAAACGGAAGGTGTAGGATAAAAAACGGAAGATGTAGTATTGTAATCGGAAGATGTAGTATTGTAAACGGAAGGTGTAGGATGAATAACGGAAGATGTAGGATGGAAAACGTAAGATGTAGGATGAAAATGGAAGATGTAGGATCGAAAATGGAAGATGTAGGATGGTAAACGGAAGGTGTAGTATGAAAAGCGGAAAGTGTAGGATGAAAAACGGAAGGTGTAGGATGAAAAACGGAAGGTGTAGGAAGAAGAACGGAAGGTGTGGGATGAAAAGCGGAAGGTGTAGAATGGTAAACGGAAGGTGTAGGATGAAAAGTGGAAGGTGTAGGATGGTAAACGGAAGGTGTAGGATGGTAAACGGAAGTTGTAGGATAAAAAACGGAAGATGTAGTATTGTAAACGGAAGGTGTAGGATGAAGAACGGAAGATGTAGGATCGAAAACGGAAGATGTAGGATGGTAAACGGAAGGTGTAGGATGAAAAGCGGAAAGTGTAGGATGGTAAACGGAAGGTGTAGGATGAAAAACGGAATGTGTAGGATGAAAAACGGAAGGTGTAGGATTAAAAACGGAAGGTGCAGGATGAAGAGCGGAAGGTGTAGGATGGTAAACGGAAGGTGTTGGATGGTAAACGGAACCTGTTGGATGAAAAACGGAAGATGTAGTATTGTAAACGGAACGTGTAGGATGAAGAACGGAAGATGTAGTATTGTAAACGGAACGTGTAGGATGAAGAACGGAAGATGTAGTATTGTAAACGGAACATGTAGGATGAAGAACGGAAGATGTAGGATGGAAAACGTAAGATGTAGGATGATAATGGAAGATGTAGGATCGAAAACGGAAGATGTAGGATGGTAAACGGAAGGTGTAGGATGAATAGCGGAAAGTGTAGGATGGTAAACGGAAGGTGTAGGATGAAAAACGGAAGGTGTAGGATGAAAAACGGAAGTTGTAGGATGAAAAACGGATGGTACAGGATGAAAAGCGGAAGGTGTAGGATGGTAAACGGAAGCGGTATAATGAAAAACGGAAGATGTAGTATTGTAAACGGAAAGTGTAGTTTGGAAATTGAAGATGTAGGATCGAAAACGGAAGATGTAGCATGAAAATGGAAGATATAGGATCGAGAACGGAAGATGTAGGATGGAATACGGAAGATGTAGGATGAAAATGTAGAGTGGAAAATGGAATATGTGGAGTGGAAAATGGAATATGTAGAGTGGAAAATGGAAGATATAAAGAGAAAAAAAAATGAATAGATGACAAACTAAAAATGGAAGATGAAAAACTAAAAATGGAAGACGAAGAACTGAAAATGGAAGATGAAAAATGAAAAATGGAAGATGTAGAATGGAAAATGGATGATGTAGAATGGAAAATGGAAGATGTAGAATTGAAAGTGGAAGATGTAGAATGGAAAATGAAAGATGAAAAGAATAGAAGATGAGACTAACTAAATAGAACGAATTTTATATTTTAATTAAAAAAATTATTTAGTAATCTATTTTTTAAGTAAAAATTGGATTTTCTCGATGGTAAATGCACATGAGCATTACTTATGGTCGGATAATTTTACTAAAGTAGATGGTGACACACTTTAGCAAACAAATTAATCAAGTCTTTAGTTCAATAGCTGCAATTTAGATGTCGCTACTATTCGGTAGAGATCCTCCTTACCGATATTTAGTAATTAATATTAATATAAAATACGTTAGATGTCGCTTTTATTAAATATTCGGTGGGGTTCTTCCTTACCGATATTTATTTTTGTTTTCTTGATCGATATTATATTTTAACGTCTTCGAAAAGCGAAATCGAAACGTCCATTGGGGGGACATGAAATAATAAAAATGTTATCCTGCCGTCAGCGCCTCTGGCTATGTAATAGGAGAACTAATAAGGACCGCGGCAAATCGGCCGGTTTAAATAAGTTTAAATTCTTTCTGATCTTAGTTTTATGGTGAAATAGATACATGACAATAATAGAAACGTTTTAAATATTTAATAATATTTATTTAAGGGAAAATAAGTTGTATAATGAAGACATGCAAAAAAAAAGTCAACAAAAAAAACATACAAAAAATTAAAAGAAAAAAGAACAATAGTGCAATAAAATATAATATTTTATCGAAAGTGTATTTAGTATTTTAAGTTCAAAAGCAATAAGATGCAATAAGATTTAATTATAAGAAAACGTAAATAAAGAGCGTTTACACAATCATCAAGAAGAAATTAAAAGTAATAAGAAACATGATAACAGAGCATTAATAAAAAGCGGTTAATATGTAATAAATAAATTGTGGTATAATTTATAATAATTATTTCCTATTAAAACAATTAATTTAATTTATTTACAATCAAATATTTATTATAATCTTAATATTATTAGTTTTCTACAAATGGCAATTACATCACATAAATTAACTATCTACTAATCCGGGAATTATCCCAATAATTAATAAACTCAATGAAAGTAATTAACAATCTTATACTTACTGCGATTTGAGGCATAATTGCACTAGCTACTAATAGTTTTTTAATAATAAATTTACAATCTTTACAAAACACACGAAACACACCAAAACTACGCCGTAAAATGCAGAAATGGAGGAAAATCTATGACTAAACCGCCATGAAGGCGCCACGAATTTTTTTTTTTGGACTTTTATTTTCAAAATGTTATATTAATACATTACATAATAGTTAATTACATATATAGTTATATATCCTCATATATCCTCATCATATACACATTAATTACCAAATATATTACAATATTTATAAAATAAACCATTAAAATTTGACTTATTAAACTTCGGGAAGAACGAACAATGCCGAATATTGCCGATTGATCGAAGGTAGTGCAAAAGAAGGATGTTATAGGGAACTATATACTTAGATAAATTAAATCGTGTATTGTCACCCCCCTGGTAACGTCTCATTTATTAATATTGCAATAATTTTTAATTATAATAATAATATGTAGCTTTTTAAGCTTCTTAGATGTTTTTAATCTCTCTTGTTGAAATTGTTGGAATTATTGAAATTATTAAAATTGTTAAAATCGTTGAAATGGGGTGAAAGAAAGTCAATTAAGGTTTTTACCGTTAGGCAATAATTTGATAGATCACTTTTTCATAAAGACATAAATAAGAAGGACTCCAAAAGAAAAGAACTCAAATTCCAGCCAATTAATTTATTATTATAACACGGTTATTACATCGATAAATTTTAACTTAATCACAAATTGACATTATTTATAAATATTGCAATAATTTTTATTAATACTTATTAATTTCATTTTCTTAAATTAGCTTGTAATTCCCTCAAATTTCTAAACACTCTTAACTGAAATTAAAAAAATTATTATGTATCCTTTTAAAGCAACACCGAATTTACCCATTGCCTAAAAAGCGGTGATAAATTGCTTGCGGTTAACACATATTCCGGATTCTCATCGATTTGAACGTCGTCTAAGATCTCTTCGTTAAGTTCATCGGAATTTCGCTTCCCCACGCCGCCATAACAGGAATGACCATAGCTTTTACAGCCTCCTTTAAACAGTTAAAGAAATAATTCGATTAAAATCAAGTCCCGCAAGTTCAATGCATCAAAGTTTGTAATTGATTAAAAGCTTCAAGATGGGAATAAATTGAGTTTTCTTCTCAATTAAAAACCAAAAGCCGCTTCAGAGAGTGTTCCCAAGTACAGGTAAATAAAGATTTTCACTTGCGGCGGAAATGGGGGTTGTAAAATAAAAGCTGGATGATAGTAAAACATCGAAACAATTGTTCACGTTGGTAGGAAATATAAAATAAATGGAATAAAATTTTTTAACGCTATCTATAAACTTGGGGGGAATATATGGTAGGGATTATAAAACCAAATTCAATTTGAAACCAAATTAATTTTTTTGATCCATCACCTCGTAATGGATGCTATGACGTGTTAAATTAACCTTAATTGTGTGGTTTATCGACGTTTAGAGGGACAAACTAATAAATCTAAATTACACTTAATTAACTATGCCATCACAATTTATTACTAATTATTAACTCGTAATTGAATTTTAATCAAGATTTTCTAAACTTACTTATAAAACTATTAAACCTTAATGTATCCTTCGTATTACTTTATACGGTTTAAGTGTTAGGTGTTGAATTTTCGTATTAAGGAAGGGGTTTGTAAAATGATTTAGTAACCCGGGAAGATTTAATCCAAAGGATCTTTATTTGTTTCCGGATTAAGTTTTCGTATTTAGAGCTAGGACGGTCGAATTTTGTTCGGTGTATTTAGGAAAATCTCTCCTTAACCGGCTCCTCTATTCTTGGGATCTGAAAGCTACCAATTTGGAGAAGGATTTAAGCGATTTTAAGAATAATTAAGAACGTCGATCGACTGATTAGATTAAAACTTTTTAATTACTTCACTTTAATTGTACATTTTATTTGTTATTAATGCTTTATAACTCTTATTTTAAATGAATCCCTTTTAATTAAGAATATCTACTTTGGTTACGTTAATTAAGAAAATTTTTTTCTATTATCATTTTTAATTTTTGAGATACAACCTTTTTTAATGTGAAATATATCAAACTTGAAATGTTTAACTATTTTTGAATTTTGGGTTGGTATCAATGAATAATATACAAATATTATTAATGATATGCATTCTTAGTATGATTTAGAAAGAGATTTTAAACTTTAACTTGTTATATCATTCATTTCCTAATTCCTATAAACACAATCTGGATAAATATTTAAAATTTAGGTTGAATATGAATCACCAATTCTTTAACAAAAAAATTATATAAAAGATTGAGTAAATTCTAAGAAACCCATTTTCATTCAATCAATTTAGCCCCATTCAATTCGAAACTCATTGAAATCTTCGAATTCAAGCCACATTCATTTCCTGTTGATGCAATCTTTTAACCAAAGTACACAACAGTCATCGAACTCAATCAATAAAATACAACACCAATAAACCCATTGTAGTCCCCCGTGCTTGCAAATTTCCTTGTATACGTTTGTTTTCGACCGTTTGTTTACAATTTGGAACTTTAGAAATTAGTTTAATATAAGTTGTGCAACATCTCGTGGTCACAGCATCCGGAAATTGATCTCCTAACGTAGCAACTCAACAAAATAACAGTTTTGTATAGAGACGTTTGAATACGAAATCCCCTCACGAACCGAAACAATGTTCACAATATGCATAATATTCTGGGATATAACAATAAAAACGATTTTTGTAGATTGTAAAAAGGGTACGTTCGATGTTTTAAACATCGCGTGTTGTGTTGTGTTGTGTTGGGAGTTTTTGAAGATGTGATTTGATTCATTTCCTCAACGTGTAGATTGAAAATCCGGGGGACTAATCCTTCCTAAAAGATTGCGTCTTTAACATTCCATTTGAACTCGTTTCCTCGTTTCAAATTGGAACATGTTCTCTTTAAATATTAACGTTTCATTTTGCAAATTGTGAAATTTTAAACTGTATTTTACAAACTTCGCAATACATCATGTTATTGGATTCTCCCATGACACAAAGTTCTAATGCAGTTAGTAGTATCCCAAGTTTAATGTTTCAAAGTTTACACGAAATGAAATTTTTAAGAAAACATTTTTTTTTGTATTTTTTTAAATTAAAAGAGAATTTGAAATTATTTTTTAATTTAATTGTATTGATTTCTCGATAGATAGCGCTAGTTTATGTCGTAAAAAATATTTCGAACTTAATAAAATAACTAAAATATGATTAAATTAAATTAATTTTATTAAATTTGTTGTTAATTTAATTATTATTACAACCATAAATCAAGATATTAATTAATTTATAATTATTAATATTAATAATTAAAATTTTGTAGAAATTTACGACAAAATTAAGACAATTTTTGAGGAGGATTTAACGAAATTGAGTGATTTAAAGACGATTTATATATGGAAAAGTGATATTAAACCAATAAAGAATAGTGGAGCATAAAAAAAATAATTTTTCAGGTAAATTTTTTTTACGTTACATAGCTTAATTAATCAGATAAAAGATGGCGCTAATCGCTCAATTTTTTTTAGATTTGGTCTTATTTATTTCATAAAAAGGTAAAGTATGAAACATTTTTAATTCAGATAATATTGATAACTAGGGCAATTATTGTCGATCTCAGCTCACGAACAAGTTTAAACTTTCCCGTTTCAATATCGACATGTGTCCGGTGTTATCTGCATCCGTACACTAGAATAGTTTCATACTCGAGCTAAGTTGAAAATGAACAAAGAACCTTTTTTGCAATGAATCATTTTTGATTCAAAACACCATCATAATTACAATTGGTAATTTTTAACCAATTTCGAGATCAATCCATACAAGAAAATTAACACACAGTTAGCAAATATTTTCTCTCCGATACAAATGGTTTCTGGTATCTATCGAAACCACTGCATATGTATGCAGAGGGCAATTTGCATTTTAGATTGGAGTTGAAAAAAAACGTATTGGTATACCTCGGATAATAACGGAGCAATTACTTTTTTTGAAACGGAGAAAAACAGTCTCCACGAATGAAATTGTATTAATAATCATTTCGATTCCTATTCACTTAATACGAATAGAAACGTCAATGTAAAAGACACCGTTTGTCAGAGTGAAAACTAGATTACACACAAACGTTATTTTTAGTTACCTATTGATATAAAACGTCCGCAGAAATTGTTGCGCAACTAAACTGTCAATTCAACAACATAAAACACAAAAAGAAATTATCTGCGTCATTAATTGCGAATTCGAAATTATTTCGTTTTCATTTCCAAGTTAAAATCAACAATTACTAAGATACACAAAAAAGTTATTGGTACACAATCGAAAAGCAAACTCTAAAAGTAAATAATAACGGAACGAAACGAAACAGTTTTTGTGTATCTTAAAATGGTAGAATAAGAAAAGAATTGGAACATCTCTTGATTAAAAAACTACTACTTACTCTTTGCGTCTACATCGACGGTGAAAACGATGAGAGCCAGCATCATCGATAAAACCATCACCATCGACCAATTGCAGACTACCTTCATGCTGATTTTTAGATGTGTCGAACGAAATTATTGGGAGACCGACGGTGATGGTCGTTTTGATGGGATTTGGGGGTGAAATTTCAAAACGTTGGAGCGCGTTCGCGGCATTTATATCCCGTGGGGCAAGTTTGCGCATGTTCTTGACGCGTGGGCAAACCGATATTATCTTGCGTAGTACAAGAACTTTTCAATCAAACTTTTTTTTATAATCAATCGCCCCCAATTAATTCTTTCTTATCTTTTAATAAATTATTAATTTCCTTTCAATTTTTTGGGGCGGATTTAAAGGTTTATTGGATGTCTTTTAACTTGATATCTTATCATTTTGAATTTAATTTACGAATAGATATTTATTTGAGGATATAATATCTTAATTAATTATTGTTAGTTAAATTACAACTAAATTTGAGATGAAAGTAGAAATATTCAGATTTGATTCTCATATAACGATGAGTGTCAAATAAAATTAGAACCAACGCTAGAATTAGATCTAAAATTATTTGGGTTTAGCCGTCTTAAGAGACGTTCGGCTAAACCCGAATGATTCTAGATCTATATCTAGGGTTAGTTCTAATTTTCTTCACCTCAATCTCACAAAAGATTTGATATTGCTTCAAGAAGATTGGATATTGCTTCAAGAAGACAGATTTTCGAGGAACGCACCGCAAAATATTGAGGTGCGTGGAGTGTATTAGGAGTGTATTATTCAAGGAGTGTATTATTCATATTAACATCATTAACTTATGCATGTAAGTTGACAGAAAGTACATTGCATGATAGATTAATGAAAGATAAGTAAATAAAAAGAATCACTAGTTTTGTTAAATCATTGCCATCTGAAGAAAATAAAAAGTGACGAATTAGATTTTAATTCAAGTTTTTATAACCGTTAGGGTATTTTGAAGATTTAAATTAGCTGAATGATATAGATACTGACGAAAAATGGTTGTATGTGACCAAAACTAAAAGAAAGCTTTTATATAACTCCTGAAGAAGAACTGCCTTATAGGCCTTGAGAGATAAAACGTTGAGATTTTCATAGAAAAGCGAATTTTGAAAGTTAGGAATTTGGCCATTTACTTATTTCCCAACCCCTAATAAAAAAGGATTGGGTTGGGTTTGGTTAGGTTGGGTTGATGACGAAAGTGGCGTCAATGAGTTGATGACGTCAGAGGGAATGTGGAGAGACTTCCGCTCCAGAATCGGCATTGTTACTACTAACTCCAACATCATGTCATTCAATATGAAGGATAGTATGAAGTTGGAATGTTATGGGTTGGGATACGCTGGTTGCGTTTGGTTTGGTTAGGTTGGGTTGGGTTTGCTGGGTCACGCTGGGTTCTGTCGTAATCAAAGTTGCTCACGATCACGCACGTTCACGTGAATGGTACAGAAATTGATCGACTCACGATGGGTCACGTATGACCCGACGGGACTCTTAGCCATACGTCTCTTAAGACGACGAAATTGCTGCTTCAATTAATTCATCTATATTTCGTTGTGGTAGTTGATGTTAAACTGATTGAATGAAATTGAAAAACCTAAATCCAACATCTTCAAATCCGGACTGTTGGGTGGTTGCGGTTTTTAGTGAATGCTTGCGTTAGTGCATTATCTTCGAACCAGCAGGCCACTTGTCCCGTTTTACAGGAACTAAATTATGAAGAATCATTTTCCTTATTTCTTCTTTGTTAACAACTTCCAAACTTTGGTTTTGAAAGTTCCCCTTTTTCGGTTCTTGCTGTATCTCTTATTTGGATAAAAAGATGTAAATGGCCAAATTCCTAACTTTCAAAATTCGCTTTTCAAAATTCGTCTATAGGTCTCAAGGCAGTTCTTCTTCAGGTGTTAAATAAAAGCTTTCTTTTAGTTTTGGTTACATGCAACCATTTTTCGTATATCATTCAAAACTTTAAATAAAATTCAATTCGTCACTTTTTATTTTCTTCAGATGGCAATGATTTAACAAAACTAGTGATTCTTTTTATTTACTTATCTTTCATTAATCTATCATGCAATGTACTTTTTGGCAACTTGCATGCATAAGTTAATGATCTTAATAAGAATAATACACTCATAGCTCATTATATTGCGGTACGTTCCTCGAAAATCTATCTTCTTGAAGCAATATCCAGTCTTTTTGAAGCAATATCAAATCTTTTGTAAGATTGAGGTGAAGAAGTAGTTTTGAGTAATGGGGAAAAAGATTATCCGAATTTTCACCGATCTCAATTAGAGAACGCAGGATTGGTTATACCATATGAGAAAGACCAAGAAAATGGGAAATAAAAAGATTCCAAATACAAATTAAAACACTACAAAGGGCATCATAGTGCGAGAATCCTTCGAGAATTACTTAAAAGAGTTAAACAAGAAGGAATCAAATATGAAACTAAAGATCCATAATCTTTGAGATTATAAAAAATTTTCTTCTTTGTCTAAGAATATTGAGCAAAGAGTCAAAGAATGATTTTCAGATCATGATCTTTATTTTATATAATGAACATCTCAAACTTACAACATTACACACAATACTCAAAAATCTGTGCTTAGAATAAAATCACGATCGGGATTCTACACAATACTAATCGTTCTAATTAAAACTTTTAGATTATTATAAAAAAACAAAAAAAAACGAAAGTACCCATAATAATTATCACGCTTTCCTCTTATGTGTATTGTGAATTGTAACGAGTTAAAAAGAAAAGCAACTTCTCCTTTCATTCAAAGAGTTTTTGCGTGTATCAGTTAAGAGTGAACGTGTTTCATTTGAATGCGGTGTTAAATCTTCATCGATTTTTTGTACTATGAAAATTGATAGATTATTTCGGATAATTTTTCTTTGCGATTTCGGTAAGATAATATTTTACAATCAAATCGGATAAATAGAATTAATTTTTTAGCGTTAGCTTTTTCGATTGACTTAAACGCCACAGTTTATAAAAGCTACGCTTACAATCAATTTGGAGAATCGAAATTAACGAAGAATTTGAAGCAAAAAAGAAACGTTGTTAATTTATACAACATGATTTCTTGCGCGACCGGATGCGACCCTTTAATTTATAAAGGGTATGGCTGTTTTTGTGGGTTCTTAGGATCGGGACAACCTGTTGATGGCGTTGATAGATGTTGTAAAGAACACGATTGGTGTTATTACGAAGCTAATTGTCCGTACTCTTTGGAATATTTTATTCCGTATTATTGGACGTGTTTAAATCAAAATCCGCATTGCTGTGAGTTATATATATATATATTTAGAAAAAGAAATAATGATTTAAATTATTTTTTATTTAGCGATTGATCATGGGTTTTTCGGCGGACGAGATTCGTGTTCTTACAGACTTTGTCAATGTGATAGAGTACTTTCAAATTGTTTAAAACGTTACAGTTGTCCCGTAAATCGAGCGATTTGCGGAACCTCAACGTTTCGATATATTCAAAATGTGTTAATGAATTTCTAAATTACGTTATTGTTGTTGTTATGTGGAAAACGTAAGATAAGCAGATTTTGATTTAGTGTTATTACAAAAAAATACAAAAAGGTTTTCCCTTTTAAGTATTATTATGTTTGCTTTAGTTGTTGAAAGTGTTCGGGAGGAGAGGAAGATAATTATTATGTTTTCGAGTGTTTACCGTGTTGGATTCTACAAAAACCCGGGTTAATAGAAAGATGTCATAAACATACGTGTCTGGGAAGTGAAATTGGAAAATTGTTATCCACATAAACAGTTTTTATTTATTTCTTATTTTTTTTTTAATAAAGTTTAAAAAAAGTTTAATAAAAAGTTTGTTTAATAAAGCCTTTCGATTTAATTGAATCGGAAATGTACCCAAGACGCGTATTAACTTCTTTTGCGGAGTGAAACCCGCTGGGCCTCCCAGGGATTAGTCATAAATTCGAAAATGCGCTTGGTTTTAAATTTAATTTAAACGCTTCATACTGAGTCCGGTTTTTCATTAAACCAACGGCTTTATTAATTAATTTAATGACCAGACCTCGTATTAATTTCTTTGATGCTCTTCATCAAATGTACACTGTTGCAAACTTTGTCTTTTTTCAACTATAAATAGTTATTTTAATTTCAAAAAATAGTTATTAGCCCTAAAAAAATTAACACTTAACTTTTATACATCCAATTTAATTAGAATCTAAAATAACTTAATTAATTTTTTAAGCAGATCTATTTTTCTATCATGATGTAACGTCATTGCGCTATTAAAAACTAATCTTATTTGAGATTTATCATTAAAATGATAAAAAAGAATATTCATGGAAAATGAAGTGGAAAGTTGCAGGTAGATTTGAAAGAACACGAATGATTGAAAATTCACTCGATATCTAGAATCATTCTGGATTAAATATATATATATATATATATATATATATATATAAATATAATATAATATTTGACGTTCTCAGGTCATGCTTTTATTTATGACCTTACATATTTTTTCCATATCTTGATGTTAGTTTGATTAGTTTTCCAGTTATAACTCAAGAACTATTGATGATTTCCCATTTCATTCTTCAGAAAAATAAGTTCTGCTAACTTATCTATCAGTTATCAGTAGTAGAGCCTGGGTGTACAAATACACATACAACATTGTAATGGGTTGGGTTGGTTCAAATTGTTAATGATTTTATGATCTTAAAATGTTTCCAAAAGACACAATATTTCCTCCGGAGGACTGAAACTGCTTCCAAAAGACTTGAAACGCTTCCATAAAACTTGATACAGTTTCCGCAAGTTTTAATATTGCTTCTAAGAGACTTGATACTGCTTCCAAAAGACCTGAAATGGTTTCAGAAGACTTAAACTGCTTCCATACGATTTGATATTGCTTCCACAAGTCTTTATACTGCTTCCAGAAAACCTGATACTGCTTCTAAATAGCTTGATATTGCTTCCACAAGTCTTGATACTACTGCTAGGAGACTTGATGCTACGTTCAGAAGAGTTGAAATGCTTTTGGACTTAACCTGTTTCCAGAAGACAAGATACTATCTCTGAAAGACTTGTTACTGGTTTTAAAAGTCTTAAAATACTTTCAGAAGAATTATACTACTTCCAAAAGACTCTATACTACAACTGGAAGCCTTGATACTGCTTCTAGGAAATTTGATACTGCTTCCAGAACACTTGAAATAGTTTCGAATGACTTAAAATGGTTGCAGAAAACTTGAAATTGATTCAGAAGCGTCAAATGGTTTCTTTTAAACTGCTTTAAAAAGACTTAAATCGCTTCGAGAAAACTTGAGGCTGTCTCTGCAAGGCTTAAAATGCTTCCAAAAGACTCGGTACAACATTTAGCAGACGTGAAATGCTTCCAAAAGCTTAACATTTCTTGTGTTAATTCTTCGGTATTCCAATCCGCCCCACCCTATAGTTTCAATTTGTAAAACTGGAGACGTCATTTTCAATTAGACCAATTGATTTAAATAATTTGACAATTTTTTGAAGGAATTAGATCCTTTTATCATTTTGTTTTAGCCAACAACTAACCATGATTTCATGATTTTTTTGTTGAAAACTGTCCAATTAGTTGATTTACGAGTATACTTCTAAATATTAGATGTATTGATTGTAATTGTCAACACTTTTAAGCTGCCTTTAGTGTGAGGGAGAATTAGGTATTTGTGCAATAATATATTATACTATACAGGTGTCTCACGTAACTGGTTCATTAGAACTCTTTTAGGTTCCACTATTCGTAGAGGCTTGAAATTTTGGTAACATGGGTTGTTCATTCCGATCTATTAATCTAAAATATTTACAAGATGGCCGCCACTTCCGGTCTACCGGAAGTAGACTTCAACTTCGTTATTTTAAATATAATGCTATAGTTTTTATTACACCATTCAATTATACATAAGAAAATATGTTGACTTTGATAACAGTTGTTGGTGCCTACCGTTATTTGTTTCCGAGTTATTTTGATTTTAAGTGTTTTTTGGCAAATATCACCATGCTCTTTACAAGCCCATATCTCAGCCAACGTTAACTCAAAAACGTTTTGCATTGGTGCGATAACTCTTCATATGCTGCTAAATAGATTGTCATTTGTTATATCAGTATATCTTATACAGGCTGGTCAAAAATTGAGTTACCGTTTCTCTGTATTCAATTGCGTGAAAGTCGAAAATTTTAAATGGAACGCCCCATATTTTCATACCCTATCAGAAAGGAAATTTAATTCTCTACAAATTATCTATAAATATTCCTATGCCTATTTATTATAGTTTTCTTGCTATTGAGGAATTTATCAAAATCATAGGTAAAATGCTAGAAATTGTCTGTGTTTTTGTTAGAAGGCAAAAAAAAGAAACATTTTGACAGTTTTTTGTTTAATTTATTTAAATTATTAGTAGTATTATTTCTACAATGAACTGTGATTGAATAAACTTTAGATTGCTAGCTGTAATTTACCAAAAATAACCAAAAGAAAACCGAATAAATGAAACAATGAAAAACAACAATTTAATGATAAAAATTAAAATCAATAACATAAAAGAATGAAAAACTGAAAATTACAAAAATAAATTATGGGAATTTAATCCTCTACAAACTATTTAGATACTTTCCTGCGCCTATTTGTTGTAGTTGCCCTCCTATTTGGAAATTAATGGACGCATGCAATGCTGGAAGCTTCTTGTTTTTATGTTAGAAAGCCATGGAGTTTTGATAGCTTTTCAACCATATTTATGTTATTGTTGTTATTACTTAGTTGTCTCATCACTTACTGCTGTTAATGTCTTTGAATATCATGGCGAATTATTCCCACGCCAACATTTTAAATTCGTTTTATATTCATGGCGGGTGTAATAAAGTTTTGGATAGGATAAGATACGTATCTCTTAGTTTTGGAAAGATCTAAATAACAAGAAAACATAAATTTCTATCACCAGCAGCTTAAGATAACAGAATAAATGTTTTGTCATATTTTATTGCTTTACCAAATTCTTCGGTAAGAGGTGCTTTGGTCGATTTAGATGAATAATATTTTACAAAAAAAGCACCGTAAATAAATAAACTGAACTCTCTAGGAACATCTCGCGCATCATTACGTCGAATATTACGCCATATTATTGTTTTTCATTGTTTCATTTATGCGTTCTTCTGCTGGTTATTTTTGGCAAATAAAAGCTAACAAATTCAAGTTTATTCAATCGCAGATCATTCTAGAAATAATACCAATGATAATTTAAATAAATTAAACAATAAACTGTCAAAATATCATAGCCTTCTAATAAAAACACGACCGGCTTCCAGCATTTTGTGTAGGATTTTGATAAAATACTCAATATGAAGAAAACTATAATAAATAGGTATAGCAATATTTATAGATAATTTGTAGAGAATTAAATTCCCGTTTAGATAGGCTAAAAGGATACGGTGCGTTCCATTTAAAATTTTCGACTTTCTCGCAATTGAATACAGCGAAATGTTAATTCAATTTTTGACCACGCTGTATAAGGTACATTGATATAACAAGTGACAATCTATTTAACAGCATATGACGAGTTATTGTACCAATGCAAAACGTTTTTGAATTAACGCTGGCTGAGATATGGGCTTATAAAGACAATGGTGATAAATATCACCATTTTTTGTTTTTATTGTGTTTTTTGGCAAATGCCAAAAAACACTTAAAATCAAAATAACTCGATAACAAAAAACGATAGGTACCAACAACTGTTATCAAAGTCAACATATTTTCTTACGTATAATTGAATGGTGTAATAAAAGCTATAGCATTCCATTTAAAATAATGAAATTGGGGTCTACTTCCGGTAGACCGGAAGTGGTGGCCATCTTGAAAATATTTTAAATTAATAGATTGGAATGAACAACCCATGATACCAAAATTTCAAGCCTCTACGAATAGTGTAACCCAAAAAAGTTCTAATGAACCAGTTACGTGAGACACCCTGTATATATATATATATATTTGACGTTCTCAGGTCATGCTTTTATTTATGACCTTACATATTTTTTCCATATCTTGATGTTAGTTTGATTAGTTTTCCAGTTATAACTCAAGAACTATTGATGATTTCCCATTTCATTCTTCAGAAAAATAAGTTCTGCTAACTTATCTATCAGTTATCAGTAGTAGAGCCTGGGTGTACAAATACACATACAACATTGTAATGGGTGGCAATCCATTACAATTAGGTACTCAACCACACATACGCAACTGTTAATGATTTTATGATCTTAAAATGTTTCCAAAAGACTTGAAACGCTTCCATAAAACTTGATACAGCTTCCACAAGTTTTAATATTGCTTCTAAGAGACTTGATACTGCTTCCAAAAGACCTGAAATGGTTTCAGAAGGCTTAAACTGCTTCCATACCATTTGATATTGCTTCCACAAGTCTTTATACTGCTTCCAGAAAACCTGATACTGCTTCTAAATAGCTTGATATTGCTTCCACAAGATTGCTTGATACTACTGCTAGGAGACTTGGTGGTGCGTCCAGAAGAGTTGAAATGCTTTTGGACTTAACCTGTTTCCAGAAGACAAGATACTATCTCTGAAAGACTGCCCCACCTTATAGTTTCAATTTGTAAAACTGGAGACGTCATTTTTCAATTAGACCAATTGGTTTAAATAATTTGACAATTTTTTGAAGGAATTAGATCCTTTTTTCATTTTGTTTTTGCCAACAACTAATTATGATCCCATGATTTTTTTTTTGTTGAAAACTGCCCAATTAGTTGATTTTCGAGTATACTTCTAAATATTAGATGTGATTTTGATTTGAATTCAGGTTGACTGGTAGAAGCCCATGTTTATATAAAATGTAAGAGTTCACAATACTGGCATAGAAGATTTAGTAAAATAATTTTGTTCAATCCTGCCTTCGAAATTATTTGTTTCTAGCGTAGATACGAGTGTCGAAAGTTGTTGTTTGCATTCACTCTGCTGACTTTCATAGCAACGAGTGAGTGAAAACATTTTTCACTCACTCGTATATATGTGAATTTTGTAATTTAAAGAAATTTGCTACGAATCTGGATATTTTCGCAATAGTGTTTACATCCACTGGTTGGACAGTACATTTTCCATTTCTTAAAGTTAGAAAGAATCTACCTTCGCTCAATGTTTTTGGTCTTAGTTTTACATACTTTTGATAAATTTCAACACCGTTAATAGTGTTTGTATCTGAATTTGTTACAACAAATGACCGAGATTTATAATTTTTTAATAGATTATTGCCTTCTACAATATCCGTGGTTTTTATATTATATGCCCATCACAGCTACCATACCCAAACTTACTGTTTTAAATCTGTTTTTTCAAAAACAAATAAGGTACATTTTAACATAGAATATGTGGACCATAACGTCGGCAAAGCGTATTTAGTTATCAAACCATTAAAATACGCGATAACTACTTCTTCCGTAATAGTTTTTACGTTTTTGATTTTCATCCATTCTTTAAATTTCTCCAAAGCATCCATGTACCTTTTCTTTGATTTTTCGGATAGTAAATGATACACAGCCAAATTTGCTTCGTTTGCAATTTCTTCCGGAACATCAAAAAAATCGTTTTCTAGCTCCATTTTAATGATATTGCCGATAAGCAGCAAGCAGTTTTCAGCAGTTTCTTACAAACTGATTGTTTATTTATTTATATTGAAGTGCGCGGAAACATGACAACGACAAAAAATGCCACCTACGTTTTAAAACATTAAAATCACAAAGTTGTAACTTCAACTTTGAAGGTGAAGACTGAAGTTTTTCAAAAAATTTTGCAGACGGTAAGATGTTTTTTTTTCGTTCAAAATGGCTTCTTATCTAATTAGAAGAAACGAAGAAGATAATGAAAGCTGTAGAACATAAATGCCACTAAAAATGTGCAGCGTATTCAACGCGGGCATTTATTTGCCTATCGCAAATTTTATGATAATAAAAAATTTCTTTAAATTATTGTCTTAAAAAGAATACAAATTAAAGTCCCTAGATTTATAAAGTACCGCGGCTTCCAGAAGACTGTTACTGCTTCTAGAGGATTTAAAATACATCCAGACGACTTACAATGCTTTCAGATAACTTGATATAGCATCTAGAAAACTTAAAATGTTTCCAGAAGACTTGATGTTGTTACCTCTAGATGATTTTATACTGTCTTAAGAAAACTTTATATTGCTTTCAGAGGACTTTAATTTCTAGACTGATATTTCTAGAAGACTTAAAATGATGAATTTACAGATGTCTTACAATGCATCCAGACGACTTACAATGCTTACAGATGACTTACAACGCTTTTAGAAGCCTTGATATTGCATCTAGAGGACTTGAAGTGTGTCCAGACGACCTACAATGCTTCCAAAGTACTTTATGTCGCTGTTAAAAGACTGAAGATGCTTCCAGAAGACTTGATATTGTATCTAAGAAACTTGATATGGTTTCCAGAATACTACTTCCAGATGACTTACAATGTTTCCAGAAGACCTTATACTTACTTTTAGAAGACTTGAAATACTTCAAAATTACTTGAAGTGCTTCCAAAAGACTGGATACTACTTCCAGAAGACTTGATACTGCTTCTAGATGTTTTAAAATGCCTCCTAAAGCTTTGATACTGCCCCTATAAGACATTATACTGCTTCTAGACGATTTCAAATGCTTTCAGAAGACTTGATACTACTTCTAGAAGATTTAAAATGGTTACAAAAGTCTCGATATTGGCTCAGGTAGGCTTAATATTGCTTCTAGAAGATCTAAATTGCTTCCAAAACATTTGGAATGCTAACAAAAGATTTGATATTGCTGTCTGAATACTTAACATTGCGTCAATAAGGCTTGAAATGCTTCCAGAAAATTAATTTATTTGGTGCCAATCGTATTTTCATTGCAAATCTTTCTTAATGCTCCCAAACTTCTAAACGATAAATCTTCTTTCATGAAATCCCGGCATGAACCCGGAATATACTGGGACTGGTCTGAAACTGAAATGTACAAGTATCTTAAAATTGAGATACCATTCCTAAGATGACTAATTGTTTAATTGTTAAGATTTTAAGGCATTAAAGATGGTATTTGCATCTCCTAGCGGTCATCTCAGAATCCTGAAAATAATTTCCTGTATTTTCTCTTAGCCACTTTAGTCATAAAGTTTTTTTCCTGCAAGTCTGCTGTCAAATAATTTCCAGTATTTTCTCTTAGTCACGATTTTATGATTAATAAAATCTTTTCCTGCAAGTTTAACTATCGACTTACAGAGTCTTTTAGCAATTTGCAACCGCTGGTTCGGCGGACCGCAACCATTCAAGTTAACATTTTTTTTTAATATATCCGTTCTTGTCTACGAAAAAAGGACTTAGTTTCGAAAATAAGTTTTGGTGGAAATAGCTAATAAAGGTAAATAGGTCATTTCGTCAGTTTCTAGTTAGTTAATCCCTTTTTTCTGTATTTGCCGATGTTGAAGGAGGTCAAAGTATTATTTCAGATCAGAATATTGTCGTTGTTAATGGCGTTAGTTGCTAGTTTCAGATTTCTAAATATATAATACTGTAGAAGTGAGTTTGTAAATATAATTATATTGGACATTTTATTACTGATTGCGCAAGTGAGGAATAATCTTGGGATTAAATGAGAACACAAGCTGAGTAACTCATCTCCACAAAGCTCGAAATCAAGTAGAGGGTTATCAAAATTTATGTGGAAATACAGATAGCTCAAACGGTTCGTCGTTTTAACTACTTGAGGTCACTCTGGAAGTGCTGCCAATGAAACGGCAGATGAGCTAGTGCTAAAGCGTTTTTAGAACCAGAACCAGCAATTTGTGTAAGATTTACGATGCCCAAATAGAGGATTCGAAGAATTCTGCAGCTAACTGATTTATCTTTAGATTGTCAGTGGTACATCTAACACAATCTTCGTAGGTTCATAAGCGCCGGTTTTTGAAAATAAGTATGGGTGCTGGATAGTGAAAAAACTGAATTGGGAAAAGATTCAAACGACGAATGACTGTTCTCAAAACAAAAGTGACGTGAAAAACGTCCATGTATCTGGCGCCTATGGTTAATTTGCAATTACAAGCAATATTTGGTCTATAATTGAAATTTTTTGAACTTTTGAAATGAACATTTTGTATCCTAGCAGTATTTGGTATTTTGGAAGCAAAATCAAATTGTATTAACAATTTCGTGCCTTTTGCAATAAAAATGTCTTCTTTAAGACTTTGCATTTTCAAACATTTTTTTGCCAGTAGTTTTACAAACGGTATCAAGTCTTTTGGAATCATTTAAAATCTTCTAAAAATAGTATCAAGTCTTTCAGCTGCAGCATCAAATCTTGTGGAAGCAGTTCAAGCCTTCTGAAAGCTATGTTAAGGCTTCTAGAAGCATTATCAAGTCTTCCAGAGGTAGTATCAACATTTTTGAAAGCAGTTCAAGGCTCCTGGTAGCTTATCAAGTTTGTTTTAAGCAGTATCAGCCACCGAAGAAACGAAAGGTGAAGTTCACACATAAACTCCCTATTCGTACACCTGGTCACTGACATGCTATCAAATCACCATTTTGGCTCGAATCGTTTGAATACATAGATATCATGAACCGCGGTACTTTAGTAATCTAGGGAGTTTAATACAAATTACACATCAGCGCCATCTCTTATTTGGCAAAGAAACCCGGACTCTCAGTCCGGTGCGAGCACTCACGTCAAAAAAAAAATGCGCGTGTACTGGAGGGTTAAAATAACGAAGTTGATGTCTACTTCCAGTAGACCGGAAGTGGTGTCCATCTTGAAAATATTTTAGATTAATAGATCGGAATGAACAACCCGTTACCAAAATTTCAAGCCTCTACGAATAGTCTAACTCAAAAAAGTTGTAATGAACCAGTTACGTGAGACACCCTGTATAGGATTATAGATGACAATGTAATGATAGAAAAAGATTTAAAATCAACTTCAAAAACATTTTAATTTTATTATAAATTAACAGAACAAAATCATAGTTCTAAATTTAACCTAAAAAATTCTACTTAAAGGATGTACCGGGGTATACTGTTTATGTGTAATCGCATATTTCCCAATCGACGCGTGTCTCTCATCCATCGAATACAAAGACCCCTCAAAAATCTCGTTTACATTACTTTTAACTCGTCTCACGGCCAATTCCGCAAACGCCGTGGCTATTTCCATTTCCATCGTGGCATGTTGCAACCCGATACAATAAGAACGATTCGCGCGAGCTACAAATAAATCAATTTCAATTTTAATTAATAAATCAAAATAAATCGTACCTAAAACTGCGGTAATCGCGTAAGCATCAACAATTGAGTCGGCCAATCGTTCTAAATCGGCGTGTTTCCCAATAACGTCACCTCCAAAACGACTCAACAAAACTTCAGTTGCAAATTTAATCCTTATTATGGAGTATCTAAAATAAATTGTATTAATTTTTTTTTAATCATTAATAAGGATTAAATTACTCAAGATGTTTTGATGGATAATCTAACGAAGGGTGCAAAAACTCGTTTAATTTCAAGTCTAAATCGGGGACATCGTGTACATGTTTTCGTCGAGTCCACATTCTTTTTATCGTTTGAAAGGGGTAAAACGCCGGGTTTCGTATCACTTTAATTTGATCGTTCATAATTCTCTAAAAAAATCGATTAATATGATTTTTTTAATTATTAACCCTCCAGTACACGCGCTTTTTTTTTTGACGCGAGTGCTCGCACCGGACTGAGAGTCCGGGTTTTGTTTGCCAAATAAGAGATGCGCTGATGTGTAATTTGTATTTTTCTTTAAGAAAATTAATTTAAAAAATTTTTTATTATCATAAAATTTGCGGTAAATGCCCGTTTTGAATGCGCTGCACATTTTTACGGGGCATTTATGTTCCACCGCTTTCATTATCTTCATCGTTTCTTCTAATTAGATAAGATGCCATTTTGAACGGAAAAAAAGCATCTTACCGTCTGCTAAATCTTCTGAAAATTGTTCCAATCCTCATTATCAGAAATGTCACTATACGAATCATCAGTCCATTCAAAAAAAAATTCATTTTTTTTTTTTGAAGTACGCGCGCTATTCGAAATACGAAAGTGATCGTTCGAAATTGAATTTTACAAATTGGTGTCGGCTCAAGTGAAATTCCGCCCGATCGTCAATAATAGATATTGATCATATTCCTTTCTCGTAAGTGACCTTGTGCGCGTTCATGGAACATCTGTACGATGAGCCTAAAAAATTTGTCCATCATGTCAGTAAAGGAACTAAAACTTGAACTCTCCAAGAGGTCGTTGTCAACAAAGGGAAATAAACAAGAATTAATTCAATGCTTATAAACTTAATGACACTGTTTTGTATAATGAAGAGGATGATGAATCAAATTCGTCCGTAGACAGTATAGAAACAGTTATCAATAGTAATAATAATAATAAAGTGGGTCGCATAAAAAACAAGGGGTTCTTTCGTCTACTCAATTATGTAAAATCTCTAGAGAATAAAATTTTTCAACTACAAGTATCCTTTACTAAATTGAAGAAATCAGTGAAGGAACGAAACGTCAACAATGCTAGTATCTCAAAGCTTAATCTCATATCAATATCAAAGGATGGAGGGGACGTCTTGACCAATCTGAGTAAGAAGGATGAGTCAAGTGTTAACGGGAAAAACAAAAACAAAAAGAAACAGAACTATCAAATCCAAACTACTACTGAGAATATCCCTAGAACCGAACCATCCATACCACGTCAATCCGCATCGAAATCTACTGGGATGAACTACATTTCTCAACCAATGGACAAATCGAAAGTTTTAATCCTGGGGGACAGCCACGCTCGAGGATCTAGTGATTTTTTGGAGTGCTATTTGGACAAAACAAAATTCGATCTACTCACTATATGTAAGCCTAATGCTGACTTTGCTACTGTGTTGGACGGCATTGGTAAGATGTGTCGCGACTATAATAAAAATGATTATGTTCTTGTAATTGGGGGTTGTAATGATTTGCTAAAGGGTAATGATCCGCCGGCACTAGTATACCGTAAATTAAAAGCTGTAGCTCGTCAGTGTAATGTCTTGTATCTGTCCGTTCCGTATTGGTATGGCAAGGAGGCACTTAATTTTAGCATCTATAATTTCAACTGCAAAATTTTTGATTTCTTTAATAGGATTAGTCCTAAAAATAAAAATTATTTTATAGACGTTAACACCGCTCTCTCGTGGCGTGATAGAACGAAACACGGACTACATTTGAATGCTTCAGGGAAACATAAGATCTTTTCACACATTGCAAATCTTATTAACAATGATTATAATGAGTACCACAAGAAAAGTAATGTTGTGATAAGTATTGAATGTTTACCCATGCAGACTAGCTCTGAGGAACATATATTGAATGATGACGAAAATTTTTACAATTACCGGCGACCGCGGAAGGTGACGTAGACCTGAGGAATGATATAATAAATATATTTCACCTAAATATCCAGGGCCTTAGGAACAAAATTGGTGAACTTGATGCTTTCCTTTTTGACTTTCCTCTAAATTTTGATGTTTTGTGTATTTGTGAACATTGGCTCAGAGGGGATGAATTGGAATGTGGTATGAACATAGCTGATAAAACCGTTGCATCTTTTTTTAGTCGTTCTGATCATAAATGTGGCGGTGTGGTGATACTAATTAAACGTGAACTTTCCTACATCCCTCTTTATAACATTAATAATTTATCTGTGGAAAAACATTGTGAGATAACAGGTATATTATGTAAAAAATTTGATCTAGCGATAATTTGTGTCTATAGATCTCCTTCTGGCGATATTCGGTCATTTTGCGACATTATAAGCTCGGCATTGGCTATGTTACGCCATCATTCGCGTGTTGCTATAGCGGGTTCTTCAACTTCAATGTTTGGTTTGGGGGTCGGAGCGCTGGCGCGACGATGGTGTGCGACTTGTTTGTGTCCCATGGTTTTGTTCCGACAGTGTCCCAACCTACTAGAGTAAATAATTGTATCGACAACATATTTATTAATTTTTCAACGAGTAATTTCAATACTAACGTGATTGAATCGAATTTATCGGATCATAGGGCGCAATGTGTTAGTATACCGACATATCATTTTAAACAAATTAAAACCTATAATGCAAAACTGCACAGGCCTCTGACACTAAATGGTAGAATGAATTATTTTAATATGTTAAATCAGTTCGATTGGAAAATTTTGAGTGAGGTTGCTGGTAGCGTGAATGATGCGTATGGAGTGTTTCATGATGTCATTATGGGGGCTTTTCGTGCGTCTTTTCCGATATGTAAAACAAATCTCAGGTCTTGTGATGGCGGGCTCAATTGGTTTAACAATGACTTGAGACACGCCAGGGAGGTGTATAACTCTTCTTGCGAGCTTTATAGAAAATTTAAAACGGATGACTTACTTCATGCTAGAAATAAAGTTAGAATTCAATATAGAAAGGCGATTTCTGATGCAAAAAGAAAGGCTTCGAGTGAAGTTATTAAGCGGTGTAAGAATAAACCAAAAGCAATGTGGAATCTTATTAATAATGCTAGGCGTAACGGTATGAATGATGACACTTCTCATTTAAATCCTACCGAATTAAATTATTTTTTTGCTGGCATTGCGGACGAGGTGGTTCAAGGTTTGCCGAGTTCATCTGTTTGCGCTTTAGACGTTTGTCATACGCTACCTCCAGAAGGCGTATACTTTTCGTGTTCTGAAGTTACGCCGATTGAAGTTCGTGATCTGCTTCGTGGTTTAAAACCTAGTAACTCTAAGGACATTTATGGCATTTCTGCAAATTTTGTGAGAGGTAACACCGAGCTATATGTGGCGCCCTTTACCACATTGTTGAACCTTTCCTTTTCATCTGGCGTTTTTCCTGACTTATTAAAAATAGCTAATGTAATTCCAATATTTAAAGGCGGTGATAAGAACAACAATGCTAATTTTCGTCCTATAAGTATTCTACCCACCTTTTCCAAAATATTTGAAAGGGCCCTTTTCAACAGAATCATCACATACTTGGACCAAAATAATTTATTGCACCCTCATCAGTTTGGCTTTCGAAGGGGTAGGTGCACCTCTGATGCGGTAGTTAAATATATGAATATTTGTCTTGACAGCTTTGAGAAGCGTGAATACTGTATGTCATTGTTTTTGGACTTGTCTCGTGCATTCGATACAGTATCTCATCTAATTCTTACTGATAAACTTCGCAATGTGTATAATTTTGACGATAAAAGTGTTGCTCTAATCCTATCTTATCTGTCCGGCAGAACGCAGCAGGTGACTTGTGGTCAGGTGACATCGGAAAGAGTCACTTTGACCCGGGGTGTTCCACAGGGTTCTATCCTTGGTCCTCTTTTATTTTTAATGTTTTTCAATGACTTTCCGTACTATTTTGGGGACATTGACTGTTTATTATATGCTGACGATGCCACCTTGATTATCCGAGGCAATGAAGCTGAAGAAGTCATTCAGAGATCAGAGTTGGTTCTGGATAGAGCACGTAAATGGTGCATCGCGAATGAGTTGTGTTTGAATAATAAGAAAACAGTCAGAATGATGTTAAGTCAGAGAAATGTTAATTTTGCTAATTTTGATAATCCGTTGTTTGGTAAATTCTTAGGAGTTCACATAACCACTCCAGTATTGAGGTTCGATCATCATGTTGACGCTATAAGTACGAAAATTTCAAAAAATATCTTTTTGTTACGAAACCTAATCATATATCAAGGTGGAACTAGAAGTAGTAAAAACCGCTTACTTCGCGCTTATACAAAGCCATATAGCTTATGCTATCTTAGCATGGGGAAACACTCCCGCTAGCAAACGGGTCTTTAGCTTACAGCGTAGGGCTCTAAGAGTTATGGGAGGCCTGGGATACAGTGAGGACTGTCGACACATGTTCGTGCGTTTCGGCGTTCTAACCCTGCCATCTATTTATATACTAAATTGTGTATTGTATGCTCTGAAAAATGTTGATGAGTTTTTGAATCATGCTGATGTTCACAGGTACGCAACTCGTAATCGTTGTGATGTGTATGTTGATATGTGTAGATTGAGTGTAACGCAACAGGGTCCAACATACATGTGTCAAAAGCTATTCAATAAGTTGCCGTTGAATATCAGAGGACTTCCGTTTCTTACCATAAAACGTAAACTGACACATTTCTTGGTTTCGAATGCGTTTTACTCCGTCGACGAATTTTTGAAATGTAATATTGATATTTCTTAGTAAATAAGTGTGAACCTGTAAATTCTAATGACGAGTGTAAGAGAACTATCTTGTGGCACAAAAGAAATAAATAAATAAATAAAATAAATAAATAAATAAAAGTACCTTCAAGCAGTACTTTTTATCGCTATCATATTAATATTTATATTAATATTATTTATATTAATATTTTTTTTTTTTTATTTTTTTTATAACCAATGACAATCTATTTAGCAGCATATGAAGAGTTATCGCACCAATGCAAAACGTTTTTGAGTTTACGTTGGCTGAGATATGGGCTTGTAAAGAGCATGGTGATATTTGCCAAAAAACACTTAAAATCAAAATAACTCGAAAACAAATAACGGTAGGCACCAACAATTGTTATCAAAGTCAACATATTTTCCTATGTATAATTGAATGGTGTAATAAAAACTATAGCATTCCGTTTAAAATAACGAAGTTGAAGTCTACTTCCGGTAGATCGGAAGTGGCGGCCATCTTGTAAATATTTTAGATTAATAGATCGGAATGAACAACCCATGTTACCAAAATTTCAAGCCTCTACGAATAGTGGAACCTAAAAAAGTTCTAATGAACCAGTTACGTGAGACACCCTGTATAGTAATATATGAAGTATTATATTATTGCACAAATACCTAATTCTCCCTCACACTAAAGGCAGCTTAAAAGTGTTGACAATTACAATCAACACATCTAATATTTAGAAGTACACTCGTAAATCAACTAATTGGACAGTTTTCAACAAAAAAATCATGAGATCATGGTTAGTTTTTGGCTAAAACAAAATGATAAAAGGATCTAATTCCTTCAAAAAATTGTCAAATTATTTAAATCAATTGGTCTAATTGAAAAATGACGTCTCCAGTTTTACAAATTGAAACTATAGGGTGGGGCGGATTGGAATACCGAAGAATTAACACAAGAAATGTTAAGCTTTTGGAAGCATTTCACGTCTGCTAAATGTTGTACCGAGTCTTTTGGAAGCATTTTAAGCCTTGCAGAGACAGCCTCAAATTTTCTGGAAGCGATTTAAGTCTTTTTAAAGCAGTTTCAAAGAAACCATTTCAAACTTTCTGAAACCATTACAAACGTCAAATATATATATCACCCCTGAGAATGGCTGTTGCACTAAATTATTAGTAAATGAGATTAGTAAACTAAAAATTCGATTTATACATTTGAAATCATTTCAAGTCTTCTGAATCAATTTCAAGTTTTCTGCAACCATTTCAAGTCTTTCGAAACTATTTCAAGTGTTCTGGAAGCAGTATCAAATTTCCTAGAAGCAGTATCAAGTCTTCCAGTTGTAGTATAGAGTCTTTTGGAAGTAGTATAATTCTTCTGAAAGTATTTTAAGACTTTTAAAACCAGTAACAAGTCTTTCAGAGATAGTATCTTGTCTTCTGGAAACAGGTTAAGTCCAAAAGCATTTCAACTCTTCTGAACGTAGCATCAAGTCTCCTAGCAGTAGTATCAAGACTTGTAGAAGTAATATCAAGGTATTTAGAAGCAGTATAAAGACTTGTGGAAGCAATATCAAATCGTATGGAAGCAGTTTAAGTCTTCTGAAACCATTTCAGGTCTTTTGGAAGCAGTATCAAGTCTCTTAGAAGCAATATTAAAACTTGCGGAAACTGTATCAAGTTTTATGGAAGCGTTTCAAGTCTTTTGGAAGCAATTTCAGTCCTCCGGAGGAAATATTGTGTCTTTTGGAAACATTTTAAGATCATAAAATCATTAACAATTTGAACCAACCCAACCCATTACAATGTTGTATGTGTATTTGTACACCCAGGCTCTACTACTGATAACTGATAGATAAGTTAGCAGAATTTATTTTTCTGAAGAATGAAATGGGAAATCATCAATAGTTCTTGAGTTATAACTGGAAAACTAATCAAACTAACATTAAGATATGGAAAAAATATGTAAGGTCATAAATAAAAGCATGACCTGAGAACGTCAAATATATATATATATATTTAATCCAGAATGATTCTAGATATCGAGTGAATTTTCAATCAAACGTGTTCTTTCAAATCTACCTGCAAGTTTCCACTTCATTTTCCATGAATATTCTTTTTTACCATTTTAATGATAAATCTCAAATAAGATTAGTTTTTAATAGCGCAATGACGTCACATCATGATAGAAAAATAGATCTGCTTAAAGAATTAATTAAGTTATTTTAGATTCTAATTAAATTGGATGTATAAAAGTGAAGTGTTAATTTTTTTAGGGCTAATAACTATTTTTTGAAATTAAAATAACTATTTATAGTTGAAAAAAGACAAAGTTTGCAACAGTGTACATTTAATGAAGAGCATCAAAGAAATTAATACGAGGTCTGGTCATTAAATTAATTAATAAAGCCGTTGGTTTAATGAAAAACCGGACTCAGTATGAAGCGTTTAAATTAAATTTAAAATACAAAGAAGGCGATTTCAAAGCTGTCAAAAAATTGACACCTGTCAAAAACACGTCGCCTGTCAAATGATTTTTTAAATAATAATATCTCAATCGGTTTTATCCCATCTTAATCTAGATTAAGATGGGATTATAATATCTCAATTAATTGTTAATTGTTAATATCTCGATTTGATGTCGCTTCCAGAAAACTACAAATGCATCTAAAAGGCTTAATACTGCCCTTAGAAAACTTGATGCTACTTCTAGAACACTTGATATTGCTTCCAGAAGACTTGCAGTGGTTCCAGAAGTCTTCATACTGCTTTTTGAAGTCATGATATTACTTCCAGAAGACATAATACTACGTTTAAAAGACTTGATACTACCCCTGGAAGACTTAAAATGCTTCCAGAAGCTTTGGTACTGCATCTAGAAGACTTAATGTTACTATCAGAAATTTGAAATTCTTTCAAAAGATTTGATGTCACTTCCAGAAAACTGCAAATGCTTCTAAAAGGTTTGATATTGCCCTTAGAGAAATTGATACTGCTTCTAGAACACTTGATATTGCTTCTAGAAGACTTGCAATGATTCCAGAAGTCTTCATACTGCTTTTTGAAGTCTTGATATTACTTCCAAAAGACTTAATACTACGTTTAAAAGACTTGATACTACCCCCGGAAGACTTAAAATGCTTCCAGAAGCTTTGATACTGCATCCAGAAGACTTAATGTTACTCCCAGAAATTTGAAATTCTTACAAAAGATTTGATGTCGCTTCCGGAAAACTACAAATGCTTCTAAAAGGCTTAATACTGCCCTTAGAACACTTGATGCTGCTTCTAGAACACTTGATATTGCTTCCAGAAGACTTGCAGTGGTTCCAGAAGTCTTCATACTGCTTTTTGAAGTCTTGATATTACTTCAAGAAGACTTAATACTACATTTAAAAGACTTGACACTACATTTATAAGATTTAAAATGCTTCCAGAAGCTTTGATACTGCATCCAGAAGACTTAATGTTACTCCCAGAAATTTGAAATTCTTACAAAAGATTTGATGTCGCTTCCGGAAAACTACAAATGCTTCTAAAAGGCTTAATACTGCCCTTAGAACACTTGATGCTGCTTCTAGAACACTTGATATTGCTTCCAGAAGACTTGCAGTGGTTCCAGAAGTCTTCATACTGCTTTTTGAAGTCTTGATATTACTTCAAGAAGACTTAATACTACATTTAAAAGACTTGACACTACATTTATAAGATTTAAAATGCTTCCAGAAGCTTTGATACTGCATCCAGAAGACTTAATGTTACTCCCAGAAATTTGAAATTCTTACAAAAGATTTGATGTCGCTTCCGGAAAACTACAAATGCTTCTAAAAGGCTTGATACTGTCCTTACAAAACTTGATGCTGCTTCTAGAACACTTGATATTGCTTCCAGAAGACTTGCAGTGGTTCCAGAAGTCTTCATACTGCTTTTTGAAGTCTTGATATTACTTCCAGAAGACATAATACTACGTTTAAAAGACTTGATACTACCCCTGGAAGACTTAAAATGCTTCCAGAAGCTTTGGTACTGCATCCAGAAGACTTAATGTTACTCCCAGAAATTTGAAATTCTTACAAAAGATTTGATGTCGCTTCCGGAAAACTACAAATGCTTCTAAAAGGCTTAATACTGCCCTTAGAACACTTGATGCTGCTTCTAGAACACTTGATATTGCTTCCAGAAGACTTGCAGTGGTTCCAGAAGTCTTCATACTGCTTTTTGAAGTCTTGATATTACTTCCAAAAGACTTAATACTACGTTTAAAAGACTTGATACTACCCCCGGAAGACTTAAAATGCTTCCAGAAGCTTTGATACTGCATCCAGAAGACTTAATGTTACTCCCAGAAATTTGAAATTCTTACAAAAGATTTGATATCGCTTCCGGAAAACTACAAATGCTTCTAAAAGGCTTGATACTGTCCTTACAAAACTTGATGCTGCTTCTAGAACACTTGATATTGCTTCCAGAAGACTTGCAATGGTTCCAGAAGTCTTCATACTGCTTTTTGAAGTCTTGATATTACTTCCAGAAGACATAATACTACGTTTAAAAGACTTGATACTACCCCTGGAAGACTTAAAATGCTTCCAGAAGCTTTGGTACTGCATCCAGAAGACTTAATGTTACTCCCAGAAATTTGAAATTCTTACAAAAGATTTAATGTCGCTTCCGGAAAACTACAAATGCTTCTAAAAGGCTTAATACTGCCCTTAGAACACTTGATGCTGCTTCTAGAACACTTGATATTGCTTCCAGAAGACTTGCAGTGGTTCCAGAAGTCTTCATACTGCTTTTTGAAGTCTTGATATTACTTCCAGAAGACATAATACTACGTTTAAAAGACTTGATACTACCCCTGGAAGACTTAAAATGCTTCCAGAAGCTTTGGTACTGCATCCAGAAGACTTAATGTTACTTCCAGAAATTTGAAATTCTTACAAAAGATTTGATGTCGCTTCCAGAAAACTACAAATGCTTCTAAAGGGCTTGATACTGCCCTTAGAAAACTTGATGCTACTTCTAGAACACTTGATATTGCTTCCAGAAGACTTGCAGTGGTTCCAGAAGTCTTCATACTGCTTTTTGAAGTCTTGATATTACTTCAAGAAGACTTAATACTACATTTAAAAGACTTGACACTACATTTATAAGATTTAAAATGCTTCCAGAAGCTTTGATACTGCATCTAGAAGACTTAATGTTATCTAGATTAAGATTCGATTATAGTATTTCAATTTTTAATCCACATCGCAATTTTAAGAATTTGAATAATTCCTTATATTTTATTGAAAATTCTTAATCTCATTAAAAAATGCTTTAAAATGAGTCCAAACACGAATATATTATCTTAAAATACAAAAAAAGGCGATTTCAAATTTGTCAAAAAATTGACACCTGTCAAAAACACGTCGCCTGTCAAATTATTTTTTAAATAATAATATCTCAATCGGTTTTGGAGATAACCCAATCGAGTTTGGGCTCATTTTGAAGCATTTTTCATCTAGATTAAGATGGGATTATAATATCTCAATTTTTAAGGAATATCAAAATTTTAAAAAAATTTAATAATCCCTATATTTTATTAAAAATTCTTAATTTCATTTAAAAATGCTTTAAAATGAGTCCAAACACGAATATATTAACTTAATTAATAATTAATAATATAAAAAAATTGTACCCCCGCGTGTTGAAGTCCTAATAACGCAACGATAATCTTTAAATTATAAACAGATTCGTTAAGGAGCATATGCCCCAAAGAATCTCGATAAAGTCGATTATAAAAGTCGTCGTTTTCTAACGACTCAGTCCCCACGAATTTCATCACGTCTAAAATTCCATTCGAACATTGTTGGATGCTAAATAATTTTGTTATTGCCGATTCTATTTCGCAATCTTGATTTTCGTATTCATCTATTAATCCCGATGTTAAATATGTTAGGCTTTCCATTCCGTAAAGGAGGGTTATTAACTAAAAAAAATTTTACATCATCAAATTAATTTTTGTCATAAATTAATTTACCTTTCCAATTTTATTTTGAATTATTTCCGTTTCTGTTAAATTTCCTTGGGGTAATTTGCACTTGATACAATCATCGATAAATTTGTTAATAACTTTTTTTAAAATTCCTATTGTAATTGGGGCTGTGCTTAATCTGTTTTCGTTTAGAATACAATTTATTGTTTTATCGTTTGGGTTTTCTTCGGTTAACATATTTTCTATTGGAATGGGGGTGTTTGCGAATGTTACATCAGCAATATCTGTTTGGTTTAAACCAAAAATCTTGCTGGGTTTTGATGTGATTCCTCCATCTTTTCGGTTAACTAATAATGCGACCATCTTATTTTCTCGTAACCCCGCTTTATTTAATCTTTCCGCCTGAGTTACAACAATAAAAAATTCTGCGTTTTCACCATTAACAACCCAACGTTTAGCTCCATTTAAAATCCAATACTTTTCATCACTGGATAAAACGGCTTGAGTTTTATATTTTGTGTCTTGCGATGTTGAATCGTTTATAAAAAAGGCTGAAATTGATTTTCCATCGATGATGTCGTTAATGTATTTTTTCAAGTGAGGTTTTGTGTATTTCAATAACATTTGTAACCCCAACTGTTGATTTTGGACGACTCCAATTTTTCCGTCGGCTTTTGCGAATTCTTCGTAAAATCGAAAAGTTTCTGTTAATGATAATTGGCGCCCCCCCTCGATTGAAGGGGCTTGGAGCCCTAATAAGTTTAAATTGCTCAAATTTTGAATGTGATTTCGGTTCATTTCTTGTTCATTGCTTTGATTTATGTTTTCGAAGAAATCTTTAACCGGATTAATTTCTTCTTCGAGGGTATCGACTTGTTTTTTATCCAAAACTTCCGGATATGCCAATAATTCCGTGTCAACAACCCCCAAAAAGAAATTTTTTACAAACGGTTTTCTTTGCGGCTTCTTTATAACCTCTCTTGTTGTTACTTTTGCTAATTTTTCAACCGTTCTCTGTAACTCATCCTCTTTCTTTTCTTTTACCACTACTTCAGTTGAATATTTTTGTAGAATTATTCTTTTTTGCGTAATTCGCACGAAACGGGCAAAATTAAACATTATTTTGATTTATTTTAAGGGATAACCTAAAAGTCACATCAAAATTTTATAGGTTATGTCACACAACTTCTTTGTTGGTTATGCTAATAACATTTATTAATATTTTTATATTTATATTTAGAATTTTATTTCAAATTTAATTAATTAATTTTGAATTTAAATCATTTTGAATTAAAATCCAAAATATCAATATAAAATTACAAACTTCTTCTCATATTATGTAACAAGCATCCCGACTCGTCGTATACTTGCCCTTGTTTAAATACGATGAAACCACGACGCGTCGGACCGCTTGTTGGAAAAAACTTAACATTTTAAAATTTTAATTAATTTTATTTCAAATTAAATCTTTTAACATTCAAGTTGAGCTGATAAATCCATCAAGACATTTTAAAAACTAAATTAATCTACATATCATTGAAATTATATCACACAACTTCTTTTTTGGTTATGTTAATAACATTTATTAATTTTTTTATATTTATATTTAGAATTTTATTTCAAATTTAATTAATTAATTTTGAATTTAAATCATTTTGAATAAAAATCCAAAATATCAATATAAAATTACAAATTTCTTCTCATATTGTGTAACAAACATCCCGACTCGTCGTATACTTGCCCTTGTTTAAATACGATGAAACCACGACGCGTCGGACCGCTTGTTGGAAAAAACTTAACATTTTAAAATTTTAATTAATTTTATTTCAAATTAAATCTTTTAACATTCAAGTTGAGCTGATAAATCCATCAAGACATTTTAAAAACTAAATTAATCTACATATCATTGAAATTATATCACACAACTTCTTTTTTGGTTATGTTAATAACATTTATTAATTTTTTTATATTTATATTTAGAATTTTATTTCAAATTTAATTAATTAATTTTGAATTTAAATCATTTTGAATAAAAATCCAAAATATCAATATAAAATTACAAATTTCTTCTCATATTGTGTAACAAGCATCCCGACTCGTCGTATATTTGCCCTTGTTTAAATACGATGAAACCACGACGCGTCGGACCGCTTGTTGGAAAAAACTTAACATTTTAAAATTTTAATTAATTTTATTTCAAATTAAATCTTTTAACATTCAAGTTGAGCTGATAAATCCATCAAGACATTTTAAAAACTAAATTAATCTACATATCATTGAAATTATATCACACAACTTCTTTTTTGGTTATGTTAATAACATTTATTAATTTTTTTATATTTATATTTAGAATTTTATTTCAAATTTAATTAATTAATTTTGAATTTAAATCATTTTGAATAAAAATCCAAAATATCAATATAAAATTACAAATTTCTTCTCATATTGTGTAACAAGCAGCCCGACTCGTCGTATACTTGCCCTTGTTTAAATACGATCAAATCACGACGCGTCGGACCGCTTGTTGGAAAAAACTTAACATTTTAAAATTTTAATTAATTTTATTTCAAATTAAATCTTTTAACATTCAAGTTGAGCTGATAAATCCATCAAGACATTTTAAAAACTAAATTAATCTACATATCATTGAAATTATATCACACAACTTCTTTTTTGGTTATGTTAATAACATTTATTAATTTTTTTATATTTATATTTAGAATTTTATTTCAAATTTAATTAATTAATTTTGAATTTAAATCATTTTGAATAAAAATCCAAAATATCAATATAAAATTACAAATTTCTTCTCATATTGTGTAACAAGCAGCCCGACTCGTCGTATACTTGCCCTTGTTTAAATACGATCAAATCACGACGCGTCGGACCGCTTGTTGGAAAAAACTTAACATTTTAAAATTTTAATTAATTTTATTTCAAATTAAATCTTTTAACATTCAAGTTGAGCTGATAAATCCATCAAGACATTTTAAAAACTAAATTAATCTACATATCATTGAAATTATATCACACAACTTCTTTTTTGGTTATGTTAATAACATTTATTAATTTTTTTATATTTATATTTAGAATTTTATTTCAAATTTAATTAATTAATTTTGAATTTAAATCATTTTGAATAAAAATCCAAAATATCAATATAAAATTACAAATTTCTTCTCATATTGTGTAACAAGCAGCCCGACTCGTCGTATACTTGCCCTTGTTTAAATACGATCAAATCACGACGCGTCGGACCGCTTGTTGGAAAAAACTTAACATTTTAAAATTTTAATTAATTTTATTTCAAATTAAATCTTTTAACATTCAAGTTGAGCTGATAAATCCATCAAGACATTTTAAAAACTAAATTAATCTACATATCATTGAAATTATATCACACAACTTCTTTTTTGGTTATGTTAATAACATTTATTAATTTTTTTATATTTATATTTAGAATTTTATTTCAAATTTAATTAATTAATTTTGAATTTAAATCATTTTCAATAAAAATCCAAAATATCAATACAAAATTACAAATTTCTTCTCATATTGTGTAACAAACATCCCGACTCGTCGTATACTTGCCCTTGTTTAAATACGATGAAACCACGACGCGTCGGACCGCTTGTTGGAAAAAACTTAACATTTTAAAATTTTAATTAATTTTATTTCAAATTAAATCTTTTAACATTCAAGTTGAGCTGATAAATCCATCAAGACATTTTAAAAACTAAATTAATCTACATATCATTGAAATTGGTTTTCACATTCAAAGTATTTACAGATCCTTAGCTGTTAAAGCACAAAAAAGCAATAAATAATAAATCAAACTAATTCAAAACGAGGTTATAAAGCGATCCCGATGAAAAATCCCCCCAAAAATCCTCCGGCGAAACAAGTATTCTTTACAAGAAACTTTTTAACCTCATCGACCCAAGTGGGGCGTTGACTGACATTGTTTTCGACGGCTCTCGAGGTTTTAGCCGCTTTCTTTTTAATCCTATCCCAATCGATCTTTACATAACCTTGAGTTTGAGCGATTTGCAACAATAAGATTCCTCCCCCAATTGCAAAAGCTGCAGTTCTTCCTATTTTCATTGTAATGAATCCCGTGGTTCTAAAACGATCAATTTTTAGTATTTCATTACGATTTTTACCTAAAAATTACAATCCAGATCCTGTTCCAACCAATAATTGTTTGGTATTTGAACTTTTACTTATGCTTCTCATCAATTGCTGCAAAACGCTCTTTGCATCGTCCTTAAATTCATCATAATCCTCGATATGCGGCATGGTTAAATTAACCTGTTTTTTGAGATATTTTGTTAAAGCTTAAATGAGTTGTTCTAAAATGTACCTTAATTTGTGTCTCTTTTTATGATTTTCTTTGTGAATGCAATTTTAATGCGCAAATTGAAACCGGAACAAAGTTTATTATGACTTTTGTTGTCAAAATGAAGCACTAACATTGACTTTGAACGACCTTCGTGGAAATTGTTGTTAATATTGATCAGGGAGTGATTTAATTTAATAAATTCTTATGAGAACGAATTATTGAGTTGGGTTATGTTGCGAAATAATTAAATATTCTTTTTATGGTGTCATCTAACGGTGAAATTTTGAAACTTATAATTAGGGGATTTTAAAGTAGATGGCGCGAATTAATTAAAGTTGTACCAAAATAATTAATTTAATTTTATAAATTGATAGAAATACACATCATACTAAGGACAATTACTTATTACAACCTAGCAACATGGAAATTCATTCATGTACTTTACATAATTAATTTCTTACTTATACGAAAAAAAAAAAGAATTAATAAGTTTAAAATTCAAAATTTTTTAAAAAGTCCAACAATCCCATCATCTCGTCCTTTTTTTTTTCGTTTTCTTTTGTACTTTGCAAAGAAAAAGTAACAATTTCAAAACTCGCACATAATCGTTTAAAATTAATTAAAAAATATTAAATTTCTATCTACGAAACCTTCCACCTTTTAAAAACGCCAAAGTCTTTTGCATCAACGGAGCTTTCTTGGGCTTAACCGCCCCCGAACTATTATTACTCGACGCTCTAACAGGATTCGGAACGGAAACTTGGGCACTTGAATTTCCGGCGGCGATCGCGTTCAATCTCGATTGAGGCGTAATCAACGGCTTCTTATCAATCCCGTTTTTAGCTTGCTTCCTAATAACATCTCGAGGCGGTTTCACAAAACTATCAATGTACGCCAATTTGGTTTGGCGAACTGGAGTCGATTTCTCTTGGGCCACCTTTATGTTTTCGGTCAAAGCTTTCAATTTCGCCTCGCGCTCATCTAAACAGCGCATGTACATTTCACGCCACGATTCTAATTCTTCTCGACGTTTGTTTTTAAAATCTTTCGAGCAGTGGAATTGCCATAATTCGTCGGTGTCCTCGATTAAGTAAGGGTTATAATGTTCCATTGTGTAAAGTTGTTGAGGTGACGCTTTATCTAGCACTGGTTTTAAGATTACGTAAGGAACTCCGCCAGTGTATTCTAAAGCTGTTTTATTTAAAAAAAATTAATAATAAATTATGTTAATTATTATTTTTTTTGGTAATCTCACCGTCGATATTATCTTGTAAAACTCTTATACACAACTCGAATAAACTCGGGATTGAGTTAAAAAACATTTTATTCCCCGAATAAACTTTAGTTCTAAAAAAAAATTGATTTAATTAATTTTTTTTAATTTAATTGAGTCAAATTTGTTGTTTAAAATACAAAGAAGGCGATTTCAAAGCTGTCAAAAAATTGACACCTGTCAAAAACACGTCGCCTGTCAAATTATTTTTTAAATAATAATATCTCAATCGGTTTTGGAGATAACCCAATCGAGTTTGGGCTCATTTTGAAGCATTTTTCATCTAGATTAAGATGGGATTATAATATCTCAATTAATTGTTAATTGTTAATATCTCGATTTGATGTCGCTTCCAGAAAACTGCAAATGCTTCTAAAAGGCTTGATATTGCCCTTAGAGAAATTGATACTGCTTCTAGAACACTTGATATTGCTTCCAGAAGACTTGCAATGGTTCCAGAAGTCTTGATACTGCTTTTTGAAGTCTTGATGTTACTTCCAGAAGACTTAATACTACGATTAAAAGACTTGATACTACCCCTGGAAGACTTAAAATGCTTCCAGAAGCTTTGATACTGCATCTAGAAAACTTAATGTTATCTAGATTAAGATTCGATTATAGTATTTCAATTTTTAATCCACATCGCAATTTTAAGAATTTGAATAATTGCTTATATTTTATTGAAAATTCTTAATCTCATTAAAAAATGCTTTAAAATGAGTCCAAACACGAATATATTATCTTAAAATACAAAAAAAGGCGATTTCAAATTTGTCAAAAAATTGACACCTGTCAAAAACATGACGCCTGTCAAATTATTTTTTAAATAATAATATCTCAATCGATTTTGGAGATAACCCAATCGAGTTTGGGCTCATTTTGAAGCATTTTTCATCTAGATTAAGATGGGATTATAATATCTCAATTTTTAAGGAATATCAAAATTTTAAAAAAATTTAATAATCCCTATATTTTATTAAAAATTCTTAATTTCATTTAAAAATGCTTTAAAATGAGTCCAAATACGAATATATTAACTTAACCTTTCGCTACACGCACCGGACTCTCAGTCCGGGTTCAGCACCCTCTATTATTTAACGGAAAAGGCAACTTTTTTACCGACATAATTATGTCATTTTTGTGTCAAAAATTTGTTGTGTGCAACACAGTAAAATACAAATATGAATACGATAGCGATAAAAAGTACTGCTTGAAGGTGAAGACTGATGATTCGTATAGTTACATTTCTGATAATGAGGATTGGAACAATTTTCAGAAGATTTAGCAGACGGTAAGATGCTTTTTTTCCGTTCAAAATGGCATCTTATCTAATTAGAAGAAACGATGAAGATAATGAAAGCGGTGGAACATAAATGCCCCGTAAAAATGTGCAGCGCATTCAAAACGGGCATTTACCGCAAATTTTATGATAATAAAAAATTTTTTAAATTAATTTTCTTAAAAAAAAATACAAATTACACATCAGCGCCATCTCTTATTTGGCAAACAAAACCCGTACTCTCAGTCCGGTGCGAGCATTCGCGTCAAAAAAAAAATTAAAATTTGTACCTTTGGTTTTTTTGTGACATCACTAAACTTAAAGCTTCGTCATCGTTCAAAGCTTTACCCCTCCCCAAATTTTGCATATTATCGTATAAAGGGTTCGCCAATGGTCTATAATTTGGTGTTATCATAGGTAACAGACTTGATATGTTTATATCGAGGTCGTTTTTAGGTGGTGGGGGAGGTATCTAAAAATAAAAATTTAAAAAATAAATATAAGTTAAAAAAAATTAAATAAAAATTACCACCAGATCTATTTTAGAAGAAGAAGTCGAAACCTTTTTATCCCTTTCTTTACTTTTTTCCTGCTTACTGCTTTCTCTATCTCTATCACGTTCCTTTTTTTTCTCTTTTTTATCTTCTTTATCGTATGATTCTTTCCGATACGATTTTTCTGGCGTTTTTTCTCGTATGCTTCGTTCCGGCTTACTCTTTTTATTACTATTAGTAACAACGGTAGTCCTACTTGTGGAAGGTTCCAACATTCCCAATGCATCAGCAAAACTCGTCCCCGATTCAGAACAAATCCCATTTTCATTCCGATTAGATTTCGGCTCTTTTTTAATTTTATCTGAATATTTCTTTTCATCTTTTTTTTCGTCATTCTTTTCATCTTTCTCCTTACTTTTCGATTTTTTATCATAACTATCTCTTTTTGACTCTTTCTTTACCTCTTTCAACACCGAATGTGACGATTGATTACTTGAATGAGACGATTGATTACTTGATTGTGAATATGATTGATTACTTTCTTTATGTTTGCTCTCAATACGTGATTTATCTTTAATTCTTTTAGTTTCATTCACATTTTCGTCTTCTTTATGATGACTTTTATGTTTTTTCGAATGACTCCTTTCGTTTTCTTCCTCATTTTTACGTTTATTTGATGAATTCGATTTAGATCTGTCTTTTTCTTTGTTACTTTTAATTTTTTCTGGTGATCTACTCGGTGATTTATCTCTCTTATATTTGTATTCTTTTTCTTTTCGTTCGTAATCTTTATTAGGATGACTCCTCGATTTATTTTTATTATCTTTTGAACTTTTTTTGTGGTGGTGGTGACTTTTATGTTTTTCTCTTGGTGGTGATTCACTTTTATGTCTTTTTACGTCTTCATATCCATCCGAATCGTTTTCATCTTCTTCATCGTTCTCACTCTCTGACGATTTTTCCTCCGAACTTGAATTTTCACTCTCCGAATCTGAATTATCCGATCTATTTTTCGATTTATCACTTTGTCTATGACTAGAATCGCTTTTACCATTAGGTTCTAAAATAATTATTTAAATTAAAATTTAAAAAAATCATTTCGAAATATGTCATTTAATGACACTCAATTATACCAACTCAACAACACAAATTTTACCCAAATTAATTATTTTTTTCAAATTAATTAATTAATATTATACCATTTTTATTGGTATCATCACAGTCCTGATTTTGCGAGACCATTAATTTCCATTTATTAACCAACTCCCTGGAAGCATCCCCAACTTTTCCTTCCATTTTCCTCATTGCGTTCACGGTCCTCCCAACTCCCGTTTCTTCCAAATGACCCACGGTAATTGGCAAATTGGAGAGTTTGAAGATGCAATGCAAAAGCTAAATCGCTCCTTGTTAAAATTAAAAATTTTCTTCGATAAGTGATAATTACCTTGGTCGTATTGTCATCCTTAAGACCTCGATTCAAGTTTCTCTGGTAATGTTCGATGGCTTCAATGAGTTTGTCGGACATCGTGCGAGGATTTTATTCGATTTTCGGCCGACGAAAAGAGGTGCGTTCAAGATTGTTGAATGAAAAACGTAAAATCTGCTCGATTATGGCACCGAATCCAACGAATTCGGAAACGATTCAACATCAATTTCCGGTCATTTTTTTCGGGTATTTGCCGCACTTGCAACGTTCATAAATCCCCGATTAACAATCTTAATTAAAACTCGAAAACGATGTTGTACAATGTCAGGACATGTCATTTAATATTTCACTTTCTATTTATTATGTTGGTACTTAACGAAACGTCAAAAAATTTATGTTGGTTTTCTCTAAACATAACTTTTATTTATCATAAATTTAATATTTAACACTTTATTGATTTTAAACAATTTTAAATTAAACAATTTTTATTTAATCAAAAAAATTTATCTCCCCAATTTTTGTACCTAACTTCATGATTGTTTTGATTTTTTGACATTTGACACATCACGTCAAAAATGACGGTTTACAATATTTATATTTTCGATAGAAACGGCACTTTGCTTTATTACCACGAATGGAATCGATTTAAGCAATCGGGAATGACTAAAGATGAAGAATCAAAGTTAATGTACGGTATGTTATTTTCGTTAAAATCGTTTGTGACAAAAATCTCCCCATTGGACGTGAAAGATGGTTTTCAATACTACAAAACGTCCAAATACACGTTGCATTATTTAGAAACGCCGTCCGGGCTCAAATTTGTCATTAACACCGATAATGGGGCCCAAGGCGTTAAGGAGTTACTCCAACAAATTTATAACCAAGTCTTCGTTGAGTACGTGGTTAAAAATCCTTTGGTTAAAATGAACGAGCCGATTGAATCTGAACTGTTTAAAAGCAAATTGGACGTTTTTGTGAAAAGTTCACCGATTTATATATCAAAAAGTGTTTAGATTAAAATTTAATTAAATTTTGATTGTCAATGTCATTGAGGTTATGTCGATATAAATCGATTCAAATATAAAAGGTTAATTAAATAAATTATTAACCGATTTATTCACCTTAATAATAATTAAATAAATACGTTTCAATAAAAAATAGAGAGTACATTTAGTTTAATACTAAACTTAATTAATTAGGAGTTATTTTTTTTGAATTCCAACATAAAGTTAACTAATCCTTGAACATCGCTGTATAAAACTGCGTTATACAACGAAGCTCTTATCCCTCCGACGGATCTGTGCCCTTTTAATTGATGCATATTCAATTTTTGAGCCTCAACCAAAAATTTCTCCTCCAAATCTTCATTTCCTTCAACCCCTCCGACTCTAAACGGGACATTCATGCGGCTCCTACAATTCGCGTCAATCGGACAACTGTAGAAGCCGTTTGATTCTTTTATTGTGTTGTATAATAATTCGCTTTTCTTGGCAGATTGGCGCTCCATTTCGGGGACTCCCCCATTTTTTTTAATCCACTCAAATACTAAGTTCATCACATAAACTCTAAAAAAATTAAATAAGTAATTAATTGAGTCAAATTTGATGATTTAAACTTACGAGAAAGTCGCGGGGGTGTTGTGAATCGAACTGTTTTTATCGATGTTTGTAAAATCGAAAACGGAGGGGCAAATTTTCATGGGATTTCCGATTAAATCGTCTCTAATGATGATAACGGTGACTCCGGCGGGGCCGATATTTTTTTGGGCCCCCGCTAAAATGACCCCAAACTTTGAAACGTCGAATTCTTTAGTCATAATACTCGAGGACATGTCTGAGACCAGGGGAACCCCGTTCGTTTCCGGGATATAATCGTATTCGACCCCATCGACGGTTTCGTTTGCGCAATAATAAACGTAAGAGGCGTTTGGATCCAATTTCCAGGTGGATTGATCGGGGATTGAACCCGGCTTTTTAGCAACGGGGAAAACGTAGTTGACTTTTCCGTATTTTGCGGCTTCTTGGGCTGCTTTTAACGACCAAGTTCCTGTTACGCAATAATCGGCGGTTCCGGTACGGTTCATTAAGTTCATTGCAACGGCTGCAAATGCCCCGGTTCCTCCACCTTGCATAAATAAGATTTTGTAGTTATCTGGTACTTTTCTGAAAAATAAAACAATCTCGAGTTAAATAAAGATTAAAGCTAGAACGAGTTTCACGTTGTAGGAAATTGAAAATGCTTTAAAATGAGTCCAAACTCGATAGGGGTATCTTAAAAAACAAAAAAGTTATGACACAAAATTAAATCAAAAACAAACGAAAATCGGTTGTCAAAATGATTTTTAAATTGATATATCTCGGCCGTTTTTTGAGACAATTAATTCGAGTTTGGACTCATTTTGAAGCATTTTTCGTCCAAATTATGAATTTTTATTCAAAATTAACAAATTTTATATTTTTCTTTTATCTCAATTTCAAAATTATTCTTCTTTAATAATGTGAATTAACAATTCATCATTTTTCTTACGAAACAAATAAAATCATTATCGAAAAATGAATTACAACAATCACAATAATCAATTTTTTTTTAAATCAATAAAAAAAATTTTAATTGACAATTTTTCGTTAAAAAAAACCGGTAGTGAACCCAAAAAGTTGTTATTTTGATTTGATGTTGATTTCGCGTTTTAGGAAATTAAAAATCCTTTAATATGAATCCAAACTCGATAGCGGTATCTTAAAAAACAAAAAAGTTATGACACAAAATTAAATTAAAAACAAACGAAAATCGGTTGTCAAAATGATTTTTAAATTAATACATCTCAGCCGTTTTCTGAGATAATTAATTCGAGTTTGGACTCATTTTGAAGCATTTTTCGTCTAGATTACGAATTTTTATTCAAATTTAACAAATTTTACATTTTTCTTTTATCTCAATTTCAAAATTATTCTTCTTAAATAATGTGAATTAACAATTCATCATTTTTCTTACGAAACAAATAAAATCATTATCGAAAAATGAATTACAACAATCAAAATAGTCAAATTTTTTTAAAAATCAATAAAAAAATTTTAAATTGACAAAATTTTCGTTAAAAAAAAAACCGGAAGTGAGCCCAAAAAGTTGTTATTTTGATTTGATATTGATTTCGCGTTTTAGGAAATTAAAAATCCTTTAAAATGAGTCCAAACTCGATAGAGGTATCTTAAAAAACAAAAAAGGTATGACACAAAATTATATCAAAAACAAACGAAAATCGGTTGTCAAAATGATTTTTAAATTGATATATCTCGGCCGTTTTTGGAGATAATTAAGTCGAGTTTGTACTCATTTTGAAGCATTTTTCGTCTAGATTACGAATTTTTATTCAAATTTAACAAATTTTATATTTTTCTTTTATCTCAATTTCAAAATTATTCTTCTTTAATAATGTGAATTAACAATTCATCATTTTTCTTACAAAACAAATAAAATCATTATCGAAAAATGAATTACAACAATCAAAATAGTCAAATTTTTTTAAAAATCAATAAAAAAATTTTAAATTGACAAAATTTTCGTTAAAAAAAAAAACCGGAAGTGAGCCCAAAAAGTTGTTATTTTGATTTGATGGTGATTTCGCGTTTTAGGAAATTAAAAATCCTTTAAAATGAGTCCAAACTCGATAGAGGTATCTTAAAAAACAAAAAAGGTATGACACAAAATTAAATCAAAAACAAACGAAAATCGGTTGTCAAAATGATTTTTAAATTGATATATCTCAGCCGTTTTTGGAGATAATTAATTCGAGTTTGTACTCATTTTGAAGCATTTTTCGTCTAGGTTACGAATTTTTATTCAAATTTAACAAATTTTATATTTTTCTTTTATCTCAATTTCAAAATTATTCTTCTTTAATAATGTGAATTAACAATTCATCATTTTTCTTACAAAACAAATAAAATCATTATCGAAAAATGAATTACAACAATCAAAATAGTCAAATTTTTTTAAAAATCAATAAAAAAATTTTAATTTGACAAAATTTTCGTTAAAAAAAAACCGGAAGTGAGCCCAAAAAGTTGTTATTTTGATTTGATGTTGATTTCGCGTTTTATGAAATTAAAAATCCTTTAAAATGAATCCAAACTCGATAGCGGTATCTTAAAAAACAAAAAAGTTATGACACAAAATTAAATTAAAAACAAACGAAAATCGGTTGTCAAAATGATTTTTAAATTAATACATCTCAGCCGTTTTTTGAGATAATTAATTCGAGTTTGGACTCATTTTGAAGCATTTTTCGTCCAAATTATGAATTTTTATTCAAAATTAACAAATTTTATATTTTTCTTTTATCTCAATTTCAAAATTATTCTTCTTTAATAATGTGAATTAACAATTCATCATTTTTCTTACGAAACAAATAAAATCATTATCGAAAAATGAATTACAACAATCACAATAATCAATTTTTTTTTAAATCAATAAAAAAAATTTTAATTGACAATTTTTCGTTAAAAAAAACCGGTAGTGAACCCAAAAAGTTGTTATTTTGATTTGATGTTGATTTCGCGTTTTAGGAAATTAAAAATCCTTTAAAATGAGTCCAAACTCGATAGAGGTATCTTAAAAAACAAAAAAGGTATGACACAAAATTATATCAAAAACAAACGAAAATCGGTTGTCAAAATGATTTTTAAATTGATATATCTCAGCCGTTTTTGGAGATAATTAATTCGAGTTTGGACTCATTTTGAAGCATTTTTCGTCTAGGTTACGAATTTTTATTCAAATTTAACAAATTTTATATTTTTCTTTTATCTCAATTTCAAAATTATTCTTCTTTAATAATGTGAATTAACAATTCATCATTTTTCTTACAAAACAAATAAAATTATTATCGAAAAATGAATTACAACAATCAAAATAGTCAAATTTTTTTAAAAATCAATAAAAAAATTTTAATTTGACAAAATTTTCGTTAAAAAAAAACCGGAAGTGAGCCCAAAAAGTTGTTATTTTGATTTGATGTTGATTTCGCGTTTTATGAAATTAAAAATCCTTTAAAATGAATCCAAACTCGATAGCGGTATCTTAAAAAACAAAAAAGTTATGACACAAAATTAAATTAAAAACAAACGAAAATCGGTTGTCAAAATGATTTTTAAATTAATACATCTCAGCCGTTTTTTGAGATAATTAATTCGAGTTTGGACTCATTTTGAAGCATTTTTCGTCTAGATTACGAATTTTTGTTCAAATTTAACAAATTTTATATTTTTCTTTTATCTCAATTTCAAAATTATCGTTCTTAAATAATGTGAATTAACAATTCATCATTTTTCTTACGAAACAAATAAAATCATTATCGAAAAATGAATTACAACAATCACAATAATCAATTTTTTTTTAAATCAATAAAAAAAATTTTAATTGACAATTTTTCGTTAAAAAAAACCGGTAGTGAACCCAAAAAGTTGTTATTTTGATTTGATGTTGATTTCGCGTTTTAGGAAATTAAAAATTCTTTAAAATGAGTCCAAACTCGATAGCAGTATCTTAAAAAACAAAAAAGTTATGACACAAAATTAAATTAAAAACAAACGAAAATCGGTTGTCAAAATGATTTTTAAGTTAATACATCTCAGCCGTTTTTTGAGATAATTAATTCGAGTTTGGACTCATTTTGAAGCATTTTTCGTCCAAATTATGAATTTTTATTCAAAATTAACAAATTTTATATTTTTCTTTAATCTCAATTTCAAAATTATTCTTCTTAAATAATGTGAATTAACAATTCATCATTTTTCTTACGAAACAAATAAAATCATTATCGAAAAATGAATTACAACAATCACAATAATCAATTTTTTTTTAAATCAATAAAAAAAATTTTAATTGACAATTTTTCGTTAAAAAAAACCGGTAGTGAACCCAAAAAGTTGTTATTTTGATTTGATGTTGATTTCGCGTTTTAGGAAATTAAAAATCCTTTAAAATGAGTCCAAACTCGATAGCCGTATCTTAAAAAACAAAAAAGTTATGACACAAAATTAAATTAAAAACAAACGAAAATCGGTTGTCAAAATGATTTTTAAGTTAATACATCTCAGCCGTTTTTTGAGATAATTAATTCGAGTTTGGACTCATTTTGAAGCATTTTTCGTCCAAATTATGAATTTTTATTCAAAATTAACAAATTTTATATTTTTCTTTAATCTCAATTTCAAAATTATTCTTCTTAAATAATGTGAATTAACAATTCATCATTTTTCTTACGAAACAAATAAAATCATTATCGAAAAATGAATTACAACAATCACAATAATCAATTTTTTTTTAAATCAATAAAAAAAATTTAAATTGACAATTTTTCGTTAAAAAAAACCGGTAGTGAACCCAAGAAGTTGTTATTTTGATTTGATGTTGATTTCGCGTTTTAGGAAATTAAAAATCCTTTAATATGAATCCAAACTCGATAGCGGTATCTTAAAAAACAAAAAAGTTATGACACAAAATTAAATTAAAAACAAACGAAAATCGGTTGTCAAAATGATTTTTAAATTAATACATCTCAGCCGTTTTTTGAGATAATTAATTCGAGTTTGGACTCATTTTGAAGCATTTTTCGTCTAGATTACGAATTTTTGTTCAAATTTAACAAATTTTATATTTTTCTTTTATCTCAATTTCAAAATTATCGTTCTTAAATAATGTGAATTAACAATTCATCATTTTTCTTACGAAACAAATAAAATCATTATCGAAAAATGAATTACAACAATCAAAATAGTCAAATTTTTTTAAAAATCAATAAAAAAATTTTAAATTGACAAAATTTTCGTTAAAAAAGAAACCGGAAGTGAGCCCAAAAAGTTGTTATTTTGATTTGATATTGATTTCGCGTTTTAGGAAATTAAAAATCCTTTAAAATGAGTCCAAACTCGATAGGGGTATCTTGAAAAACAAAAAAGTTATGACACAAAATTAAATCAAAAACAAACGAAAATCGGTTGTCAAAATGATTTTTAAATTGATACATCTCGGCCGTTTTTTGAGACAATTAATTCGAGTTTGGACTCATTTTGAAGCATTTTTCGTCTAGATTTTGAATTTTTGTTCAAAATTTATAAATTTTTCTTTCGCATCAACTTCAAAATTCTTGTTCTTAAATAATGCGAAAAATGTTTAGTATTTTTTGCGATAATTATTCATGGTGTGATTTCATTGGAACGCAAAATCGAATAATAGCCTTGTTTTTTTGATCCAAAAGGTCGCGTTTTTAGATAATAATAAGCTGTTATTACCGAGTTATGCAACCGAACGTACAATCAAAAAAATTCTTTTACTTAAAAATGAAATTCTTTCACTGATCAACAGTTATCGTTAACACATTGACCTCTTCGGGTCAAATCTTCCTCATGTTTGATTGACCAGTAATAACCGGTTATATTATTATTATTACAAAAACGATAAAGGATATCAAAACAATACTTACAATAATTCCCGAACTGATTTTTGTGCGTCACTGTTTATTTTCATGTATTCTTTGGATCGGTGGCTTATTTCCATTACGCTCATCCCCATTCCATTAAAATTAAGAAGCTCTTTTTGAACATGCTCTAAAACCTTGAAATTAAATGAAATTAATTGCATGGCGTGATGCGCATTTTTTTTTTCGTTTAAATTCTTTTACTTACTTCTTGTGGTAATTTTGCCGGTCCAGCACCAAAATTTAACACCGTATTAGCACTCCCCATTTTATTCTTAATGTTTTAACTAATTTTGTTAAAGAAAAATTAAGGTCAGTAAACTCAGCACGTTCTCGAACGGTTTCTTTAAGACTGGAAGTGGATATCTCGTTGCAATTGAATTTTCACAGCGAAACTGACCAATGCAGTCCGTGAGGCGCGCTTTTATATCAAATTCGAATCGAGAACAAAACTGTATTTACCAGATTAGATTTAAACGTGTTTTTCGAGTAAAGTCTCGTGTTTCACAAGATTTTGACGCGAATCTTGTAATGATTTTTTACTCAAAATTGTCGTCGACTTAGGATTTATAATTTGAAAAACATTAATTTTTTGGAATTACGTTTTGAAACAATTTTTTTTTGAATCGCGTAACTCTTTAATCGGATGTTACAAAGGGTTATCAATTTGAACCGGATTTTACCAGTTCTAATTGTGCTATAGAAGATATCTCGGGTTCTAATTTCGTTTGAATTAATTTTTTTTATTGGCAACACGAGGAGGAAATGATTTGTTGATGTTTACTTATATTTTCTTATCTAACTTGGTTATTTAAAGAGAAAAACAATGTATTCGATTTTATTTTTGTAAACACTTTGAAATTGGCAATGAATGTTGCATAAGGTTCTTTTAAACGTTTAAACGGAAAAATACGTCAATTCGGATTGATCTGTATGAGTTCGTTATCAGTTCATTTTCGTAGAGGAAAAAACCTCTCTCCTCGTCTTTTAAAAACATATTTGTTGTTTGTTACTAGGCGAGTTAACCTGATAGTTTGCGTTTTTAGTTGGCGATAAGAAATTTTGTGTCTCGTGATGCAAATAACATTGATAAGGGACCCCCATGGGGAATTTCGTAATTCCAAGTAAACATTCTTTTTCGATTTATCAATTTATTTATTCACTTAAAACAAGTAATAATTCATAATCTACGTCAAAAATGCTTTAAAATGACCCCAAACACGGTTAATTTATCTTCAAAAATAAGGAAAATCCAAAATCGGGTATAACGAATTATCCCATACTTCCGGTTCTTATTTTTTATCCAAAACACGTCGTGTTTGGTATCAAATGAAAGCTTTTTGAACGTAGATTAATAATTTTAACTTAATATGTCTTCAAATTTTTTCAAATCTTCCCAATTTAAGATTAATTTATTTATAAAAAAATTTTTGATATTAATTCCTTTAATAATTCATAATCTACGTCTAAAATGCCTCAAAATTACCTCAAACTAACTCAAATGAAAGCTTTTTTGAACGTAAATTAATGATATTAGCTTAATTTGTTTTTAAATTTTTTCAAGACTTTCCAATTTGTGTTGAATTAATTTATCAAAATGTTTTTTTTTAATTATTTTTTTTAATAATTTGTAATCTACGTCAAAAATGCGTTAAAATGACCCCAAACACGGTTAATTTATCTTCAAAAATAAGGAAAATCCAAAATCGGGTATAACGAATTATCCCATACTTCCGGTTTTTATTTTTTATCCAAAACACGTCGTGTTTGGTATCAAATGAAAGCTTTTTGAACGTAGATTAATAATTTTATCCTAATTTGTCTTCAAATTTTTTCAAATCTTTCCAATTTAAAATTAATTTATTTATAAAAAATTTTTTTATGTTAATTCCTTTAATAATTCATAATCTACGTTAAAAATGCCTCAAAATTACCCCAAACTAACTCAAATGAAAGCTTTTTTGAACGTAAATTAATGATATTAGCTTAATTTGTTTTTAAATTTTTTCAAGACTTTCCAATTTGTGTTGAATTACTTTATCAAAATGTTTTTTTAATTAATTTTTTTAATAATTTGTAATCTACGTCAAAAATGCGTTAAAATGACCCCAAACACGGTTAATTTATCTTCAAAAATAAGAAAAATCGAAAATCGGGTATAGCGAATTATCCAATACTTCCGGTTTTTATTTTTTATCCAAAATACGTCGTGTTTGGTATCAAATGAAAGCTTTTTGAACGTAGATTAATAATTTTAACTTAATTTGTCTTCAAATTTTTTCAAATCTTTCCAATTTAAAATTAATTTATTTATAAAAAAATTTTTTATGTTAATTCCTTTAATAATTCATAATCTACGTCAAAAATGCCTCATAATTACCTCAAACTAACTCAAATGAAAGCTTTTTTGAACGTAAATTAATGATATTAGCTTAATTTGTTTTTACAATTTTTCAAGACTTTCCAATTTGTGGAATTAATTTATCAAAATGTTTTTTTTAATTAATTTTTTTAATAATTTGTAATCTACGTCAAAAATGCTTTAAAATGACCCCAAACACGGTTTATTTATCTTCAAAAATAAGGAAAATCCAAAATCGGGTATAGCGAATTATCTAATACTTCCGGTTTTTATTTTTTATCCAAAACACGTCGTGTTTGGTATCAAATGAAAGCTTTTTGAACGTAGATTAATAATTTTATCTTAATATGTCTTCAAATTTTTTCAAATCTTCCCAATTTAAGATTAATTTATTTATAAAAAGTTTTTTGATATTAATTCTTTTAATAATTCATAATCTACGTCTAAAATGCCTCAAAATTACCCCAAACTAACTCAAATGAAAGCTTTTTTGAACGTAAATTAATGATATTAGCTTAATTTGTTTTTAAATTTTTCAAGACTTTCCAATTTGTGTTGAATTACTTTATCAAAATGTTTTTTTTAATAAATTTTTTTAATAATTTGTAATCTACGTCAAAAATGCTTTAAAATGACCCCAAACACGGTTAATTTATCTTCAAAAATAAGGAAAATCCAAAATCGGGTATAGCGAATTATCCAATACTTCCGGTTGTTATTTTTTATCCAAAACACGTCGTGTTTGATATCAAATGAAAGCTTTTTGAACGTAGATTAATAATTTTAACTTAATTTGTCTTCAAATTTTTTCAAATCTTTCCAATTTAAAATTAATTTATTTATAAAAAAATTTTTTATGTTAATTCCTTTAATAATTCATAATCTACGTCAAAAATGCCTCAAAATTACCCCAAACTAACTCAAATGAAAGCTTTTTTGAACGTAAATTAATGATATTAGCTTAATTTGTTCTTAAATTTTTTCAAGACTTTCCAATTTGTGGAATTAATTTATTAAAATGCTTTTTTTAATTAATTTTTTTAATAATTTGTAATCTACGTCAAAAATGCTTTAAAATGACCCCAAACACGGATAATTTATCTTCAAAAATAAGGAAAATCCAAAATCGGGTATAACGAATTATCCCATACTTCCGGTTCTTATTTTTTATCCAAAATACGTCGTGTTTGGTATCAAATGAAAGCTTTTTGAACGTAGATTAATAATTTTATCTTAATATGTCTTCAAATTTTTTCAAATCTTCCCAATTTAAGATTAATTTATTTATAAAAAATTTTTTGATATTAATTCCTTTAATAATTCATAATCTACGTCCAAAATGCCTCATAATTACCCCAAACTAACTCAAATGAAAGCTTTTTTGAACGTAAATTAATGATATTAGCTTAATTTGTTTTTAAATTTTTTCAAGACTTTCCAATTTGTGCTTAATTAATTTAACAAAATATTTTTTTTAATTAATTTTTTTAATAATTCGTAATCTACGTCAAAAATGCTTTAAAATGACCCCAAACACGGTTAATTTATCTTCAAAAATAAGGAAAATCCAAAATCGGGTATAGCGAATTATCCCATACTTCCGGTTCTTATTTTTTATCCAAAATACGTCGTGTTTGGTATCAAATGAAAGCTTTTTGAACGTAGATTAATAATTTTATCTTAATATATCTTCAAATTTTTTCAAATCTTTCCAATTTAAGATTAATTTATTTATAAAAAAATTTTTGATATTAATTCCTTTAATAATTCATAATCTACGTCCAAAATGCCTCAAAATTACCCCAAACTAACTCAAATGAAAGCTTTTTTGAACGTGAATTAATGATATTAGCTTAATTTGTTTTTAAATTTTTTCAAGACTTTCCAATTTGTGTTGAATTACTTTATCAAAATGTTTTTTTTAATAAATTTTTTTAATAATTTGTAATCTACGTCAAAAATGCTTTAAAATGACCCCAAACACGGTTAATTTATCTTCAAAAATAAGGAAAATCCAAAATCGGGTATAACGAATAATCCCATACTTCCGGTTTTTATTTTTTATCCAAAACACGTCGTGTTTGGTATCAAATGAAAGCTTTTTGAACGTAGATTAATAATTTTATCTTAATATGTCTTCAAATTTTTTCAAATCTTCCCAATTTAAGATTAATTTATTTATAAAAAAATTTTTGATATTAATTCCTTTAATAATTCATAATCTACGTCAAAAATGCCTCAAAATTACCTCAAACTAACTCAAATGAAAGCTTTTTTGAACGTAAATTAATGATATTAGCTTAATTTGTTTTTAAATTTTTTCAAGACTTTCCAATTTGTGCTTAATTAATTTAACAAAATATTTTTTTTAATTAATTTTTTTAATAATTCGTAATCTACGTCAAAAATGCTTTAAATTGACCCCAAACACGGTTAATTTATCTTCAAAAATAAGGAAAATCCAAAATCGGGTATAGCGAATTATCCAATACTTCCGGTTTTTATTTTTTATCCAAAATACGTCGTGTTTGGTATCAAATGAAAGCTTTTTGAACGTAGATTAATAATTTTATCTTAATTTGTCTTCAAATTTATTCAAATCTTCCCAATTTACGATTGATTACTTCCGGTTTTTATTTTTTATCCAAAATACGTCGTGTTTGGTATCAAATGAAAGCTTTTTGAACGTAGATTAATAATTTTATCTTAATTTGTCTTCAAATTATTCCAAATCTTCCCAATTTACGATTGATTACTTCCGGTTTTTATTTTTTATCCAAAATACGTCGTGTTTGGTATCAAATGAAAGCTTTTTGAACGTAGATTAATAATTTTATCTTAATTTGTCTTTAAATTTTTTCAAATCTTCCAAATTTACGATTGAGTATTTCCGGTTTTTATTTTTTAATAAAAATGCGTCGTGTTTGATATCAAATGAAAGAATTAATAATTTTTGTGTCATTTAATATATTTATAATAATCTATTAAGTGGTATTAAAAAAATCTTAAATATAAAATAATTTTTATCTTAAAAATATTATTTTAAGAACTCGAAACAGAGGTCGAGCTACAAGGAATCATCGTTTTCAATCTGGCAACCTAAAATTAAAGCAAAAATTATTAATCTTTATTAATTAGAGTTTAATTTTAATTAACCTCATCGAGTAGGGCTTTTTCTTTGCTCGCGGCTCGATGTAAAAGTATCTTAACTTTATCTAAAAGTTCAAGTTTTTGTTCCAATTCATTTTTGAGCCGGGCATTTTCCTCTTTTAATTCTGAGTTATCCTCGGATGATTTAATCTGTTTTAATTTGTTCAATTCCTCCTCTAAACGCGAAATTTTTTGGATGCTATCGCCGTATTGGTCTTTAAGTTTACAAAAGTTTCTTCGTAAAGTTTCATCGGAAACGTTTGGAGGTTTTGAATTTTGAAGCCGTTTATTTTCAACTTGAAGTTTTTCGACGATTCTTTTTAGCACAAAAACGGTTCGTTCTAATTCGGATTGCTTTTTATTTTCTTGGTTGATGTTTAAGTTTTCTGGGGGATTTTTTTCTGATTTAATCACTTCTATGTAACTAAAAATAAAATTTATTTTAATTTCTAAATAATATTATTAATCAAAATCGGACTTCTCTAAATATTGGATTTGTTCTTTTAAATGGGGGACTTCCTTGTTCGTTTTTCCCAAATCCAATTTGAACTCTAAATTTTCAGCCTCCAATCTTAAATTGGCTTTATGCAAATTCGCCGTTGCATTTTGTAGCCTCTCTATTTCGTTCCGCAATTCAATCGTACCCTAAAAAATTCCTTATATAAATAGATTTAAATAGAATTATCGTTATTTAGCAAATCTCTCTTTGTGTGATTAGATGATTAAGCAGATTATTTTCATACACAAAGAAGACGATCCTTTCTATTCTGTATTAGGCAAGGTTTAAGCAACCTTCACACACATAACTTGTTATTATTATTATTATTATTAACGATGAAGAAATGATCAAATTTTTTCTTATTCGGATCACATTTCGTGCTTTTTGGCGGAACAAAAAAAAAGTGAAAGTTTTTTTTTTGGGATCAGAATTAATTTATTTCAATTCATTCCAATTATTTTCGGAATTTGAAAAGGAATCTTACATACATTACAATTCGATACGAAATAATCGTTTTAACCACTCCCTAAAAGTAAAGATACGAAATTTATGCATTAGTGTACTCAATCTTAATCTTAAGAAGGAAGTGGAGAAACGTTTCAATAGATACAGGTGGTTTTCTCGTTCTTTCAGTCCAATACGGACCACCGCAAAGAACAGTACTCGCCTCAGAATGAGTTTAGAACTAATTCTAACGATTATTTTTTTATTAATCGCGTTTTTGTATTATTATTTTAAAAACGCGTTCGATTATTGCAAAAATATCGGGGTGCCCACCGTCCCTACGACTTTTCCGTTTGGAAATATTAAACGTGTAGTGTTTAGACAGCAAAGTATTAGTGATAAAGTTGCTGAAACTTATAGGTAAATCGTTTTAGATTGTTTAATCAATTTAAATTAAATAAAAATTAATTTGAGTGAAAAAAAAATTCTCCCAGACGGGGAATCGAACCCCGGTCTCCCGCGTGACAGGCGGGGATACTGACCACTATACTATCTGGGACTTGTTATTCTGATACAACTTCGTTGTATTTACGCGAATTTGAGTTATTTTTTTTTATTTTTAAACTAAATTAGTTTAAAAATTTTATTAAAACTGCATGTTTTAGTTTAAAACAACAAATTTAATTAATTCATTCCAAATTAAACAACAAATTCGATATTATATACGCAACTAACTTCGCGTTATACCCCAGTTTGTTGTCATTTAGTTGTTGACAGTTTTAAAATCGTTGAGATTTAAAGTGTTATATTTCGAAGTTTTTAGAGGGATTAACCGCAAAGTAAGTGATTAAATATAAATTATAAGCATTCATTTTTGAATTAAGATCATAATTCGTCTAAGCAATTAATTAATTTGATAAAAAATGTTAGACTTAATGTTACTCCCAGAAATTTGAAATTCTTTCAAAAGATTTGATGTCACTTCCAGAAAACTACAAATGCTTCTAAAAGGCTTGATATTGCCCTTAGAGAAATTGATACTGCTTCTAGAACACTTGATATTGCTTCCAGAAGACTTGCAATGGTTCCAGAAGTCTTCATACTGCTTTTTGAAGTCTTGATATTACTTCAAGAAGACTTAATACTACATTTAAAAGACTTGATACTACATTTATAAGATTTAAAATGCTTCCAGAAGCTTTGATACTGCATCTAGAAGACTTAATGTTATCTAGATTAAGATTCGATTATAGTATTTCAATTTTTAATCCACATCGCAATTTTAAGAATTTGAATAATTCCTTATATTTTATTGAAAATTTTTAATCTCATTAAAAAATGCTTTGAAATGAGTCCAAACACGAATATATTATCTTAAAATACAAAAAAAGGCGATTTCAAATTTGTCAAAAAATTGACACCTGTCAAAAACACGTCGCCTGTCAAATTATTTTTTAAATAATAATATTTCAATCGGTTTTGGAGATAACCCAATCGAGTTTGGGCTCGTTTTGAAGCATTTTTCATCTAGATTAAGATGGGATTATAATATCTCAATTTTTAAGGAATATCAAAATTTTAAAAAATTTAATAATTCCCTATATTTTATTAAAAATTCTTAATTTCATTTAAAAATGCTTTAAAATGAGTCCAAACACGAATATATTATCTTAAAATACAAAAAAAGGCGATTTCAAATTTGTCAAAAAATTGACACCTGTCAAAAACACGTCGCCTGTCAAATTATTTTTTAAATAATAATATTTCAATCGGTTTTGGAGATAACCCAATCGAGTTTGGGCTCGTTTTGAAGCATTTTTCATCTAGATTAAGATGGGATTATAATATCTCAATTTTTAAGGAATATCAAAATTTTAAAAAATTTAATAATTCCCTATATTTTATTAAAAATTCTTAATTTCATTTAAAAATGCTTTAAAATGAGTCCAAACACGAATATATTATCTTAAAATACAAAAAAAGGCGATTTCAAATTTGTCAAAAAATTGACACCTGTCAAAAACACGTCGCCTGTCAAATTATTTTTTAAATAATAATATTTCAATCGGTTTTGGAGATAACCCAATCGAGTTTGGGCTCGTTTTGAAGCATTTTTCATCTAGATTAAGATGGGATTATAATATCTCAATTTTTAAGGAATATCAAAATTTTAAAAAATTTAATAATTCCCTATATTTTATTAAAAATTCTTAATTTCATTTAAAAATGCTTTAAAATGAGTCCAAACACGAATATATTATCTTAAAATACAAAAAAAGGCGATTTCAAATTTGTCAAAAAATTGACACCTGTCAAAAACACGTCGCCTGTCAAATTATTTTTTAAATAATAATATTTCAATCGGTTTTGGAGATAACCCAATCGAGTTTGGGCTCGTTTTGAAGCATTTTTCATCTAGATTAAGATGGGATTATAATATCTCAATTTTTAAGGAATATCAAAATTTTAAAAAATTTAATAATTCCCTATATTTTATTAAAAATTCTTAATTTCATTTTAAAATGCTTTAAAATGAGTCCAAACACGAATATATTATCTTAAAATACAAAAAAAGGCGATTTCAAATTTGTCAAAAAATTGACACCTGTCAAAAACACGTCGCCTGTCAAATTATTTTTTAAATAATAATATTTCAATCGGTTTTGGAGATAACCCAATCGAGTTTGGGCTCGTTTTGAAGCATTTTTCATCTAGATTAAGATGGGATTATAATATCTCAATTTTTAAGGAATATCAAAATTTTAAAAAATTTAATAATTCCCTATATTTTATTAAAAATTCTTAATTTCATTTAAAAATGCTTTAAAATGAGTCCAAACACGAATATATTATCTTAAAATACAAAAAAAGGCGATTTCAAATTTGTCAAAAAATTGACACCTGTCAAAAACACGTCGCCTGTCAAATTATTTTTTAAATAATAATATTTCAATCGGTTTTGGAGATAACCCAATCGAGTTTGGGCTCGTTTTGAAGCATTTTTCATCTAGATTAAGATGGGATTATAATATCTCAATTTTTAAGGAATATCAAAATTTTAAAAAATTTAATAATTCCCTATATTTTATTAAAAATTCTTAATTTCATTTTAAAATGCTTTAAAATGAGTCCAAACACGAATATATTATCTTAAAATACAAAAAAAGGCGATTTCAAATTTGTCAAAAAATTGACACCTGTCAAAAACACGTCGCCTGTCAAATTATTTTTTAAATAATAATATTTCAATCGGTTTTGGAGATAACCCAATCGAGTTTGGGCTCGTTTGGAAGCATTTTTCATCTAGATTAAGATGGGATTATAATATCTCAATTTTTAAGAAATATCAAAATTTTAAAAAATTTAATAATTCCTTATATTTTATTAAAAATTCTTAATTTCATTTAAAAATGCTTTAAAATGAGTCCAAACACGAATATATTATCTTAAAATACAAAAAAAGGCGATTTCAAATTTGTCAAAAAATTGACACCTGTCAAAAACACGTCGCCTGTCAAATTATTTTTTAAATAATAATATTTCAATCGGTTTTGGAGATAACCCAATCGAGTTTGGGCTCGTTTTGAAGCATTTTTCATCTAGATTAAGATGGGATTATAATATCTCAATTTTTAAGGAATATCCAAATTTTAAAAAATTTAATAATTCCCTATATTTTATTAAAAATTCTTAATTTCATTTAAAAATGCTTTAAAATGAGTCCAAACACGAATATATTAACTTAAAATACAAAGAAGGCGATTTCAAAGCTGTCAAAAAATTGACACCTGTCAAAAACACGTCGCCTGTCAAATTATTTTTTAAATAATAATATCTCAATCGGTTTTGGAGATAACCCAATCGAGTTTGGGCTCATTTTGAAGCATTTTTCATCTAGATTAAGATGGGATTATAATATCTCAATTTTAAAGAAATATCAAAATTTTAAAAAATTTAATAATTCCCTATATTTTATTAAAAATTCTTAATTTCATTTAAAAATGCTTTAAAATGAGTCCAAACACGAATATATTATCTTAAAATACAAAAAAAGGCGATTTCAAATTTGTCAAAAAATTGACACCTGTCAAAAACACGTCGCCTGTCAAATTATTTTTTAAATAATAATATCTCAATCGGTTTTGGAGATAACCCAATCGAGTTTGGGCTCGTTTTGAAGCATTTTTCATCTAAATTAAGATGGGATTATAATATCTCAATTTTAAAGAAATATCAAAATTTTAAAAAATTTAATAATTCCCTATATTTTATTAAAAATTCTTAATTTCATTTAAAAATGCTTTAAAATGAGTCCAAACACGAATATATTAACTTAAAATACAAAGAAGGCGATTTCAAAGCTGTCAAAAAATTGACACCTGTCAAAAACACGTCGCCTGTCAAATTATTTTTTAAATAATAATATTTCAATCGGTTTTGGAAATAACCCAATCGAGTTTGGGCTCGTTTTGAAGCATTTTTCATCTAGATTAAGATGGGATTATAATATCTCAATTTTAAAGAAATATCAAAATTTTAAAAAATTTAATAATTCCCTATATTTTATTAAAAATTCTTAATTTCATTTAAAAATGCTTTAAAATGAGTCCAAACACGAATATACTAACTTAAAATACAAAGAAGACGATTTTAAAGCTGTCAAAAAATTGACACCTGTCAAAAACACGTCGCCTGTCAAATTATTTTTTAAATAATAATATCTCAATCGGTTTTGGAGATAACCCAATCGAGTTTGGGCTCGTTTTAAAGCATTTTTCATCTAGATTAAGATGGGATTATAATATCTCAATTTTTAAGAAATATCAAAATTTTAAAAAATTTAATAATTCCCTATATTTTATTAAAAATTCTTAATTTCATTTAAAAATGCTTTAAAATGAGTCCAAACACGAATATACTAACTTAAAATACAAAGAAGACGATTTCAAAGCTGTCAAAAAATTGACACCTGTCAAAAACACGTCGCCTGTCAAATTATTTTTTAAATAATAATATCTCAATCGGTTTTGGAGATAACCCAATCGAGTTTGGGATCATTTTGAAGCATTTTTCATCTAGATTAAGATGGGATTATAATATCTCAATTTTTAAGAAATATCAAAATTTTAAAAAATTTAATAATTCCTTATATTTTATTAAAAATTCTTAATTTCATTTAAAAATGCTTTAAAATGAGTCCAAACACGAATATACTAACTTAAAATACAAAGAAGACGATTTCAAAGCTGTCAAAAAATTGACACCTGTCAAAAACACGTCGCCTGTCAAATTATTTTTTAAATAATAATATCTCAATCGGTTTTGGAGATAACCCAATCGAGTTTGGGATCATTTTGAAGCATTTTTCATCTAGATTAAGATGAGAGGTTGTTAAGTTTTCCTGCTGCATTCTTCTAAACAATGGCATTTAATTTTTGATTTGCACTGTTGCTTGGTGTGACTATATCTTAGGCTGTTATGGTACTCTGTCACAGGAACAAAGTAAGGTTGAGGTCGTCTTATATTAAAGAAAAGATTGACCAACGAAGATGTACCTAAATGTTACGTCCATTACCTTCTTTTCTTCTTTAGTCTCAAGGTGAGTGGTGTCCATTAGGACTCCATTTTCGTCCTAATCGTTTCTAGACGTTTCTAGTTGTTTCGTAATAAATATTATGTTGCTCCGAGACTCAAATATCGATATTTTTTAGCACAAAATTACCACTCACTTAATGCACAGTTGTATTTTATGAATTAATTATAAATAGAATTGATAAATTTGAATAATAACTTCATAAAAAAGCTGATTTAACAGGAGGCACAAAGAAAAAACATTAATAGATTCATAATTGATCAATAAAATCATCATAAAACCATCCGATAAAATTCGGCCTTCATAACCGCTCCAAAGAAAATACACACACACTTTCACTTTTCTCTCTTTATTTATCTTTAACAAACAAAACCTAATCCAACAAATTAATTCCTAACTATTTATTTACAGGCTAATAAAGCCAACGGGTTATCCAATAACAGCAGTTTACTTCTTCGTTCACCCAGTTTTCGTCCCAATCAGCTTAGATTTAATAAAAAACATTTTTTTAAAAGACTTTCATCACTTCGACGATAGAGGAATATTCTACGACGAAGAAAACGATCCCGTATCGGCCCATTTATTTTCGTTGCACGGCGAAAAATGGAAAACGTTACGTTCGAAATTAACCCCGGCTTTTACGACGGGAAAAATCAAATTTATGTTCGATTTGATTCAAAAAAACGCGAACGAAATGATCGACGTTTTGAGCGAGATGACCCAATTTAACCGAGATGTTGAAATAAAAGATATTTTAGCGAGATACACGACCGATGTGATTGGAAACACCGCCTTTGGGATTGAATGTAATAGTTTGAGAAATCCTGAGGCTGAGTTTAGGGTGATGGGGAATCGGGCTTTTTTACAAACGAAATGGGATTTGGTTCGAAATATGATTATTTGCGCCTCGGATAAAGTGGCGAAAATTTTACGATTGAGCGTTTTTCCTAGGGAGGTTTCGAAATTTTTTAAAAAAGTTTTAGAGGAGACGATTAGTTATCGAGAAAATAAAAACGTGGCGCGAAAAGATTTTTTGCAAATTTTGATTATGCTAAAAAACGGGGAAAATTTAGAATCGAACGAAAATAACCAAAAAATTACGCTAAATGAAGTTTTAGCGCAAGGATTTATTTTTTTCTTGGCCGGTTTCGAGACAACCTCAACCTCAATGGGTTTCGCCGTTTTCGAATTAGCCCTAAACGAAGAAATCCAAAAAAAAGCAAGAAAAGAAGTTTTCGAAACCCTCCAAAAACACAACGGGGAGATGAATTACGATTTTATCTCGGAATTAATTTATTTAGATATGGTTTTAGCAGGTAAGTTTAATTAATTAACTTAACCCAATTTAACGCTTATTATATATACAAAGAAGAAAGTTATTTGCTCGTAACTAACGAACGGTACGAGCTTTCGCAATTCGCAAAGTTACATCACACGCTTCTGATTTATCTTGTACCATTCTGTATTGAAAAGAAAATCTATGTCTTTTTTTTGTTATATAAAAAAAATTTCTCTTCATTTCAAATTTGCAATAAAAATCCGAGTTGTATGAAAACATTTACTACAACATAAAATTTAATTTCCTTTTAAGATAATTCGCTTTTCCCGTTTATTTTCTCGGCTGTGTCATAAATTTCGAGCCCGCTTTCGAAAAGGCCACAAGACATAGAAAGCGATGAATAAATTTACTAAAATAGAATTAATTAAACGAATTCGTGAAAACCTTTCTTTTATTAAACTTTTTTTATATCTCAAATCGAGTCGTTTAATAAAAAAAAATGACAGGAATTTGATTATTTTATTATTGATCGCGGTTCAATTCAACTTTCACTTTTAAAGTTTGTTCTAAATTGAGGATGATTGCAACATGGAATGTAATTTTTTTGTGTTTTAGAATCGATGCGAAAATATCCACCTGCGCCCGCTTATTGTAGGAAATGTACCAAAGATTATCAAATACCCGGAACTAAAACAATTATAAAGAAAGGAATGCCGTTGGTGATCCCCACCTTTGCCCTTCATCGTGACCCCGATTATTTTCCGAATCCGGACGTTTTCAATCCCGAAAGGTTCAATAACATCAATAAACACAGTATTAAAGAGTTTTCGTATATCCCATTTGGGGAGGGACCAAGGAAATGTATAGGTAAGATCAGACTTTCTCATTTTTCTTCGGTTTGTGGCTTCCTAAATGATAACAACTGATTTCTTTAAAATTGCAAAATTGGATAACTTTCCTTTTTAAAAGCAATTAGCCATATTTCGTATAAACTGATAAATGATCGTGCCAAATTAGAAATACATAAAGAAATCTGGTGTGAAACCGTTTTCTTTATTAGAAATATTTTGTTTTTAACATTATTTAATATGATTAAATCAACGATGCTCAGAAAATTGAGAAAATCTCCAACAAAAAACGAAGTTCTAACTCCGACTGAAACTTCAATTTGACTGCAAAACAAGATGGAATAACCTTTTAATTATGTTAAAGTAATATAACAGTCTAAAAAACTGCATTATATGCAGTTTTAACAATGAGTTTCAAATTATGAGGAGTAGGGTTCGACTTATAAATGTGACTCCTTTAATAAAGAAGTCTTCTTGTAGCCTTCTTCAGAAACTAGTTTCGACTTGGTTTAGATCTAGTATTAATGATAATAATGATGATTTGAACGAAATGGATGTGTAGAAAGTTCAAAACCGTTTAGAAACGATGTTAATTTCTGGTCATTAATTGATCAATACACTAAAACATCGATTTTGAGTAGCAAATATTAATCGGAGACAATTAGATAATGCAATGGAGTTCGTCGAAATGAATTATCTAGATGTGGGTTCTCTCAAAATGCTTCCAAAAGACTTGATTCTGTCCATAAAAGACTTAATAGTGTTTGGTACTGCTTCTAAAAGATTTGAAATGTTTCTAAAAAACTTGATATTGCCTTTGGAAGACAAAAAAACCTTTTTGAAGATTTGGTACTGCTTCCACAAGACTTAATACTGCCCTTGGACAATTTGAAATGTCTCCATACTGCATTTAAAAGCTGCTTTCAGAAGATTTGATATCGCTTCCAAAAAACTTGAAATGTTTCTAAAAGGCTTGATATTGCCCTTAGAAAACTTGATGCTGCTTCTAAAATACTTGATATTGCTTCCAGAAGACTTAATACTATCTTTAAAAGACTTGATACTACCTCCGGAAGACTTAAAATGCTTCCAAAAGGCTTGATACTGCCCTTAGAAAAATTGATACTGCTTCTAGAACACTTGATATTGCATCGAGAAGACTTGCAATGGTTCCAGAAGTCTTCATACTGCTTTTTGAAGTCTTGATATTACTTCCAGAAGACTTAATACTACATTTAAAAGAGTTGGTACTTCCCCTGGCAGACTTAAAATGCTTCCAGAAGCTTTGATACTGCATCTAGAAGACTTAATGTTACTCCCAGAAATTTGAAATTCTTACAAAAGATTTGATATCGCTTCCAGAAAACTACAAATGCTTCTAAAAGACTTGATACTGTCCTTAGAAAACTTGATACTGCTTCTAGAACACTTGATATTGCTTCCAGAAGACTTGCAATGGTTCCAGAAGTCTTCATACTGCTTTTTGAAGTTTTGATATTACTTCAAGAAGACTTAATACTACATTTAAAAGACTTGATACTACATTTATAAGATTTAAAATGCTTTCAGAAGCTTTGATACTGCATCTAGAAGACTTAATGTTATCTAGATTAAGATTCGATTATAGTATTTCAATTTTTAATCCACATCGCAATTTTAAGAATTTGAATAATTCCTTATATTTTATTGAAAATTCTTAATCTCATTAAAAAATGCTTTAAAATGAGTCCAAACACGAATGTATTATCTTAAAATACAAAAAAAAGCGATTTCAAATTTGCCAAAAAAATTGACACCTGTCAAAAACATGACGCCTGTCAAATTATTTTTTAAATAATAATATCTCAATCGGTTTTGGAGATAACCCAATCGAGTTTGGGCTCATTTTGAAGCATTTTTCATCTAGATTAAGATGGGATTATAATATCTCAATTTTTAAGAAATATCAAAATTTTAAAAAATTTAATAATTCCCTATATTTTATTAAAAATTCTTAATTTCATTTAAAAATGCTTTAAAATGAGTCCAAACACGAATATATTAACTTAAAATGCAAAGAAGGCGATTTCAAAGCTGTCAAAAAATTGACACCTGTCAAAAACACGTCGCCTGTCAAATTATTTTTTAAATAATAATATCTCAATCGGTTTTGGAAATAACCCAATCGAGTTTGGGCTCGTTTTGAAGCATTTTTCATCTAGATTAAGATGGGATTATAATATCTCAACTTTTAAGGAATATCAAAATTTAAAAAAATTTAATAATTCCTATATTTTATTAAAAATTCTTAATTTCATTTAAAAATGCTTTAAAATAAGTCTAAACACGAATATATTAACTTAAAATACAAAGAAGGCGATTTCAAAGCTGTCAAAAAATTGACACCTGTCAAAAACACGTCGCCTGTCAAATTATTTTTTAAATAATAATATCTCAATCGGTTTTGGAGATAACCCAATCGAGTTTGGGCTCGTTTTGAAGCATTTTTCATCTAGATTAAGATGGGATTATAATATCTCAATTAATTGTTAATTGTTAATATCTCGATTTGATGTCGCTTAAAGAAAACTACAAATGCATCTAAAAGGCTTAATACTGCCCTTAGAAAACTTGATGCTACTTCTAGAACACTTGATATTGCTTCCAGAAGACTTGCAGTGGTTCCAGAAGTCTTGATACTGCTTTTTGAAGTCTTGATGTTACTTCCAGAAGACTTAATACTACGTTTAAAAGACTTGATACTACCCCTGGAAGACATAAAATGCTTTCAGAAGCTTTGATACTGCATCTAGAAGACTTAATGTTACTCCCAGAAATTTGAAATTCTTACAAAAGATTTGATGTCGCTTCCAGAAAACTACAAATGCTTCTAAAAGGCTTGATATTGCACTTAGAGAAATTGATACTGCTTCTAGAACACTTGATATTGCTTCCAAAAGACTTGCAATGGTTCCAGAAGTCTTGATACTGCTTTTTGAAGTCTTGATGTTACTTCCAGAAGACTTAATACTACGTTTAAAAGACTTGATACTACCCCTGGAAGACTTAAAATGCTTCCAGAAGCTTTGATACTGCATCTAGAAGACTTAATGTTACTCCCAGAAATTTAAAATTCTTACAAAAGATTTGATGTCGCTTCCAGAAAACTACAAATGCTTCTAAAAGGCTTGATATTGCACTTAGAGAAATTGATACTGCTTCTAGAACACTTGATATTGCTTCCAGAAGACTTGCAATGGTTCCAGAAGTCTTCATACTGCTTTTTGAAGTCTTGATGTTACTTCCAGAAGACTTAATACTACGTTTAAAAGACTTAATACTACCCCTGGAAGACTTAAAATGCTTCCAGAAGCTTTGATACTGCATCTAGAATACTTAATGTTACTCCCAGAAATTTAAAATTCTTACAAAAGATTTGATATCGCTTCCGGAAAACTACAAATGCCTCTAAAAGGCTTAATACTGCCCTTTGAAAACTTGATGCTGCTTCTAGAACACTTGATATTGCTTCGAGAAGCCTTGCAATGGTTTCAGAAGTCTTCATACTGCTTTTTGAAGTCTTGATATTACTTCCAGAAGACTTAATACTACGTTTAAAAGACTTGATACTACCCCTGGAAGACTTAAAATGCTTCCAGAAGCTTTGATACTGCATCTAGAAGACTTAATGTTACTCCCAGAAATTTGAAATTCTTACAAAAGATTTGATGTCGCTTCCAAAAAACTACAAATGCTTCTAAAAGACTTGATACTGCCCTTAGAAAAATTGATACTGCTTCTAGAACACTTGATATTGCTTCCAGAAGACTTGCAATGGTTCCAGAAGTCTTCATACTGCTTTTTGAAGTCTTGATATTACTTTGAGAAAACTTAATACTACATTTAAAAGACTTGATACTACATTTATAAGATTTAAAATGCTTCCAGAAGCTTTGATACTGCATCTAGAAGACTTAATGTTATCTAGATTAAGATTCGATTATAGTATTTCAATTTTTAATCCACATCGCAATTTTAAGAATTTGAATAATTCCTTATATTTTATTGAAAATTCTTAATCTCATTAAAAAATGCTTTAAAATGAGTCCAAACACGAATATATTATCTTAAAATACAAAAAAAGGCGATTTCAAATTTGTCAAAAAATTGACACCTGTCAAAAACACGTCGCCTGTCAAATTATTTTTTAAATAATAATATTTCAATCGGTTTTGGAAATAACCCAATCGAGTTTGGGCTCGTTTTGAAGCATTTTTCATCTAGATTAAGATGGGATTATAATATCTCAATTTTTAAGAAATATCAAAATTTTAAAAAATTTAATAATTCCCTATATTTTATTAAAAATTCTTAATTTCATTTAAAAATGCTTTAAAATGAGTCCAAACACGAATATATTAACTTAAAATACAAAGAAGGCGATTTCAAAGCTGTCAAAAAATTGACACCTGTCAAAAACACGTCGCCTGTCAAATGATTTTTTAAATAATAATATCTCAATCGGTTTTGGAGATAACCCAATCGAGTTTGGACTCATTTTGAAGCATTTTTCATCTAGATTAAGATGGGATTATAATATCTCAATTTTTAAGAAATATCAAAATTTTTAAAAATTTAATAATTCCCTATATTTTATTAAAAATTCTTAAATTCATTTAAAAATGCTTTAAAATGAGTCCAACCACGAATATATTAACTTAAAATACAAAGAAGGCGATTTCAAAGCTGTCAAAAAATTGACACCTGTCAAAAACATGACGCCTGTCAAATTATTTTTTAAATAATAATATCTCAATCGGTTTTGGAGATAACCCAATCGAGTTTGGGCTCGTTTGGAAGCATTTTTCATCTAGATTAAGATGGGATTATAATATCTCAATTAATTGTTAATTGTTAATATCTCGATTTGATGTCGCTTGTAGAAAACTACAAATGCATCTAAAAGGCTTAATACTGCTCTTAGAAAACTTGATGCTGCTTCTAGAAGACTTGATATTGCTTCGAGAAGCCTTGCAATGGTTTCAGAAGTCTTCATACTGCTTTTTGAAGTCTTGATATTACTTCCAGAAGACTTAATACTACGTTTAAAAGACTTGATACTACCCCTGGAAGACTTAAAATGCGTCTAGAAGCCTTGATACTGCATCTAAACGACATAATGTTACTCCCAGAAACTTGAAATTCTTTGAGAAGATTTGATGTCGCTTGAAGTGAAGACATGAAGTATTTCTAGAAGGTTTGATGCTGCCTTTAGAAGACTTTGTACATTTTTTAGAACAGTTCATATTGCTTCCAGAAGACTTGCAATCATCCCAAAGCTTCCAGAACATTGAGAAAAAACGATCATTACATTCCTTAAAAATCATGGGATTGCTCAATCTTTACAAATACTTCTAGTTTTTAAAGCTAAGTTGGGTTGGGTTGGGTTCCATCTTAAAAGATGGCTAAACCCGAATGATTCTAGTTCCAGATTTAATGTTAGTTTTTTTTGAAAAACTGAGTAACTTTCCTTTTTAAAAGCAATCACGAAGCAATTTTTTAATCACTAAGTAAATGGGTTAAAATGTCTTAATTAACATCGATTTTGTTTTAGGAATGAAATTCGCAACAGTCCAATCAAAACTGGCATTATCCGTTTTATTAAAAAATTTTAAATTCAAATTAAGCAAAAAAACGGAACTGCCCTTAAAAATGGAAACGAAGGGCATCACTTTAGCACCAGCCGATGGGGTTTGGATCCAAATGGAACGAATATAAAATTCATTAAAAAAATCCTACCTTTCCGGCCAATTCCAAAACAGCAATCTTCCTTTCTTGCGCCTCCAATTTCTCCTGCAACATCACGGCACCAAACCCGCCCGAATGATGCTGAGCCATCTCATATTTCGCGTTAACCGCGTCGATTTCCGCGAGGAGCCGCGCGTTTTCAATCTTTAATATCTCGTTTTTGTTGCCACTATCCGAATTGGATTTGAAATTTTTTATTTTCATTTCTAACGCGTGTTTTTCACGTTCTAATTTTTCGATTAATATGCGGTAACCGGCCGAGGTTTGTTGTAGTTTTTCGCATTCTTCCGATTTCTCTTTGAGTTTGATTTTTAATTTTTCGGCGGTTTGTTGAAACAGTTTTTGTTTGTTCCATTTTTCGAAATCTTCGGCGACTTTGACGCGATGGGTTTCGTTGATTTGTAATTGTTGTCGGAGGGATTCTTTTAATTCGGTATTTTCGTTTTCGAGGGATGAGATTTTTTTGTAAAGTTGATCTTTTATGTCCGATTTTTGGGATGTGGATGATGAAGAAATCGGTCGTTTCATTAATTGGGTTTTTAAATTTCTTATTTCTTCACGATAATTTTTTTCTTTTGTTAATAAATTTTCGCATTTCTTTTTTACCACTTCAAGTTCTTTTTGGATTTCTTTTTTGGCGTTTTTTTCCGTCGTACTTCCTTGAAACTTTGATACAAACGCCTTTAAATTTAAAACTTCTTCCCTCCATTTTTCACAATCATCTTGGTAAGCTTTCAACTCCAATTTATGCATCTCTTCTAAACTAATAACAAAAAAATAATTTAATTTAATCTAATCATTTAAAAAATTATTTTAATTTCTACTAACTCTTTTCTCAACTTTTCCAAACACTCCAATCGATCATTACACAAACTTTTCCACCTCGAGCATTCCTCCCGACTCGATTCAAGTTGATTCTCAACACTTTTTAATTGAGTATGCAACTCATTCGTGTGTTGAACCAAAGCATTAACTTGCTTAATATAATACTCAACGGCAAGTTTCCCCTCATTCTCATTCGATTCATTTTCTTTCTCAATCAGAGCCATTTGAAGCCGTTTCACTTCCTCCCGCATTCTTTGCGCGGCCAAGCTATGCTCGTCTCGATCTTGTTTTAATAAAGATTGATACTTCATAACATCTTCTTCTTTTTCCGCAAGAATTTCTTGGAGTTTAACCAAATTCGCTTTTAAATCAACAATTTCTTCTTCACCAACATTATCTTGTATAGAAACATCCTTTTTTGATTGCAATTCTAAGATGTGTTTCTCATAAAAAGTTATTTGCGACTGTTTATCCCCCAATTGAGATTTAAACAGGCTCAAATTCATTTCTAACTCGGTCAATTTCGATTTTAATTGTTCGATTATTTCGTTTTTCGAACTCAATTCGTTTTGATTTTGTAATAACTCCAATTTAATTTTCGTTAAATCGTTTTCTTTGTGAGTCGTATCATTAAAAATCGTTTGGGTTTCTTGCGAATTAAAAATTTTTATATTTTCGATTTTCTTTTGGATCTCATCATCGATAGGTTTTAGTTTGATATTATCGACACTTTTAGGAATATTAATTTCTAAATTTTGATATGATAAAAATAAAGCCTCCTCCAATTTCGACGTATGATGGTTTTGCATTTCGATTTTTTCCAACGCCTGTTCCAATTGGGTTTGAAGAAACTCCGATTTCCTCCTTTGCTTCAATTCCTTTTAATTCATTAAAAGATTAATTGAAAAATAAACGAGATTAAGTTATAATTTAGTTACCTGTAGTTGTATTAAAGATTTTTCATTGTACCATTTTGATATTTTCTTGTGGAAATCCTCACTTTTTATTTCCTCAATCATTTCTAATTGTTCCTTTAATTGCTCCTTCGTGATTCGAACCTCGTTTAATTCATCGGAAGTTTTTTGTAGATTCAAAAAACTTTCAAATTTATACTTATTCATTTCTAAGATGTTCTCGACATATTTCCTTTCGGATATTAACGGAATATAACCAAGATATTGGTGGCGTTGTTGGATTATTATTTCTTCCAAATTTCTAGAAATCACAAATTTATTATTTCAAAAAAATAGATTCATTTGATTTTAGCGCCATCTCTTTTTTAAAAATTGATTTAAAATGCGCCATCTCATAGAAAAGACGAGTATTAAAATAAATAAATACACAAAATAACAATAAATTAAAATCGTCCAAATAATTGTACCCTTGTTTATAGATATACATAGTTATTCAACCGGGCGAGTTGGGTTGCTCTAGCTTCTGCTGCCTCTAACGGCAAACGAGAGAATTTTTATTTATGAATGAATTTGTAGTATAAGCTGCATTTTAAAGATATTGGTGGCGTTGTTGGATTATTATTTCTTCCAAATTTCTAGAAATCACAAATTTATTATTTCAAAAAATAGATTCATTTGATTTTAGGGCCATCTCTTTTTTAAAAATTGATTTAAAATGCGCCATCTCATAGAAAAGACGAGTATTAAAATAAATAAATACACAAAATAATAATAAATTAAAATCGTCCAAATAATTGTACCCTTGTTTATAGATATACATAGTTATTCAACCGGTCGAGTTGGGTTGCTCTAGCTCTTGCTGCCTCTAACGGCAAACGAGAGAATTTTTATTTATGAATGAATTTGTAGTATAAGCTGCATTTTAAAGATATTGGTGGCGTTGTTGGATTATTATTTCTTCCAAATTTCTAGAAATCATAAATTTATTATTTCAAAAAATAGATTCATTTGATTTTAGCGCCATCTCTTTTTTAAAAATTGATTTAAAATGCGCCATCTCATAGAAAAACGAGTATTAAAATAAATAAATACACAAAATAACAATAAATTAAAATCGTCCAAATAATTGTACCCTTGTTTATAGATATACATAGTTATTCAACCGGTCGAGTTGGGTTGCTCTAGCTCTTGCTGCCTCTAACGGCAAACGAGAGAATTTTTATTTATGAATGAATTTGTAGTAGAAGCTGCATTTTAAAGGTGAATTTATTGTAAATTACAAATTATCTATTTTGAAAAACAGGAACTTTATTGCTTCTACTAAGATTTATAATGTCTTTACACTCAGAAAAACATTGAGTGAGAAGACATCTTACACATAGTAATTGAAGTCACAAAAGATAGTCATTTAAAACAAATATACAAACTTGTTTGAACAAGAATCTAGAAAATCCAAGAAATACCACAGAAGATCCAACATTAAATGTCAAAAACTTACGCTTTTTCTCTCAAACCGGGTTACATCAAAAACTCTTCGACCAACTGTATTGCTGAATGCAGTTTGATGATAAAGTCAGTTGAATAAAGAAGCAAATTGAAAAAAATACGACAGATATGTACGAACTGTTTACAAAGGTAATAAAAGAGGTTAAGCCAATTTTTAGCAAACATTTTCCCGAAAAATGTGCAGCGTATTCAACGCGGGCATTTATTTGCCTATCGCAAATTTTATGATAATAAAAAATTTTTTTTAATTATTGTCTTAAAAAGAATACAAATTAAAGTCCCTAGATTTATAAAGTACCGCGGTTTCCAGAAGACTGTTACTGCTTCTAGAGGATTTAAAATACTTCCAGACGACTTACAATGCTTTCAGATAACTTGATATAGCATCTAGAAAACTTAAAATGTTTCCAGAAGACTTGATGTTGTTACCTCTAGATGATTTGATACTGTTTTAAGAAAACTTTATATTGCTTTCAGAAGACTTGAATTTCTAGACTGATATTTCTAGAAGACTTAAAATGATGAATTTACAGATGTCTTACAATGCATCCAGACGACTTACAATGCTTACAGATGACTTACAACGCTTTTAGGAGCCTTGATATTGCATCTAGAGGACTTGAAGTGTGTCCAGACGACCTACAATGCTTCCAAAGTACTTTATGTCGCTGTTAGAAGACTGAAGATGCTTCCAGAAGACTTGATATTGTATCTAAGAAACTTGATATGGTTTCCAGAATACTTGGAATGTTTCCAGAAGACCGATACTGCTTCTAGAAGACTTAAAATATTTGCAGATGACTTACAATACTTCCAGACGACTTACAATGTTTCCAGAAGACCTTATACTTACTTTTAGAATACTTCAAAATTACTTGAAGTGCTTCCAAAAGACTGGATACTACTTCCAGAAGACTTGATACTGCTTCTAGATGTTTTAAAATGCTTCCTAAAGCTTTGATACTGCCCCTATAAGACTTTATATTGCTTCTAGACGATTACAAATGCTTTCAGAAGACTTGAGAAGTTTTCAAAAGACTTGATACTGCTTCTAGAAGATTTTAATAATTAAGAATCGATACTGCTTCTAGATATTTTAAAATGCTTTCAAAAGATTAGATATAGCCCCTGTAAGACTTTATACTGTTTCTGGAAGATTTGAAATGCTTTCAGAAGACTCGAGAAGATTCCAGAAGACTTGATACTGCTTCTAGATGTTTTAAAATGCTTCCTAAAGGCTTGATACTGTCCCTGTAAGACTTTATACTGTTTCCAGAAGATTTCAAATGCTTTCAGAAGACTTGAGAAGTTTCCAAAAAACTTGATACTGCTTCTAGAAGATTTTAATAATTAAGTCATGATACTGCTTCTAGATATTTTAAAATGCTTCCAAAAGATTAGATATAGCCCCTGTAAGACTTTATACTGTTTCTGGAAGATTTGAAATGCTTTCAGAAGACTCGAGAAGATTCCAGAAGACTTGATACTACTTCTAGAAGATTTAAAATGGTTACAAAAGTCTCGATATTGGCTCAGGTAGGCTTAATATTGCTTCTAGAAGATCTAAATTGCTTCCAAAACATTTGAAATGCTAACAAAAGATTTGATATTGCTGTTAGAATACTTAACATTGCGTCTATAAGGCTTGAAATGCTTCCAGAAAATTAATTTATTTGGTGCCAATCGTATTTTCATTGCAAATCTTTCTTAATGCTCCCAAACTTCTAAACGTTAAATCTTCTTTCATGAAATCCCGGCATGAACCCGGAATATACTGGGACTGGACTGAAACTGAAATGTACAAGTATCTTAAAATTGAGATACCATTCCTAAGATGACTAATTGTTTAATTGTTAAGATTTCAAGGCATTAAAGATGGTATTTGCACCTCCTAGCGGTCATCTCAGAATCCTGAAAATAATTTCCTGTATTTTCTCTTAGCCACTTTAGTCATAAAGTTTTTTCCTGCAAGTCTGCTGTTAAATAATTTTCAGTATTTTCTCTTAGCCACGATTTTATGATTAATAAAATCTTTTCCTGCAAGTTTAACTATCGACTTACAGAGTCTTTTAGCAATTTGCAGCCGCTGGTTCGGCGGACCGCAACCATTCAAGTTAACATTTTTTTTTTAATATATCCGTTCTTGTCTACGAAAAAAGGACTTACTTTCGAAAATAAGTTTTGGTGGAAACAGCTAATAAAGGTAAATAGGTCATTTCGTCAGTTTCTAGTTAGTTAATCCTTTTTTTCTGTATTTGCCGATGTTGAAGGACGTCAAAGTATTATTTCAGATCAGAATGTTGTCGTTGTTAATGGCGTTAGTTGCTAGTTTCAGATTTCTAAATATATAATACTGTAGAAGTGAGTTTGTAATTATAATTATATTGGACATTTTATTACTGATTGCGCAAGTGAGGAATAATCTTGGGATTAAATGAGAACACAAGCTGAGTAACTCATCTCCACAAAGCTCGAAATCAAGTAGAGGATTATCAAAATTTATGTGGAAATACAGATAGCTCAAACGGTTCGTCGTTTTAACTACACTGAGGTCACTCTGGAAGTGCTGCCAATGAAACGGCAGATGAGCTAGTGCTAAAGCGTTTTTAGGACCAGAACCAGCAAATTGTGTAAGATTTACGATGCCCAAATAGAGGATTCGAAGAATTCTGCAGCTAACTGATTTATCTTTAGATCGTCAGTGGTACATCTAACACAATCTTCGTAGCTTCATAAGCGCCGGTTTTTGAAAATAAGTATGGGTGCTGGATAGTGAAAAAACTGAATTGGGAAAAGATTCAAACGACGAATGACTGTTCTCAAAACAAAAGTGACATGAAAAACGTCCATGTATCTGGCGCCTATGGTTAATTTGCAATAGAAATGCCTTATATCAACAGTGCTTACACCTTCACAAGCAATATTTGGTCTATAATTGAAATTTTTTGAACTTTTGAAATGAACATTTTTTATCCTAGCAGTTTTTGGTATTTTGGAAGCAAAATCAAATTGTATTAACAATTTCGTGCCTTTTGCAATAAAAATGTCTTCTTTAAGACTTTGCATTTTCAAACATTTTTTTGCCAGTAGTTTTACAAACGGTATCAAGTCTTTTGGAATCATTTAAAATCTTCTAAAAATAGTATCAAGTGTTCAGCTGCAGTATAAAATCTTGTGGAAGCAGTTCAAGCCTTCTGAAAGCTATGTCAAGGCTTCTAGAAGCATTATCAAATCTTCCAGAGGTAGTATCAACATTTTTGAAAGCAGTTCAAGGCTCCTGGTAGCTTATCAAGTTTGTTTTAAGCAGTATCAGCCACCGAAGAAACGAAAGGTGAAGTTTAATAATGGTCTCGAATCGGGGGCGGAGCAAAACGTTTTTCTCACACATAATCACACATATCATGTTGTGGCTCTTACAGAAACATGGCTTTGTCCCGGAATTGAATCCGAGGAGTTTTTCTCCGACTTGTATGTTATTTACAGGCGCGACCGGTTTATGAACGTTGATGCGGGTGCTCGGCGTGGTGGTGGTGTTTTGTTGGCCGTTTCTAGGGCGATTTCCAGTGCGGAGCAACCGGACTGGTTTACAGGCGTTGAAGTAGTGTGTGTAGCTTTAAAAAGTGGCTCCTCAGTGCTTAATATATGTTGTGCTTATATACCGCCAAATGACAACGCTGCGCTTTCGCTATTCTCCCAATCCCTAATTCATGTGATTGAGCGACACCCTAATGAGGGTTTTCTGATTTGTGGTGATTTTAATCTACCGGAAATTGGGTGGTCCCTTGACCCCGCTTCCCGATATTGTATTCCGTCTAGGGTTACCTCTTCTAGAGCTGCGGACTTCTTAGATGACATCGCTCTAACCGGTCTGTATCAATTAAATCATTATTGTAATAATTTTGGTAACACTCTTGACCTTATTTTTACCAATACGTTATTTGACTGTGAGCTAGTTTTAAGTACTTTTGCATTTGTTTCAGAAGATATCGCGCACACTACACTAGATATTTCATGTAAATTTTCAATTTCTAGAAATCTATCTCATTGTAGCGAGTCGCTTTATAATTTCAAGTCGGCATCATTTATTGAAATTGATCGATTCTTAAATGAGGTACCCTGGCGGGATCGTTTGAGCGGTGGGACTGTAGACGAAGCTACCACTTACTTTTATGAAGTGTTATCTGAGGCATTTCGTCTTTTTGTACCGCGTAGACGAATCGTAGAACTCGGTTTCCCGTGCTGGTTTGCAAAAGATACAATAAAAGTCATACATGAAAAACGTAAAATGCATAAAAAGTGGAAGCGGTACGGTAATGACCTTGATTTGGGAAAAGGTGGCGTCTTTTCCCTCTTACGGCGTCGCTCAAAGTTTCTTATCAATCGCGATTACCGAAACTTTGTTGTAACTAGTGAGGATAATATACGGCATGACCCCAAAAAGTTTTGGTCATTCGTGAGGAGCAGACGAGAGGGTTGTCACATACCTACCGAGGTTACACTCGATGGCGTTACTGCTACTGATGGTACGCACATCTCCAACTACTTCGGTTCGGTATTTCGCTCATCGCGTGTTACGGGGGGCAGCAATGGTTTTCTCCCTGTAAATTCGTGCTTTTGTAACCAATCCCCACAGTTTGAACGGGCTGAGGTCTTGAAAGTCTTGGGAGCGGTTAACTCTACTGGGGGGCCCGGCGGCGACGGTGTACCTCCTGTTCTTATTAAAAACTGCTGTAAATCTCTTAGTGAGCCTTTAACAATTTTGTACAATAGATCTATAAGAGAGTGCGTCTTTCCGCAGGTATGGAAGCATGCCACAGTTGTGCCTATATTTAAATCTGGCAGTAGAAGTTCCGTCAAAAATTACAGGCCTATTTCTCTACTGCCTATATTCGGTAAAGTTCTCGAGACCTTAATTTATAAACCAATTTTTTACATTGTTAAGAATGTTTTAGACCAACGACAGCATGGTTTTTTTGCTGGTCGTTCAGTAGAGACTAATCTTCTTGAATATACTAATTATATTTTGCATTCTTTTGACGATAACTGCCAGGTTGACTCCGTATACACTGATTTTAGCAAAGCATTTGATAAGGTTGATCATCTGCTTTTATTAAATAAATTAGAACGAGTTGGTTTGCCAAGCAACATACAGCAGTGGCTCGCTTCCTATGTGGTTGATAGAACGCAGTGTGTTAAGATCGGTGTCCCTCAGGGAAGCATCCTTGGCCCCTTGCTCTTCAATGTTTATATAAATGATATTTTTAATTGCTTTAAACATTCAAACTGTTTAATGTATGCAGACGATTTAAAAATCTTCTGCCGTGTATCTGGCCCTAAGGATTGTTCAGCTCTGCAACGCGATCTCCTCGACCTTGCTCAATATTGTCTGACAAATTTTGTTAGCCTAAATTTTAGTAAATGTGTTACCATCACATTTACAAAGAAAGTTAATCCTATACGATTTGATTACGTTGTTGGAGGGGAATTGTTGCAGAGGGTCACGTCTGTAAAGGATCTGGGTGTGACCTTTGATAGTAAACTTTTATTTAATGAGCACATCGACTCAGTGGTCAACAAGGCTTCTCGCATGCTTGGATTTGTCATGAGATCAGCGTCTGATTTCACTAATATCAGTTCCCTAAAAACTCTCTATTTTGCGTATGTATTCAGCGTTTTAAATTATTGTTCTGTCGTCTGGAATCCTAAATATGACATGTACGTGAAAAGATTAGAACAAGTTCAAAAGAGATTTCTTCGATTTTTATGTCGGAAGTTTCATATCACCTATGTTGACTACGACTCGGCGTGCCAATTGTTTCGGTTTCTGCGACTGACTCAGCGACGTTTTGCCAGTGATGTATATATTAAATTCTATAAATTAATTCACAATATCTATGATTCGACTTCGCTTATATCTCTAGTGAATTTGCATGTTCCGCCCGGAGCTTTGAGGTATGATTTTCTCTTTTTCACTCCAACAACCCGCACTAATGCTTATCAGCATTCCCCATTGCTGCGTGCCGCTCGCTCTGCCGATCGTCTGTGTATCGATATATTTGCTTACGAGTCTATTGATTCGTTTAAAAAATCGACCTTAGCTGCTGTTGGGGGCATGCCGTATCATGACTATTGTTAACATTACAATCAGAAATTCCTTATTGTTCTTATTTTGTAATTGTTTATAGAATGTTTCCTTAATTTCAATCTGAAGTTTGATAGTTTATTTTTAATTATTTTATTTATTTTTTTTTACTACTGTTCATTACTTATGTTATTTTGTGTTTTTATTATTTTGTTTTGTTCTTATTCTTTCTAGTGACACAGCTTTTATTGGGTTCGTCCTGTGCTGTGTCCTATGTACATAAATAAATAAATAAATAAATAAATAAATAAACTCCCTATTCGTACACCTGGTCACTGACATGCTGTCAAATCACCATTTTGGCTCGAATCGTTTGAATACATAGATATCATGAACCGCGGTACTTTAGTAATCTAGGGAGTTTAATACAAATCTCTTATTTGGCAAAGAAACCCGGACTCTCAGTCCGGTGCGAGCACTCCGTCAAAAAAAAAATGCGCGTGTACTGGAGGGTTAAATTTTGTCGTTGGCATTACGCCCCTTAGCGGTAGTTTTACAAACTTGAAAATAATTTCCAGCAGTTTCTATGGGTTACTTTGTATAAGAATTTTTTATCTGAAAACTATGTGATCAACCCGGTACAAAAGGTATTGAAATATATGCAACTTATTTTACAATTTCGTAGTAACGCGTAAAAGGCGCGGATAGTAAAATTTAAATTTTAATGAATCACCCTGCCATCTAGCCATCGCGACCACTAACTAAATTCTTTGGATAACTATGTATATCTATAAACAAGGATTCTACATTATTCATTAATATGTTTAAACCCCTCATTAAAAGAGGGCGTTTAATCCCTCTTATAAAACCCATTCCACAAAACCTTTCAAAATTAAAAATCGATCCTTCACTCTTCCTACCTTGTCTAGGGGAGCATAATATCTAATGATCATTTAGTGAAGATATTGTTGCTGACACCCTATATAAAAAACCCCGCACCTTATCATAATTAATTATGATCAGATGCGAATTTTTGGAATTGGGTCTTCTTACTTTATAGGAGACCCCAAAATATACTTACATAACACTTTTATGAAGCTTTAAACCGTTTTCTTCAACAAGCTTTAATTTATCTTCATTTTCGCCTTTAAATTTGTCGAAATCTTCATTAACCCGGTCAAATTGAAGTTGTAACGCATCAAATTTCCGATTCGCTTCACCTTGTAAGAGTCGAGCTTGAACCACATCCGATGATAACCGAGATATAACAGCTTTATCATCCCCTCCCGCTTGTAAATCTAAAATTTGATGCTTCAAACTTAAAATTTCAAATTCATAATTTTTTATTAATCCTTTCAAATTATTTTCGAATTTCTCGTTTATTTCTTTTTTCAAATTAATCTCGCTTAATTCTTTTTTTAAAGCTTCAATTTCAATCAAACCATTTTCAAATTTCTTCTTTAAATCATCATTTTTAAGAAAAGGTTCAATTAAAATCAAATTTTGTTCATTTTTTATACTTTCTTGGAGCTTCAAATTTTTCTCCATAACCTTTTTATTATATTTCTCAAATTCGTGCAATCTCTCTTCGCTATTTTTGAGTTGCTCTTTAACCAATTCGTATAAATTACTCATATGATTCGCCCTTTGCCTCTCGGTAATCTCGTTTATCTCACTTTGTAAAATTAACAGGTGGTATTCAACTAATTCGATCAATTTCATTGTTTAAACAACTATTTAGAACATCTAAAGATGTGTGTAAGTCAAAAATCTTCCTAATTACTCATTTCATTTACACTTTATAACCCAATTTTTTATAAAAAAACATTTTTTTATTACTAATCTTATTTTTCCGATTTAAAATCAAACAAATAAGATAATTTAAGTTTACAACCCACCGGTTTCGTAACAACACCAATTTGTTTACGAAAAATGCGGTTATACGGTTCCATATGTTTCGGGGCGAAGATTCTAGAATGTTCGAGTCTTCTTATTAAAATTAATAATAAGATTATTTCATTTAAATAAATATTGCAAGTTAATTACGTTTTACAACTTGCATTACTAAAAGAGAATTTATTTCTATCCCGATTCGATCTTGACACTTTAACTGTTAAATTAATCTAGGCGAGATAAAATTAAATTTTGATAAAAAGCCATTTCGCGAGAAAGAATTTTACGTAATGGAGAACAAAGGTTCTTTTTAATATCAAAAAGGGTCGAATGAAACCTTTAAAAGGATGGGTTCATCTTGAATCATAATCTAGATTACGGTCAAGATGGCGACTAGCTTTTTAGGTTACATTTTTGTTTTAAATAAAGCCAAAAAAAATTTTTCGAGTAATTTTCAAAAATTTTCTTATACAATTTCAATTTTTAATAAAAAAATCGTAATCTGGGTTTAAAATCCTTTAAAATGACACCAAACACGATGGGTTTATCTTAAAAATGAATTAAGTTGATTTTCAAGATGGCGGTATAATTTTTAGGTTATCTTTTTTTATTTTTAAAGATAACCCCTTCGAGTTTGTACTCATTTCAAAGCATTTTTTATTTTCTATAAGAAAATGCCAACTTAAACTTTTTTTTTAATAAACTTATTTTTTTTAATTAAGTTTTTGAAACGATCAAGTTAGGAAAAAAATGCTTCTATTTTAACTTTATATAAAAAAATCGTAATCTGGGTTTAAAATCCTTTAAAATGACACCAAACACGACGGGTTTATCTTAAAAATGAATTGAGTTGATTTTCAAGATGGCGGTATAATTTTTAGGTTATCTTTTTTATTTTTAAAGATAACCCCTTCGAGTTTGTACTCATTTCAAAGCATTTTTTATTTTTTATAAGAAAATGCCAACTTAACAATTTTTTTTATTAAAACGTTTAAGTTTCTTAAAACGATTAAGTTTTTGAAACGATTAAGTTAAGAAAAAAATGCTTCTATTTTAATTTTATATAAAAAATCGTAATCTGGGTTAAAAACCCTTTAAAATGATACCAAACTCGATGGGTTTATCTTAAAAACGAGTTAAATTGATTTTCAATATGGCGGTGAAATTTTTAGGTTATCTTTTTTGATTTTAAAGATAACCATATCGAGTTTGTACCCATTTCAAAACATTTTTTATTTTCTATAAGAAAATGCCAATTTAACAATTTTTTTTATTAAAACGTTTAAGTTTCTTAAAACGATTAAGTTTTTGAAACGATTAAATTAAGAAAAAAATGCTTCTATTTTAATTTTATATAAAGGAATCGTAATCTGGATTAAAAATCCTTTAAAATGATACCAAACACGATGGGTTTATCTTAAAAATGAGTTAAATTGATTTTCAAGATGGCGGAATAATTTTTAGGTTATCTTTTTTAATTTTAAAGATAACCATATCGAGTTTGTACTCATTTTAAAGCATTTTTTATTTTCTATAAGAAAATGCCAACTTAACAATTTTTTTTATTAAAACGTTTAAGTTTCTTAAAACGATTAAGTTTTTGAAACGATTAAGTTAAGAAAAAAATGCTTCTATTTTAATTTTATATAAAAAATCGTAATCTGGGTTAAAAACCCTTTAAAATGATACCAAACTCGATGGGTTTATCTTAAAAACGAGTTAAATTGATTTTCAAGATGGCGGAATAATTTTTAGGTTATCTTTTTTGATTTTAAAGATAACCATATCGAGTTTGTACTCATTTCAAAGCATTTTTTATTTTCTATAAGAAAATGCCAACTTAACAATTTTTTTTATTAAAACGTTTAAGTTTCTTAAAACGATTAAGTTTTTGAAACGATTAAGTTAAGAAAAAAATGCTTCTATTTTAATTTTATATAAAAGAATCGTAATCTGGATTAAAAATCCTTTAAAAAGATTCCAAACACGATGGGTTTATCTTAAAAATGAGTTAAATTGATTTTCAAGATGGCGGAATAATTTTTAGGTTATCTTTTTTGATTTTAAAGATAATCATATCGAGTTTGTACTCATTTCAAAGCATTTTTTATTTTCTATAAGAAAATGGCAACTTAAACTTTTTTTTTAATAAACTTATTTTTTTTAATTAAGTTTTTGAAACGATCAAGTTAAGAAAAAAATGCTTCTATTTTAATTTCTTTGTTAATTATATCAAATTTTGGTATCATGGGTTGTTCATTCCGATCTATTAATCTAAAATATTTTCAAGATGGGTGGTGGCCATCTCTTCTTCATCTCATCTTGAAAATATTTTAGATTAATAGATCGGAATGAACAACCCATGTTACCAAAATTTCAAGCCTCTACGAATAGTGGAACCTAAAAAAGTTCTAATGAACCAGTTACGTAAGTTACCTGTATATGCAACTTATTTTACAATTTCGTAGTAACGCGTACAAGGCGCGGATAGTAAAATTTAAATTTTAAAGAATGGCGACGTATAAGTCACCCTGCCATCTAGCCATCGCGACCACTAACTAAATTCTTTGGATAACTATGTATATCTAACTATTATTCATTAATATGTTTGAATCCCTCATCAAAAGAGGGCGTTTAATCCCTCTTATAAGACCCATTCCACAAAACCTTTCAAACTAAAAATCGATCCTTCACTCTTCCTACCTTGTCTAGGGGAGCATAATATCTAATGATCATTTAGTGAAGATATTGTTGCTGACACCCTATATAAAAACCCCCCGCACCTGATTTTTTTTATAATTAATTATAATCAGATGCGAATTTTTGGAATTGGGTCTTCTTACTTTATAGGAGACCCCAAAATATTACTAAATATTACAAAATATTATTAAGTGTACTTACATAACACTTTTATGAAGCTTTAAAGCGTTTTCTTCAACAAGCTTTAATTTATCTTCATTTTCGCCTTTAAATTTGTCGAAATCTTCATTAACCCGGTCAAATTGAAGTTGTAACGCATCAAATTTCCGATTCGCTTCACCTTGTAAGAGTCGAGCTTGAACCACATCCGATGATAACCGAGATATAACAGCTTTATCATCCCCTCCCGCTTGTAAATCTAAAATTTGATGCTTCAAACTTAAAATTTCAAATTCATAATTTTTTATTAATCGTTTCAAATTATTTTCGAATTTCTCGTTTATTTCTTTTTTCAATTTAATCTCGCTTAATTCTTTTTTTAAAGCTTCAATTTCAATCAAAAAATTTTCAAATTTCTTTTTTAAATCATCATTTTCAAGAAACGGTTCGATTAAAATCAAATTTTGTTCATTTTTTATACTTTCTTGGAGCCTCAAATTTTTCTCCATAACCTCTTTATTATATTTCTCAAATTCGTGCAATCTCTCTTCGCTATTTTTGAGTTGATTTTTAACCAATTCGTATAAATTACTCATATGATTCGCCCTTTGCCTCTCGGTTATCTCGTTTATCTCACTTTGTGAGAGTTTTTTTGTTAAAATCTCGACGTTTTTATCTAATTTAGAGGCTTCAAACGAATTAATTTTGATTAATAAATCTTGGGTTTTCTCCAAAATCACATTTTTTTCTTCTTTTAAATTTTTTATTGTCACATTTAAAGCTTGTAATTCTCGATTTTCGTTTGATTTAATCGTCGAAATTTCCCCCAATAATCCTCGATGTTTAATTGTTAAATCGTCAAAATCATTTTGTAACTTTACGAATAAATTTAAATCGATTTTATTTTTTAATTCCATTTCAAGCAGAGTTATTTTATTCAATAATGACTCATTTATTTCGTTTATTAATTTAATACTTTTCAATAAATCGATTTCATTTTTTAAAGAATCATTTCTTAATCTATCAATATCCCCAAAATATTTTTCATTTTCATTTTTTAAATACAAAATCTTCCTATTTAAGACCACAACATCTCCTGCTAACTCAGAAATTTGTTTCATTTTCTTTACATCATCCTCATTTAGATTAAACTTATTTATTTCTTCCAATTTTTTTTCTAAAACTTCAACCTTCTCCATTAAATCATCGTTTTTTGTATCTAATAACATTAATTTTTCATTTTCCCAATTTAATTTAGCCTCATTATATTCTTTAGATAACAAATTAAAATTTTCTTGAACCCTTTCTAAATCAATTTTATATTTTTCTACATCAAATTGAATTTCTTTCTCATTATTTAAATCAGAATCAATTAATTTAACTTGATTTTGATTGGGTTGAGACGATTTTTGTAGGGCTATTTTTAATTGTTCCCGTAATTCCTTATTAGAACCTTGTAAGGTATGGATTTCAGCTTGTAATCTCATCCCGGAGTGGTACCATCCAGAAATATGCTTCGAATCGAGGGCTTTTAAAAGATTTTCCAACGTTTCCGAATTAATCTCTTTTTCTAAATCATAAAAAAATAATTAACAATCAACAAAAATTAAATTTATTTACCTTTTCTTTGTTGCAAACTTTCCAAAATCTCATGCAACCCTTTTCGTAACGCTTCATTTTCCTCAACAACAACTTGGTGTTCTTCATTTGTGGTGTTCACATTTAATTTTTTAGTTAATTCATTAATAATTTTATTTTTATTTTGATTTTTAAATCGTAAACTAACTTTTTCCTCCTCAATTTGAACCATTTTCGCTTCCAAATCATCGATTTTCTTCTCCAATTTCTTCGTTTTTACCTCAATACTTGTAACTGGAACATTTTCCTCCTCATCCAATCCCAATCTCGATCTTAATTCAACATTTTCTTTTTGAAATCGTTCAAAATTTTCTTCCAAATCATTTATTTCTCGTACTAATTCAATAATTTTTTTATCTTTTTGGCGCTTTTCCACCTTTAATTTTTGATATTTTTCCAAAACCCCCCCAAAATCGTCATTTTCATTTTCATTTTTATTTTTTTCATTTAAATAATTAACCTCTTCCTGCAAATTTTGTGATCGTAAATGAGACGATTTCAATTTTTCTTTTAATTCTTTACTAAATCCTTTAACCTCAATTAATTTTTTATTTAAATCTTCATTTTCTTCCCTTAATTTATTCAAAATTTCCGCGATTTCATTCATATCAACGGTGGCTTTTTCCAACTGATTTTGTAAATCGTTTATTCTTAAATCTCGCTCCATGATAATTTTATTTAAAACAAATTCATTCCCATCTCGAAAATTATCACTTATCTCGGAAATTTCTTCTTCCTCTTTCAAAGTTTTACGTCTCAACTCAAAAATTTCCTCATTTTTCTCATCCAAAACCCTTTTCCATTCATCAACCCTTTCATCAATAGCTAAAGCAAAATCTTCAAGCTGCTTTTTTAACTCGGCATTATCAAAAGTTAATTCTTCAATTTTATCTTTTAAATATTCATTCTTTTTCGTTAATTCATCAACTTTAAAGCATTCCTCCTCAATTTTAACATTATTTGCTACAAATTTTTTAGTCATTTCATTAATTTCTTTCGTTGCATCCCCCAATTTTTCTTTAACAACCAAAATTTGCTCATTTAATTGCAAATTTTCACCATCAACCATTTCAATGTCGTTTAAAAGTTGAGAAATTTGATTATTTTTTTGCCTAATTGTCCCAATCAACTCCTTATATTGATCTTTAGTATTTTCAGACAACTCCGATTGAACATCATCTTTTTGCAAACTCTCCAATTCGTTTTGGAGATGATTCCTATCTTTTTCTAAGACTTTAATGTGCTGATTCAACTTGGTTATTTCATTTTTTAGCTTCTCATTCGATTTATTTTGTTGTTTCAACCTCCCTTTTACTTCCCTATATTTTTCCTCAAGCTCATCGAAATCTAAAGAACTCGACTTCTTCGATTTTTGACTTCTTAACGAATCTAATTCGGATTTTTTCAACTCATCCTCAGCCTGTTTTTTAGCCAAATCATCTAATTCAGCTATCAATACTTCAACCTAAAACATTTAATTCTTATTATGAATAAAAATAATTCTTAAACAAACCTGCTCCGATTTAAACTTCATTATTTCTTGAGCTATTTTAAACAAAACCAAACATTTTCCTAAATCAACTTCTTCAACATCAATATCGTACCAAGCCAACGTATTCAACAAAGCATCTTTTTCATTATCTTCGATTTTATTCGGTTTTATTGAATAAATATAATTCCAATCCATTTTAATTCTTTAATACCATTTAATATGATTTGACATTTGTTTTGTTTACAAAGTTGGTTGCTAAGTAACCCTCCCTTAATTGACATTTTTGACATCAATAATGTTTCGATTAAAATCTTTTCAAATTAATCTTTTTTAATTATAAAATTAAAAAAGATTAATTTAATTAATCAATTAAATAATAATTAATTAAAATCAAAATTTTCTTTATATTAAGTGACAAAAATTAATTTAAACAATTAATTTATGTTACCCAAAAATCTTAACCCTCAAACTTTCTTAACACTTAGGAATTTTCGTTAACGAGTTAAATCTGTGCTGAAAATAGCCTAAACTCACGGTTAAGTGTAACAGACGGCAAAGGTCGTTCGCTTTTTTAGTGCGTCTCGAGTTCGCGGTTATGATGGCTTTAAATAAGTTATGTTTGGAGTGTTTAAAAGGGGCAAAAAATGGGTTGTTTAAAGAGGCGAGGGTAATGCAAGTAGCTAGGGTTAAAATGAGTCATTTTACTTACATCCCAGACGCAAAATCACCTGTTGGAGGTAATAAAATCGATTTTAATAATAATGCAATTTGGGTTGCCTATCTTAAACTAATTTTTGAAAAAATGAAATAACTTGGTTATTTCATTTTTTAGCTTCTCATTCGATTTATTTTGTTGTTTCAACCTCCCTTTTACTTCCCTATATTTTTCCTCAAGCTCATCGAAATCCAAAGAACTCGACTTCTTCGATTTTTGACTTCTTAACGAATCTAATTCGGATTTTTTCAACTCATCTTCAGCCTGCTTTTTAGCCAAATCATCTAATTCAGCTATCAATACTTCAACCTAAAACATTTAATTCTTATTATGAATAAAAATAATTCTTAAGTTAATATATTCGTGTTTGGACTCGTTTTAAAGCATTTTTAAATGAAATTAAGAATTTTTAATAAAATATAAGGATTATTAAATTTTTTTAAAATTTTGATATTCCTTAAAAATTGAAATATTATAATCCCATCTTAATCTAGATGAAAAATGCTTCAAAATGAGCCCAAACTCGATTGGGTTATCTCCAAAACCGATTGAGATATTATTATTTAAAAAATAATTTGACAGGCGTCATGTTTTTGACAGGTGTCAATTTTTTGACAAATTTGAAATCGCCTTTTTTTGTATTTTAAGATAATATATTCGTGTTTGGACTCATTTTAAAGCATTTTTTAATGAGATTAAGAATTTTCAATAAAATATAAGCAATTATTCAAATTCTTAAAATTGCGATGTGGATTAAAAATTGAAATACTATAATCGAATCTTAATCTAGATAACATTAAGTTTTCTAGATGCAGTATCAAAGCTTCTGGAAGCATTTTAAGTCTTCCAGGGGTAGTATCAAGTCTTTTAATCGTAGTATTAAGTCTTCTGGAAGTAACATCAAGACTTCAAAAAGCAGTATCAAGACTTCTGGAACCATTGCAAGTCTTCTAGAAGCAATATCAAGTGTTCTAGAAGCAGTATCAATTTCTCTAAGGGCAATATCAAGCCTTTTAGAAGCATTTGCAGTTTTCTGGAAGCGACATCAAATCGAGATATTAACAATTAACAATTAATTGAGATATTATAATCCCATCTTAATCTAGATGAAAAATGCTTCAAAATGAGCCCAAACTCGATTGGGTTATCTCCAAAACCGATTGAGATATTATTATTTAAAAAATAATTTGACAGGCGACGTGTTTTTGACAGGTGTCAATTTTTTGACAGCTTTGAAATCGCCTTCTTTGTATTTTAAGTTAATATATTCGTGTTTGGACTCATTTTAAAGCATTTTTAAATGAAATTAAGAATTTTTAATAAAATATAGGGAATTATCAAATTTTTTAAAATTTTGATATTTCTTAAAAATTGAGATATTATAATCCCATCTTAATCTAGATGAAAAATGCTTCAAAACGAGCCCAAACTCGATTGGGTTATCTCCAAAACCGATTGAGATATTATTATTTAAAAAATAATTTGACAGGCGTCATGTTTTTGACAGGTGTCAATTTTTTGACAAATTTGAAATCGCCTTTTTTTGTATTTTAAGATAATATATTCGTGTTTGGACTCATTTTAAAGCATTTTTTAATGAGATTAAGAATTTTCAATAAAATATAAGCAATTATTTAAATTCTTAAAATTGCGATGTGGATTAAAAATTGAAATACTATAATCGAATCTTAATCTAGATAACATTAAGTCTTCTAGATGCAGTATCAAAGCTTCTGGAAGCATTTTAAATTTTATAAATGTAGTGTCAAGTCTTTTAAATGTAGTATTAAGTCTTCTTGAAGTAATATCAAGACTTCAAAAAGCAGTATGAAGACTTCTGGAACCATTGCAAGTCTTCTGGAAGCAATATCAAGTGTTCTAGAAGCAGCATCAAGTTTTGTAAGGACAGTATCAAGCCTTTTAGAAGCATTTGTAGTTTTCCGGAAGCGACATCAAATCTTTTGTAAGAATTTCAAATTTCTGGGAGTAACATTAAGTCTTCTGGATGCAGTATCAAAGCTTCTGGAAGCATTTTAAGTCTTCCAGGGGTAGTATCAAGTCTTTTAAACGTAGTATTATGTCTTCTGGAAGTAATATCAAGACTTCAAAAAGCAGTATGAAGACTTCTGGAACCACTGCAAGTCTTCTGGAAGCAATATCAAGTGTTCTAGAAGCAGCATCAAGTGTTCTAAGGGCAGTATTAAGCCTTTTAGAAGCATTTGTAGTTTTCCGGAAGCGACATCAAATCTTTTGTAAGAATTTCAAATTTCTGGGAGTAACATTAAGTCTTCTAGATGCAGTATCAAAGCTTCTGGAAGCATTTTAAATCTTATAAATGTAGTGTCAAGTCTTTTAAATGTAGTATTAAGTCTTCTTGAAGTAATATCAAGACTTCAAAAAGCAGTATGAAGACTTCTGGAACCACTGCAAGTCTTCCGGAAGCAATATCAAGTGTTCTAGAAACAGCATCAAGTGTTCTAAGGGCAGTATTAAGCCTTTTAGATGCATTTGTAGTTTTCTGGAAGCGACATCAAATCGAGATATTAACAATTAACAATTAATTGAGATATTATAATCCCATCTTAATCTAGATTAAGATGGGATAAAACCGATTGAGATATTATTATTTAAAAAATCATTTGACAGGCGACGTGTTTTTGACAGGTGTCAATTTTTTGACAGCTTTGAAATCGCCTTCTTTGTATTTTAAACAAACCTGCTCCGATTTAAACTTCATTATTTCTTGAGCTATTTTAAACAAAACCAAACATTTTTCTAAATCAACTTCTTCAACATCAATATCGTACCAAGCCAACGTATTCAACAAAGCATCTTTTTCATTATCTTCGATTTTATTCGGTTTTATTGAATAAATATAATTCCAATCCATTTTAATTCTTTAATACCATTTAATATAATTTGACATTTGTTTTGTTTACAAAGTTGGTTGCTAAGTAACCCTCCCTTAATTGACATTTTTGACATCAATAATGTTTCGATTAAAATCTTTTCAAATTAATCTTTTTTAATTATAAAATTAAAAAAGATTAATTTAATTAATCAATTACATAATAATTAATTAAAATCAAAATTTTCTTTATATTAAGTGACAAAAATTAATTTAAAAAATTAATTTATGTTACCCAAAAATCTTAACCCTCAAACTTTCTTAACACTTAGGAATTTTCATTAACGAGTTAAATCTGCGCTGAAAATAGCCTAAACTCACGGTTAAGTGTAACAGACGGCAAAGGTCGTTCGCTTTTTTAGTGTGTCTCGAGTTTGTTCGCGGTTATGATGGCTTTAAATAAGTTATGTTTGGAGGGTTTAAAAGGGGCAAAAAATGGGTTGTTTAAAGAGGCGAGGGTAATGCAAGTAGCTAGGGTTAAAATGAGTCATTTTACTTATGTCCCAGACGCAAAACCACCTGTTGGAGGTAATAAAATCGATTTTAATAATAATGTGATTTGGGTTGCCTATCTTAAACTAATTTTTAATAATTTTTAATAATTTTTTATAATTTTTTATAATTTTTTTAAATTTTTTTAGGAGAAATGTTAAAAATGAATATGTTCCAAGCGATTAATAACGCTTTAGATTTAGCGTTAAAAACGGACGATTCTGCGATTATTTTCGGGGAGGATGTTGCGTTTGGAGGAGTTTTTAGGTGCTCTGTGGGTTTACAAAAAAAATATGGTCCTGAAAGGGTGTTTAATACCCCATTGTGCGAGCAAGGTATTATCGGATTCGCAATTGGGGCCGCTAGCGCAGGTGCTACATCAATTGCGGAAATTCAATTTGCGGATTATATTTTCCCAGCTTTTGACCAAGTAAAAAAAATCAAAATTTATTAATTAATTAAATTAATCTATTAAATTGTTAATTTAGATAGTTAATGAGGCAGCTAAGTATCGTTATAGAAGCGGGGACCAATTCGATTGTGGGAAATTGACGATTCGAGCGCCTTGCGGGGCTGTCGGGCATGGTGCTTTGTATCACTCGCAAAGCCCGGAAGCTTATTTTGCTCACACACCCGGAATTAAGGTTAATATTTGATTAAAATTAATCATTTTAACTTTATTAATTATGAATATAACAAGGTTGTGGTACCCCGTGGTCCAATAAAGGCAAAAGGACTGCTTTTGGCATGCATTAGAGACCCAGATCCCTGTTTAATTTTCGAACCTAAATGCATGTATCGTGCTGCCGTGGAACAGGTGCCTGTTGGTGATTATATTTCCCCAATTGGAAAAGCAGATGTCCTCAAAAAGGGTTCGTTGGATTTTAAATTTTCGTTTTAATATAGACATAGATATAAATTAGACGAATACGTATTAAATTATCAATTAAGAATAAAATTAAAGTGGATGAAAAGCCCTATTTAATTGCAATAACGATTAATTAAACAATTTTAAAAAAAGTGGCGCCATCTATTAGTTGGAGTACAAACGATAATTTATAATTACAGGAATTGAATGAATTTGCATGATTAATTAAATAAAATTATAATAATAATTAAATATTGCACCAAATTAAATAAAAATAATCATCATTTCGAATTAGATTAAAATGCTAATTTAACAATTTCAATTAATAAGATGACGTTTATTGCGCCATCTATCAACATTAATACAAACGATTCATTTAAAATTAAATGAATTAATTACATTTTCAATTAAATCTCTCTAAAATATATCAAAATCATAATTTTAGCACCAAAAATTTTTTTATGAATTAAAATTTTTGTTTATAAAATAATTTTGTAAATATATCGTTTTATTTTTTTGTAATTGAAGGAGATAAAGTTACTTTGATTGGTTGGGGAACCCAAGTTCATGTTCTTCTCGAAGTCGCGCAACTTGCCAAAGAAAAATTTAATATTTCTTGCGAAGTTATTGATTTAGTTTCGATCGTTCCTTGGGATAGGGATACTATAAGTGAGGTAAAACGATCGATTAATTAATCAAATAAATATCAATATTTCCTTTTTTTTTTAAAGTCGGTTAAAAAGACGAAAAGGGCTTTAGTTGCGCATGAAGCACCTCTCACCGGCGGGTTCGGGGCTGAATTAGCCGCAGCAATTCAGGTAAATATCGAAATAATCTTAACTAAATTAATTAATTGAATCAATTTTAGGAAGATTGTTTCTTACATTTAGAAGCTCCAGTTGCGAGAGTAACCGGGTTCGACACCCCATTTCCTCACATTTTCGAACCGTTTTATTTGCCAGATAAATGGCGTTGTTTGCAAGCCATAAAAGATTTAATCGATTATTAATTTACCAAAAAAAAAAATTAATTAATTATGTAATGTTTTAAAAAGAAATTGAGGAAAGTGATACTACAAAAAAGGAGTTTTCTTTTTTATTCTTCCTCCGTTTAATCACCTTTGAAAGGAAGGAGAAACCATCGCGGTTATCGTCCGAGATCGTTTCCTGTTGCTGTTTAAATTCTTCAAATAAAATACAACTTCCTTTATCCCGCAAATTCGCAAAAAGTATTATTAGAAAATTGTTGTGGATAGTGTAAGGTTTTGAATTGGAAGAATTGAAAGTTAAACAACGAGAAGATGTCGTTGTCGGGTATAAAAAGTGGCTCAACGACGGTAATTGCTTAATAGATTTCTTTAAATGTCAACTGGATGTAATTTTCAGGTTTCATTCCTAACAAATTAGTAATCACTTCTTCTTTTTTCTTCGTTACAACTTGACGCTAAATAATGAATAAAACTAAACTACAAAATTTGATTTTGAATTTATTTATTTACAAAGATAAAGTTTATTTTGACTCTAAAAGGTGATTTTTTTCCTGAAAATTAAGTAGAAAGAAAACAACCTAATTATTTTTCTTTTTGTTTTAGAAAAACTAAAAGAACGAATGTTTTAAGGTGATAAGAAAAGATTAATCTTCATTCAGGTAAAAATTAAATCTATTTTGATTAATATTTTTATTTAAAAACTTCTTTTTTAACTAAAGTCCCTAGATTACCCATAAATTTAGGGATTTTAGTTCTAAATAATGTCACCCCCATCTAGCGACGATTGTTCTAAGCATATTAAGTTTTGACGTTTAAATCTTGCCATAACATTTTTTATGAAAAATGTTAAATTTTTCGAAAAAATAAATGTAGTTGCCTCAAAATTCTCATTTAAATGCGTTTTTTGACTTTCAAACTGTTCGTTTATAGTGATTATTGACTCTAAAAAAGTGATTTTCCCTCAAAATTTAATTAGGAAGAAAACCTACCATTTAAAATGTTTTTTTAACTAAAAGAACGAGTGTTTTAAGGGAATAAGAAAGGATTAATCTTCATTCAGGTAAAAATTATATCTATTTTGATTTAAGTTCTGTTTTAATTAAAGTCCCTAGATTACTCATAAATTTAGGGATTTTAGTTTTAAATAATGTTACCCCCATCTAGCGAAAATTGTTCTAAGCATATTAAGTTTTGACGTTTAATCTTGCAATAACATTTTTTATGAAAAATGTTAAATTTTTCGAAAAAATAAATGTTGTTGCTTCAAAATTCTCATTTAAATGCGTTTTTTGACTTTCAAGCTGTTCGTTTATAGAGATTATGGACTCTAAAAAAGTGATTTTCCCTCAAAATTTAATTAGGAAGGAAACATACCATTTAAAATATTTTTTTTAACTAAAAGAACGAGTGTTTTAAGAGAATAAGAAAAGATTAATCTTCATTCAGGTAAAAATTATATCTATTTTGATTTAAGTTCTGTTTTAAATAAAGTCCCTAGATTACCCATAAATTTAGGGACTTTATTTCTAAATAATGTTACCCCCATCTAGCGACAATCGTTCTAAGCATATTAAGTTTTGACGTTTAATCTTGCCATAACATTTTTTATGAAAATGTTAAATTTTTCGAAAAAATAAATGTTGTTGCTTCAAAATTCTCATTTAAATGCGTTTTTTGACTTTCAAGCTGTTCGTTTATAGTGATTATTGACTCTAAAAAAGTGATTTTCCCTCAAAATTTAAGAAGGAAGAAAACATACCATTTAAAATATTTTTTTTAACTAAAAGAACGAGTGTTTTAAGGGAATAAGAAAAGATTAATCTTCATTCAGGTAAAAATTATATCTATTTTGATTTAAGTTCTGTTTTAAATAAAGTCCCTAGATTACCCATAAATTTAGGGATTTTAGTTCTAAATAATGTCACCTCCATCTAGCGACGATTGTTCTAAGCATATTAAGTTTTGACGTTTAATCTTGCCATAACATTTTTTATGAAAAATGTTAAATTTTTCGAAAAAATAAATGTAGTTGCTTCAAAATTCTCATTTAAATGCGTTATTTGACTTTCAAATTGTTCGTTTATAGAGAGTATGACCTCTAAAAAAGTGATTTTCCCTCAAAATTTAATTAGGAAGGAAACCTACCATTTAAAATGTTTTTTTAACCAAAAGAACGAGTGTTTGAAGGAAATAAGAAAAGATTAATCTTCATTCAGGTAAAAATTATATCTATTTTGATTTAAGTTCTGTTTTAAATAAAGTCCCTAGATTACCCATAAATTTAGGGACTTTATTTCTAAATAATGTTACCCCCATCTAGCGACAATCGTTCTAAGCATATTAAGTTTTGACGTTTAATCTTGCCATAACATTTTTTATGAAAATGTTAAATTTTTCGAAAAAATAAATGTTGTTGCTTCAAAATTCTCATTTAAATGCGTTTTTTGACTTTCAAGCTGTTCGTTTATAGAGATTATGGACTCTAAAAAAGTGATTTTCCCTCAAAATTTAATTAGGAAGGAAACATACCATTTAAAATATTTTTTTTAACTAAAAGAACGAGTGTTTTAAGAGAATAAGAAAAGATTAATCTTCATTCAGGTAAAAATTATATCTATTTTGATTTAAGTTCTGTTTTAAATAAAGTCCCTAGATTACTCATAAATTTAGGGATTTTAGTTCTAAATAATGTCACCCCCATCTAGCGACGATTGTTCTAAGCATATTAAGTTTTGACGTTTAAATCTTGCCATAACATTTTTTATGAAAAATGTTAAATTTTTCGAAAAAATAAACGTTGTTGCCTCAAAATTCTCATTTAAATGCGTTTTTTGACTTTCAAGCTGTTCGTTTATAGTGATTATGGACTCTAAAAAAGTGATTTTCCCTCAAAATTTAATTAGGAAGGAAACCTACCATTTAAAATGTTTTTTAACTAAAAGAACGAGTGTTTTAAGGGAATAAGAAAAGATTAATCTTCATTTAGGTAAAAATTATATCTATTTTGATTTAAGTTCTGTTTTAAATAAAGTCCCTAGATTACTCATAAATTTAGGGATTTTAGTTCTAAATAATGTCACCCCCATCTAGCGACGATTGTTCTAAGCATATTAAGTTTTGACGTTTAAATCTTGCCATAACATTTTTTATGAAAAATGTTAAATTTTTCGAAAAAATAAATGTTGTTGCTTCAAAATTCTCATTTAAATGCGTTTTTTGACTTTCAAACTGTTCGTTTATAGTGATTATGGACTCTAAAAAAGTGATTTTCCCTCAAAATTTAATTAAGAAGAAAACCTACCATTTAAAATGTTTTTTTAACTAAAAGAACGAGTGTTTTAAGGGAATAAGAAAAGATTAATCTTCATTCAGGTAAAAATTATATCTATTTTGATTTAAGTTCTGTTTTAAATAAAGTCCCTAGATTACCCATAAATTTAGGGATTTTAGTTCTAAATAATGTCACCCCCATCTAGCGACGATTGTTCTAAGCATATTAAGTTTTGACGTTTAAACTTGCCATAACATTTTTTATGAAAAATGTTAAATTTTTCGAAAAAATAAATGTAGTTGCCTCAAAATTCTCATTTAAATGCGTTTTTTGACTTTCAAGCTGTTCGTTTATAGTGATTATTGACTCTAAAAAAGTGATTTTCCCTCAAAATTTAATTAGGAAGAAAACCTACCATTTAAAATGTTTTTTTAACTAAAAGAACGAGTGTTTTAAGGGAGTAAGAAAAGATTAATCTTCATTTAGGTAAAAATTATATCTATTTTGATTTAAGTTCTGTTTTAAATAAAGTCCCTAGATTACTCATAAATTTAGGGATTTTAGTTCTAAATAATGTCACCCCCATCTAGCGAAAATTGTTCTAAGCATATTAAGTTTTGACGTTTAAATCTTGTCATAACATTTTTTATGAAAATGTTAAATTTTTCGAAAAAATAAATGTTGTTGCTTCAAAATTCTCATTTAAATGCGTTTTTTGACTTTCAAATTGTTCGTTTATAGAGATTATGGACTCTAAAAAAGTGATTTTCCCTCAAAATTTAAGAAGGAAGAAAACCTACCATTTAAAATGTTTTTTTAACTAAAAGAACGAGTGTTTTAAGGGAATAAGAAAAGATTAATCTTCATTCAGGTAAAAATTATATCTATTTTGATTTAAGTTCTGTTTTAATTAAAGTCCCTAGATTACCCATAAATTTAGGGATTTTAGTTCTAAATAATGTCACCCCCATCTAGCGAAAATTGTTCTAAGCATATTAAGTTTTGACGTTTAAATCTTGCCATAACATTTTTTATGAAAAATGTTAAATTTTTCGAAAAAATAAACGTTGTTGCTTCAAAATTCTCATTTAAATGCGTTTTTTGACTTTCAAACTGTTCGTTTATAGTGATTATGGACTCTAAAAAAGTGATTTTCCCTCAAAATTTAATTAGGAAGGAAACCTACCATTTAAAATGTTTTTTTAACTAAAAGAACGAGTGTTTTAAGGGAGTAAGAAAAGATTAATCTTCATTTAGGTAAAAATTATATCTATTTTGATTTAAGTTCTGTTTTAAATAAAGTCCCTAGATTACCCATAAATTTAGGGATTTTAGTTCTAAATAATGTTACCCCCATCTAGCGAAAATTGTTCTAAGCATATTAAGTTTTGACGTTTAAATCTTGCCATGACATTTTTTATGAAAAATGTTAAATTTTTCGAAAAAATAAATGTAGTTGCCTCAAAATTCTCATTTAAATGCGTTTTTTGACTTTCAAACTGTTCGTTTATAGAGATTATGGACTCTAAAAAAGTGATTTTCCCCCAAAATTTAAGAAGGAAGAAAACCTACCATTTAAAATGTTTTTTTAACTAAAAGAACGAGTGTTTTAAGGGAATAAGAAAAGATTAATCTTCATTCAGGTAAAAATTATATCTATTTTGATTTAAGTTCTGTTTTAAATAAAGTCCCTAGATTACTCATAAATTTAGGGATTTTAGTTCTAAATAATGTCACCCCCATCTAGCGACGATTGTTCTAAGCATATTAAGTTTTGACGTTTAAATCTTGTCATAACATTTTTTATGAAAAATGTTAAATTTTTCGAAAAAATAAATGTTGTTGCTTCAAAATTCTCATTTAAATGCGTTTTTTGACTTTCAAGCTGTTCGTTTATAGTGATTATTGACTCTAAAAAAGTGATTTTCCCCCAAAATTTAAGAAGGAAGAAAACCTACCATTTAAAATGTTTTTTTAATTAAAAGAACGAGTGTTTTAAGGGAGTAAGAAAAGATTAATCTTCATTCAGGTAAAAATTATATCTATTTTGATTTAAGTTCTGTTTTAAATAAAGTCAATAGATTACTCATAAATTTAGGGATTTTAGTTCTAAATAATGTCACCCCCATCTAGCGACGATTGTTCTAAGCATATTAAGTTTTGACGTTTAAATCTTGTCATAACATTTTTTATGAAAATGTTAAATTTTTCGAAAAAATAAACGTTGTTGCCTCAAAATTCTCATTTAAATGCGTTTTTTGACTTTCAAACTGTTCGTTTATAGTGATTATGGACTCTAAAAAAGTGATTTTCCCTCAAAATTTAATTAGGAAGAAAACCTACCATTTAAAATGTTTTTTTAACTAAAAGAACGAGTGTTTTAAGGGAATAAGAAAAGATTAATCTTCATTCAGGTAAAAATTATATCTATTTTGATTTAAGTTCTGTTTTAATTAAAGTCCCTAGATTACCCATAAATTTAGGGATTTTAGTTCTAAATAATGTCACCCCCATCTAGCGACGATTGTTCTAAGCATATTAAGTTTTGACGTTTAAATCTTGCCATAACATTTTTTATGAAAAATGTTAAATTTTTCGAAAAAATAAATGTTGTTGCTTCAAAATTCTCATTTAAATGCGTTTTTTGACTTTCAAGCTGTTCGTTTATAGTGATTATGGACTCTAAAAAAGTGATTTTCCCTCAAAATTTAATTAGGAAGGAAACCTACCATTTAAAATGTTTTTTTAACTAAAAGAACGAGTGTTTTAAGGGAATAAGAAAAGATTAATCTTCATTCAGGTAAAAATTATATCTATTTTGATTTAAGTTCTGTTTTAAATAAAGTCCCTAGATTACCCATAAATTTAGGGATTTTAGTTCTAAATAATGTCACCCCCATCTAGCGACGATTGTTCTAAGCATATTAAGTTTTGACGTTTAAATCTTGCCATAACATTTTTTATGAAAAATGTTAAATTTTTCGAAAAAAATAAAAGTAGTTGCCTCAAAATTCTCATTTAAATGCGTTTTTTGACTTTCAAACTGTTCGTTTATAGAGATTATGGACTCTAAAAAAGTGATTTTCCCTCAAAATTTAATTAGGAAGGAAACATACCATTTAAAATATTTTTTTTAACTAAAAGAACGAGTGTTTTAAGGGAATAAGAAAAGATTAATCTTCATTCAGGTAAAAATTATATCTATTTTGATTTAAGTTCTGTTTTAAATAAAGTCCCTAGATTACCCATAAATTTAGGGACTTTATTTCTAAATAATGTTACCCCCATCTAGCGACAATCGTTCTAAGCATATTAAGTTTTGACGTTTAATCTTGCCATAACATTTTTTATGAAAAATGTTAAATTTTTCGAAAAAATAAATGTAGTTGCTTCAAAATTCTCATTTAAATGCGTTATTTGACTTTCAAATTGTTCGTTTATAGAGATTATGACCTCTAAAAAAGTGATTTTCCCTCAAAATTTAATTAGGAAGGAAACCTACCATTTAAAATGTTTTTTTAACTAAAAGAACGAGTGTTTTAAGAGAATAAGAAAAGGTTAATCTTCATTCAGATAATAATTATATCTATTTTGATTTAAGTTCTGTTTTAATTAAAGTCCCTAGATTACCCATAAATTTAGGGATTTTAGTTCTAAATAATGTTACCCCCATCTAGCGACGATTGTTCTAAGCATATTAAGTTTTGACGTTTAAACTTGCCATAACATTTTTTATGAAAAATGTTAAATTTTTCGAAAAAATAAACGTTGTTGCCTCAAAATTCTCATTTAAATGCGTTTTTTGACTTTCAAACTGTTCGTTTATAGTGATTATGGACTCTAAAAAAGTGATTTTCCCTCAAAATTTAATTAGGAAGGAAACATACCATTTAAAATATTTTTTTTAACTAAAAGAACGAGTGTTTTAAGGAAATAAGAAAAGATTAATCTTCATTCAGGTAAAAATTATATCTATTTTGATTTAAGTTCTGTTTTAAATAAAGTCCCTAGATTACCCATAAATTTAGGGATTTTAGTTTTAAATAATGTCACCCCCATCTAGCGACAATTGTTCTAAGCATATTAAGTTTTGACGTTTAAATCTTGCCATAACATTTTTTATGAAAAATGTTAAATTTTTCGAAAAAATAAATGTTGTTGCTTCAAAATTCTCATTTAAATGCGTTTTTTGACTTTCAAGCTGTTCGTTTATAGTGATTATTGACTCTAAAAAAGTGATTTTCCCTCAAAATTTAATTAAGAAGAAAACCTACCATTTAAAATGTTTTTTTAACTAAAAGAACGAGTGTTTTAAGGGAGTAAGAAAGGATTAATCTTCATTCAGGTAAAAATTATATCTATTTTGATTTAAGTTCTGTTTTAAATAAAGTCCCTAGATTACCCATAAATTTAGGGATTTTAGTTCTAAATAATGTCACCCCCATCTAGCGACGATTGTTCTAAGCATATTAAGTTTTGACGTTTAAATCTTGCCATAACATTTTTTATGAAAAATGTTAAATTTTTCGAAAAAATAAATGTTGTTGCCTCAAAATTCTCATTTAAATGCGTTTTTTGACTTTCAAACTGTTCGTTTATAGAGATTATTGACTCTAAAAAAGTGATTTTCCCTCAAAATTTAATTAGGAAGGAAACCTACCATTTAAAATGTTTATTTAACTAAAAAAACGAGTGTTTTAAGGGAATAAGAAAGGATTAATCTTCATTCAGGTAAAAATTATATCTATTTTGATTTAAGTTCTGTTTTAAATAAAGTCCCTAGATTACCCATAAATTTAGGGATTTTAGTTCTAAATAATGTCACCCCCATCTAGCGACGATTGTTCTAAGCATATTAAGTTTTGACGTTTAATCTTGCCATAACATTTTTTATGAAAAATGTTAAATTTTTCGAAAATATAAATGTTGTTCCTCAAAATTCTCATTTAAATGCGTTTTTTGACTTTCAAACTGTTCGTTTATAGTGATTTTTGACTCTAAAAAAGTGATTTTCCGTCAAAATTTAATTAGGAAGGAAACCTACCATTTAAAATGTTTTTTTAACTAAAAGAACGAGTGTTTTAAGGGAATAAGAAAAGATTAATCTTCATTCAGGTAAAAATTATATCTATTTTGATTTAAGTTCTGTTTTAAATAAAGTCGGTTTAACCTAAAAAATAAATTAATCGAGTTAATAAAAACGATTTTTTTTTTGTAGTTGAGGATATGATTAAGGAAGTCGATGTTGATGGGGATGGGAGAATCGATTTTTATGGTAATATAATTAAATTAAATCGAAAAAATTAAAAAAAAAAAGTGAGGTTATGTCAAAAAAAATTTTTAATTTTTTGTAATTTTTAGAGTTTGTGAATGCTTTGGGGGAGCCGGGGAACGATGATAGCTTAGACGATGAAGATGAAGAGATTTTAGGGTTTTAAAGCGAGGTAATTAAAGAAATTAATGGTAAACATAACCTAAAAATGACCCGAATTAGTACTGACCTTTTTTAACCGTTTAATCCGATTTAATCCATCCAAATTAAAGAAAAATGCGTTTCGATTACGATTTGGGCCCTTTTAACTCGATAAAATGGGTTATTTTTGAACAAAACTAAAAAAATAAGTCGGAATAAATTTGGGGTGACGCCATAAATGGGACGACTTTTGTTTCTCAGGGGTGCCACAACACTTTTTTTTTAACCGAAAAATAATTAATTAATTTAAAATTAATTTATTAATTTTAGGTTGAATGAGAAGAATGAAGAGGAGAATTAACCCAAAATTGATACTTATTATTATTACTAATTAATTAATCAAAAAAAATTTATTATTAATGTCTAAAAAAATAAACTATTTTAAACGATTATATCAATGTTAGATGATAAATTGAATTAAAATGTATACAAAAAACGATTTTTTGATTAATTTTGGTTAAATTTTGAGGGTAAAAGGAAAAAATTAAAGGAATAAAGAGTAAACATAACCTAAAAAAACTTGGATTAAAACTAACCTGACTTGATGATTTTAATCGGCGATTCGCACCAAAATCGATCCAAAATTGCGATTGGAATAGGTTGTGGGTCAATTTCCGCTGAAAAAATGAGTTTAATTTGATGATTTTTGACTAAAATCTTGGATTAAATCAAAATAAATCGAAGCTGTCAAAACGATTTTTTTTGCAGGAGTACCACAACACATTTTTTTATTTATTTATTTACCCCAAAAATGATTTTAATTAAATAATTAATTTATCAATTTTAAGTTAAATAAGAAAATTGAAAAGAAAATTAACCCAAAATTGATTATTAACGAATTAATTGATTAAAAAATTTTGTTATTAACGATTAAAAAATTATTTTAAAATTATTATATTGATATTTATTGAATTGAAATGTTAATAAAAAAACGATTTTTTGATTTATTTTGATTAAATTTGGATTGAATTTTCAGGGTAAAAGGAAAAAAATTAAAGGTATAAAGAGTAAACATAACCTAAAAAAACTTGGATTAAAACTAACCTGATTTGACGATTTTAATCGGCGATTCGCACCAAAATCGGTCCAAAATTGTGATTGGAATGAGTTGTGGGTCAATTTCCGCTGAAAAAATGAGTTTAATTTGATGATTTTTGACTAAAATCTTGGATTAAATCAAAATAAATCGAAGCTGTCAAAACGATTTTTTTTTGCAGGAGTACCACAGCACATTTTTTTAATTTATTTATTTACTCCAAAAATGATTTTAATTAAATAATTAATTTATCAATTTTAAGTTAAATAAGAAGATTGAAAAGAAAATTAACTCAAAATTGATTATTAATTAATTAATTGATTAAAAAATTATTTTAAAATTGTTATATTTATATTAATTGAATTAAAATGTTAATAAAAAACGATTTTTTGATTTATTTTGATTAAATTTTGATTGAATTTTGAGGGTAAAAGGAAAAAAATTAAAGGAATAAAGAGTAAACATAACCTAAAAAAATTTGGATTAAAACTAACCTGATTTGACGATTTTAACCGGCGATTCGCACCAAAATCGATCCAAAATTGCGATTGGAACGGGTTGTGGGTCAATTTCCGCTGAAAAAATGAGTTTAATTTGATGATTTTTGAATAAAATCTTGGATTGAATCAAAATAAATCGAAGCTGTCAGAATGATTTTTTTTTCAGGAGTACCACAACACATTTTTTTTATTTATTTATTTACCCCAAAAATGGTTTTAATTAAATAATTAATTTATCAATTTAATTTATCATAACATTTTTTATGAAAATGTTAAATTTTTCGAAAAAATAAATGTTGTTGCCTCAAAATTCTCATTTAAATGCGTTTTTTTACTTTCAAACTATCAATACTGATACATGCTCAATATGTATGGGTATTTACCTGTCACCCATCACTGATTTACAGTGATTACAAACTGTAAGAAGCGAAATTCACTAAAATTGAAGAATAATATTAATAATCCAACTATATCGTGTCAATTTAAAATGAGGATTCAATTGAATGATTGAAATTGAAATTCTTTCGGTGTTTGAAGGTTAAAACGCTTTCTTCAACTCCTTCCCCGAAACAAAACAAAAAATGAAAATAAAATGCGCAACATTAAAATAGATCGCGACACGATCGATTTCTTGAAATGCACGGCCGTTAATCGCATTGAAGCGCGAACGACGTGAGTCGAATTTAAGTTAATTAGGTCCCCCTCATAACCTAACATTGAGAATTTAAAAAAAAAAGCATTTAAATTTTAAATCTTGAAACTGTGCGACGAGAAATATTTAGATAATATAAGGCGAGAAAACCTCAAGGTCTTTTAATACGGCCTTGAACTTTCTCCGAGGCGTGGCCCCCCTTTTTAATACGGGGGGCTTGTTTACTAACGCGAGAGACTTTTGCGTCGCCGACGACTGCGGGAGAATCCAGGACAGTTCAGCGATAATTGACGGAGGTTGTTTGCTTTTTTATTTTGCTTCCGCGCAACAAGAACCGGAGCTCCATTTCGCGTAGATCCGGGAGCTATAAACGGAATTCACGGAACTCTTTTTTGCAAAAATTAAAACTTTACCATACCGGACCTTTTCGATTTTAACTCAATTTTTGTTTTACTTTTATTTATATAAAACGAAGAAACTAATTTCGTTTCAAATCAATTGAAAGTTTCGCTTTCAAAAGGGATTTTTTGCTTATTTGGCACAAGGTCCTTGTTGTCGAAGAAAGAGAGAGAAGGCGCACCTCTGACCTTGCTCATCGATGCTCAAGAATTCGCCTGACATTTCTATTGGTGTTAATTCAAACCCTTTTACCTTCATTTAAATAACAATCACCTCAAAATTAATCGAAATTTTTTTTAATTTGGGAAAATTAAGATTAATTTTTTGTTTTTTTTTGGGTTTGTTAAGGGCGATTTCATTTTTTCTTTATCTAGTTTTAATAAAGAACGTCCAATAAACGTAATAGATCACGGTCAACCATCTCATCAAGTGAAGGAGCGGCGAAGAATGCACGATGTCATCAGCTGTTACTTCTTCAATTCTCGGCAGATGGTCCAAGGACCTATTTGGTTATTTCTCTTTAGTTTTTATAAATAGAAAGGATTTTAATTTCATTCTAATCCGATAAATAATCAATTTTTAAAGCGACATTGTTGCAGACTTGGTTTTTGAGGTTTTCCGATTATTTTATTTTAATTAACAAGAAAAATATGTTATTATTTTTTCCGTTTTTTACGTTTGCGGTGAAGTTACGGTCTTATTTAAAATTAGATATCCGCCCAAATTTTTGTTTTATTATCGCTAATTCCCAATTAACGTTTAGCGAGGTGTTAAATCAAATTTTAATTTATTAGGCTGAATTATTATTAATTAAATTCAATTTATTTTAGGTAAAAAATAAAAAAAAAACATTACGTAAAGCAACGCATTTAAAAGAAAAGGTTAAAACTTTGCAATGTATTTTATAACAGCGATAAATTATTAATAAACATAATCATTAAATGCAGAAAAAGTAACCGTTGCGGTTATGCTTAATCAATATTCTAAATTTATTCGATTAATTTTATTTTTTTTTTTGGGTTAAACGACAAATTTTTTGGAATTAAACATCATTTTTTTTTAATATTTCAATTTTTTTTAATGTTTCAATTTTTTTTGACTTGGAAGACTTGGAAAAATATTTAAAAACAAAAAAATCGAATTTACGTTTTATTATAGAGGAGATACCAAAAGGTAACAATAACAAAAGCACTACTAAGTCTTTCAAAATAGGCTTCGACTTTGCTGCTTTGGATGAAATTGAGACGGAGGATTTCTGGCCAAAAGGTGTTGTTGTTAAGACTTATCGGTTTTTTCGGAAATAAAAACCAGGAGAAAAAAGTTAAAATGACCATCCTAAATGTAAATGCTCAATCATTACTTAGGAAAATGGATGCGTTTGAAATCATTCTTGATGAGCATAGCGTGGACATTGCTTGCATAACCGAACACTGGCTGCGCCAAGAGGATTCTGCTCAATTAAATGGTTATGAATGGATGTCAATGTTTTGTCGGAAAAGTAAGATACATGGAGGCGTTGGCGTTCTGGTAAAAAATGGAATCGGGGCTAAGGAATTGCCGGCGTTTAAATGTTTAAGTGTGGAAGTACACGTGGAAATTGTCGCTGTTGAGTTGGTCAAAAGTCATATTGTTGTAATGACAGTGTATAGGTCCCCTGACGGTAGTCTTCAAATTTTCTATGATCGACTTAGCGAAGCACTGCATATGTTGGAAAATGACTATAAAAATCATAAAATTGTTCTGGCTGGAGATTTTAATATTAACTTTATGGTGGAAAACAAGTCAAGGAATGAACTGATAGATCTGATGGAGGGCTTTGGGCTATCGTACAATTTTGTATCGCCTTCCAGGGTCACGGAAAAATCTGCAACTTGCATTGACAATATCTTCAGTAATGTATGTTCTTCAATACTGGCCGCCACAACCACGGAACTACATATCTCCGACCACCGGGGCCAGTTATTGCGGATCATGGGTGATAGGGGCACTCCTCCTGGGCAATACAAAAGCATAAAAATCAGAGCGCGAAGCGAGCGAATCTTAAATGGTTTCAAAGAAGAGTTTGCGGGGTTTCGATGGAGTCTGCTTTCTCAGAAGACCTCTGGTAATGACTGTTACAATCTATTTCATGAATGTTTTTTTTCCAACTATAACAAATTTTTCCCAGTACTTAATAAACGGGTTAAAACAAATGTAAGAAGCAGATGTAGATTATCGCAACCTGTATTAGAAAAAAAGGCTTTGTTGAATTCGCTGGGTATGATGGCTGCGAGTAAGAGAGATGCACAATCTTACGAAATTTATAATATCTGTAAGCGGGAATATTTACTACTGGTGAATAATGAAAAAAAGAAAAAGAATTCTAAAGCTATACAAAGAGCTGCCAACAAAACAAATAAGAAAATGTGGGAGATAATAAACACGGAAAAAGGTACTAATGAAAAGAAATCACAAGCTAATAATGATTTAGACGCTCCTGGTTTCAGTGAGCATTTTTCCACGGAAGTACAATCGCTGCTCAACATGATGACGATGTCTACGACTCATCCTGAGGATTACTTAAGAAAAGTCAACAAAAACAACCCCAATTCTTGCTTCTTTAGACCTACAGATGCTGAAGAGATCTTAAATATTATTAAAAATATGAAACAAAGCCATAGTCAAGACATATATGATTTTTCCGCGATAATGATCAAGGAAGTGGCTGAGGTAATTGCGCAGCCCCTGGCTATAATTTTCAATAAGTGTATGGACGATGGAGTGTTTCCGAGAAAACTCAAAATTGCCAAAATAACTCCGGTCTATAAGAAAGGGGACAAAAACAGTTACGGCAACTATCGCCCGATTGCACTCTTGCCGACCTTTTCTAAGGTATTTGAACAAATAATCAAGCGCCGTCTCTTAGACTATCTAGAGAAACATAACATTCTTGAGAAAGAGCAGCACGGCTATAGAACGGGAAAATCAACAACATCAGCCATTATCGAACTCATTAGTTACGTCACGCAAGCACACGATGAACATGATAGGGTCAGAATAATCTGCTGTGACCTTAGCCGAGCTTTTGATACTGTAGATCATGCTATCCTATTGTCAAAGCTTGATTATTATGGCATCAGGGGAAAAGCAAATAGATTATTAGAATCATATTTATCCGCACGATATCAGTGTGTCGGGTGGAACTCGAATCTTTCTGAGATGACAGAATGCAAATGCGGAGTTCCTCAGGGATCAATACTTGGCCCTCTTCTCTTCTATTTATAGTTTACATGAATGATCTCCCAAGAAATGTAGAAAGTGCTATGTCATGTCTCTATGCGGATGATACCACTTTTGTGATTCGAGGACGAGCTGCCGAGGATATTGAGAATGGTAGTAACGATACTCTCGTCTCTGCTGGTGACTGGTTATGTTCAAATAGGTTGATAATGAATAATGAAAAGACTCAAACACTAAACATCTTCCACAAACAAGATAAGAGTGGGGTAAAGCTTCTGGGTCTGCTGTTCGATTCCTCATTAAATTGGGGGCAACATATAAGTGCGTTATGTACTCGGTTGGCGGGTGTGGTGTTCTTGGTGCGCAGATTGACACACTGTGCTACGCTGGAAGTCGCCAAAGCGGCCTATTTCGCGTGCTTTCATGCCGTCGCAGGATATGGTATTGCAGTGTGAGGATCGGCCTCGACAATGCAGAGAATATTCTTACTTCAAAAGAGGTGTGTGCGTGCGCTTGATGGACTTGGTCAGATGGAAAGTTGTAAGCCGTCCTTCAGAAGGCATAACATTTTAACAATTCCGTGTTTGTATTTGTTGGCATGCTTAGATTTTGTGCATAAAAATAAAGCTAACTATCACAAAAACTGTCATCTGCATGACTACGATACACGTAATAGATTACTCTTTAAAGTACCGTCCCATCGTCTTAAAACCACACAACAAGGTGTTGATTATCACGGCACAAAATTTTATAATAAATTACCAAATTGTATAAAATCTTTGAATCATGTTAAATTTTACAAGGAAATTAAGCAGGAGTTCATTAATCAATGTTTCTATTCAATTGATGAAATTTTAACTTGCAAAAATCTGTTTGACTCAGTAGTATAAGCGTTTCTACATTGTTCTGTGTTTGTGTTGGTCCATTTCCTTTCTTAACGAATTGTACTACCTTTGTAGACAAAATAAATTGAATTTGAATTTGAATTTGAATTTTAATGTTTCAATTTTTTTTATATTTCAATTTTTTTTTATACTTCAATTGTTTCTATATTTCAATTTTTTTATTTAAATTTTTTTTATATTTCAATTTTTTTTTTATATTTCAATTTTTTTATACTTCAATTGTTTCTATATTTCAATTTTTTTATTTAAATTTTTTTTTATTTCAATTTTTTTTAATATTTCAATTTTTTTTTAATGTTTCAATTTTTTTATATTTCAATTTTTTTTTATATTTCAATTTTTTTTTTTATATTTCAATTTTTTTATACTTCAATTGTTTCTATATTTCAATTTTTTTATTTAAATTTTTTTTTATTTCAATTTTTTTTAATATTTCAATTTTTTTTTAATGTTTCAATTTTTTTATATTTCAATTTTTTTTTATATTTCAATTTTTTTTTTTTATATTTCAATTTTTTTATACTTCAATTGTTTCTATATTTCAATTTTTTTATTTAAATTTTTTTTTATTTCAATTTTTTTTAATATTTCAATTTTTTTTTAATGTTTCAATTTTTTTATATTTCAATTTTTTTTTATATTTCAATTTTTTTTTTTATATTTCAATTTTTTTTTTTATATTTCAATTTTTTTATACTTCAATTGTTTCTATATTTCAATTTTTTTATTTAAATTTTTTTTTATTTCAATTTTTTTTAATATTTCAATTTTTTTTTAATGTTTCAATTTTTTTATATTTCAATTTTTTTTTATATTTCAATTTTTTTTTATACTTCAATTGTTTCTATATTTCAATTTTTTTATTTAAATTTTTTTTATATTTCAATTTTTTTTTTATATTTCAATTTTTTTATACTTCAATTGTTTCTATATTTCAATTTTTTTATTTAAATTTTTTTTTATTTCAATTTTTTTTAATATTTCAATTTTTTTTTAATGTTTCAATTTTTTTATATTTCAATTTTTTTTTATATTTCAATTTTTTTTTTTATATTTCAATTTTTTTATACTTCAATTGTTTCTATATTTCAATTTTTTTATTTAAATTTTTTTTTATTTCAATTTTTTTTAATATTTCAATTTTTTTTTAATGTTTCAATTTTTTTATATTTCAATTTTTTTTTATATTTCAATTTTTTTTTTTTATATTTCAATTTTTTTATACTTCAATTGTTTCTATATTTCAATTTTTTTATTTAAATTTTTTTTTATTTCAATTTTTTTTAATATTTCAATTTTTTTTTAATGTTTCAATTTTTTTATATTTCAATTTTTTTTTATATTTCAATTTTTTTTTTTATATTTCAATTTTTTTTTTTATATTTCAATTTTTTTATACTTCAATTGTTTCTATATTTCAATTTTTTTATTTAAATTTTTTTTTATTTCAATTTTTTTTAATATTTCAATTTTTTTTTAATGTTTCAATTTTTTTATATTTCAATTTTTTTTTATATTTCAATTTTTTTTTTTATATTTCAATTTTTTTATACTTCAATTGTTTCTATATTTAAATTTTTTTATTTAAATTTTTTTTTATTTCAATTTTTTTTAATATTTCAATTTTTTTTTAATGTTTCAATTTTTTTATATTTCAATTTTTTTTTATATTTCAATTTTTTTATACTTCAATTGTTTCTATATTTCAATTTTTTTTATATTTAAATTTTTTTTAATACTTCAATTTTTTTACATTTAATTTTTTTTATAGATTACGTTAATTTTTTGAAACGCGGAAGAGAAGAAATCTCAAGTTTCTAAATCGTGCATTAACCGTAAGTGTTTTAAAATGTCAAATTAATTATTTTAAAATGGTTTTTGAGTTGCTCAAGTAAATGTGCTGGTCGAAACGAAACGAACCAAAAAAAAAAATCGGTGTTTCCCGGAGAAGTATTAAGTGTTAAGCTCTTTTCGATTTGGCGAAGTTGTTCTAAGCGAAATCGAAAGTGGCGCCGAAGGCCGTTTGAAAACGGCAATATCTTTTGAGACACATTTCACTATGTTAAAGCGGCGGCCAGGAGATCCGTTAACCAACACAAGAACCAGCCGATTATGACCTAGATTTGATGGCGCGTCTACTTCAAACCACTTTTACCCGAGTACGACGATGTGTACCGCACGTTCAGACATCAAGGACGAATTTAACGATATTTAATTTTACAATGATTTGATTTTACAAAATTTTTTTTATTTGCCACAATCTAAAATCGAATTAATTTAAATGATCAAAGTTACGTTTAATTATCTCATTCAAAACAATAAATCTTGATGTTTTATACGATTTTAAAAGAATGAATCGATTATTAATATCAAAAAAAAAAAAAAAAAAAAAAACAGATGGTCTATTATGATTGTGCAATTTATTGAATATAAAACATGTGGTGAATGTGCCATTCACTACTTCGACGAGATATTACCGGGAATGTCGCGAATCGTTTCGATATCACCACTATTTTATTTGAAAGAAAAGATCTTTTTTAGAAAGTGTAGAAAACACGATATTCGGCGTGTTAACCTATGACCTCCTTCATCTCTTGATTATTACTTACGTGAATTTGAATTCTCGTTTCCATCAGTTACGTAAAGCGTTTATTTCGCATTTTCCTTTTTCTTATCTTTTTATTTTTAAAATTATCATTTCAATTAATTGCTAACTAAGTACCAATACGCGTGAATTTAGTTTATGAAGGAGTTATTACAACATTGTTTATGAATTCAATGATATTGTTCTCTTGCATCTTTGTTCTTAGATTTGGCAAAATCGAGAAAAATACGAAATCTAATTCTAAAAATGCGATGTTGATGGGAATCGACATTTTACAAAAAAACTTTTTTCGTGTGAAGAAATGTTTCGATCTAACGATCTTTTGTGGTCCTACGAGATTTGGTAACTGTCTAGATAATATTTTCTCCAATTTAGATACCATCTCGGAATTGTTAGCGAATTTATTATACCACTACATAAACCACAAGTAAATATTAAAAGGATGGTAAGACCTACAACAGTTGGTGGCCTACACAATTTTTATAATATCATATCTTCTGAAGATTTTGCTTTCATTTATACCAACGCCACTGATGCAGCAAATAAAATGTCAGTTTTCATGACTATCCTAAAAAAAGCCGCTGTTACAGCTTTTCCCATTAAAACGCTTTCTTTTGCGAAGAATGGGTCTTTATCTATTTCGTGGTTTACCGATAAGCTTAGACATAAGCGTGTTAAATTACAGGAGCTGAATGTCCGGAGTTGCGCACTTTGAGAAATGGTTTTCGTCACCAATACCATAAAGAATTAAAATCAGCTAAACGCAATGCAAACAATAAATTCATTTTATCCCACCAAAATTCTTCTCGCGCTGTATGGGATGTTAACTCATGTAGTAAAAGGACGGGAGCGGTTTCCCATGAAATTAAAGCTGAAACATTTAATAATTACTTCTTGAGTGCTTCTTGATTTGCTTATTTTAAGAAACGTGACATCTAAAGTTAATGCGATGGAGAGATTTCTTCATATTCATAGCCCTCCCTCTAAAACTTACTTTTCGTTTGGAGCTATATCCCAAGTGGAAGTAAGGGATGCTATTGGCGGTTTGACCCAACTAAATGTTTAGACTTGTACGAATTAAATGCTACCATCGTAAAGAGAGCTACTGATGCTTTGGTGGGGCCATTAACAAAACTGTTTAATTGCTGTATTGAGGAAGGCAACTTTCCGGCTGTTCTTAAAACAGCCCATTTTTGAAAGGGGTGATTCTAAAGATCCAGGGAATTACAGACCTAAAAGTATATTGCCTATAATTTCCAAAATATTTATAAACGACAGCCAGTGCGGCTTCAGACCTTTAAAGGCGGTCGTTTCGCTAACGGGGATCATCAATGCGACGCTCCGGCTGCGCCACTTTCCCACCACGTGGAAAAGCGCTGACGTCGTCGTGTTACCGAAACCCAGAGCGAACCTGACGTTCCCGCAAAACTACAGACCCATCAGTTTGCTTTCTTGTCTCAGCAAGGTATGCGAGAGGGTCGTCCAGAAGAGGCTACAAAGATCCGTTAGAGATCTTAAGCTCATCCAGGACGAACAGTTTGGTTTCCGACCCAAACATTCGACCGTACACCAGGTACTGCGACTTGTCGAACATATAACCAAAGGCTTCAATCGAAACCAAAGTACTTGTGCTGTGTTTTTCGATGTTGCCAAAGCGTTCGACAAAGTATGGCATGAAGGACTTTTGTTCAAAATGCTAGAAGCGGGCGTGCCCCTGGGATTAGTCCAATTGATCGCCTCCTACCTTGACGGCAGGAAAGCGCGCATCAAACTGGAAGGTACGCGTTCGAGAGAGCGAATCCTAACTGCTGGCGTCCCTCAGGGGTCGTTGCTTTCACCGATACTTTTTTGTATCTTTGTAAGCGACTTACCCCGTTACGAGGGCACGCAGTTAGCGACGTACGCCGACGATAAGTTTAAGCCACCGACAGAGCCGAAGTCTTACCGCATCATATCCCTGCTGCCGGTTCTGGGAAAGGTCCTGGAAAGGATCTTATGGTCTAAGATTGAGCGCCACTACTCGAAGAATGTTGGTCACAGTTCGCGGCAGTTCGGGTTTAAGTCTGGCTTGGGTACGGTGGATGCTATCTGTGCGGTTAAACGGTTCGTGAACACTTCGGTGTCAAAATATGTGTTGGGGATTAGCCTTGATGTGGCGTCAGCCTTTGACGCGTTGCCGTGGCCAGCGATTCTGAGGCGGCTCAGATGTGCGAGGGTTCCGGGTAATGTGTACGAGGTGGTGCGTGACTACTTTCGTGATAGGGTCATCCATATGACTTCTGACGTGGGCATCGTCGAACGTCGGGCGTCCAGGGGTTGTCCGCAGGGGTCTGTCCTTGGCCCTCGTTTCTGGAACTTGGTGTTGGATGAGGTTTTGGAATTTGATGCCGAGGGAACGGAGATGGTGGCTTACGCGGACGACATCTTCGTACTGGTGGCTGCTAACAGTCGAGCAGAGATGGAACGTCGAGGTGGGGTCGTGCTGGACCACATTGATGAATGGACCAGGGCAAATGGTCTCCAAGTCTCAAGTACCAAGTCCTGCATGATCCTGCTCAAGGGTCGCTTGTCGAGGAATCCCATCCTGAAGCTGAGTGGAGCCAGTATTACCCGTAAAAGGGAGGTGAAGTATTTAGGTGTTGTGTTGGACGACAAGTGGAGTTTCATTCCACATTTAAACTACGTAAGAAATAAAGTGTTAATGTTTAGTGAACGTTTGCGTCATGTGATGAGGTGTGAATGGGGCCTGGGGAGAAAATCGATGCGTGTAGTGTATGAGGGTTTGTTTGTAAATGTTTGCTTGTATGGTGTGCAGTTCTGCGGTGATCGTATCAACAACACCCATGTTAGACGTAAGATGGCCTCTGTTCAGAGAATAATGCTTCTGGCCATGTTGCCGGTCTGTCGGACCGCATCTAACGTGTCATTGCAGGTACTTGCGGGGTGTGCACCGTTGTATCTTGTTGCTGCAGCGAGATACGTAGATTACTGGTCGAGGCTTGGTGAAGAAGTTTCGTTGTTGGGTCTTCGTGGTGCTGATCCTGGGTGGTCGAACCTGAAAAAGAAAAAATTCATTAAAAATCAAATAACAGAAATATGGCAGAAGGAATGGGAGGAAGGGACATCTGGTAGGGTCACATTTCGTTTCGTTCCAATGGTAAAACATAAATGGCCGGATTGGATGAGGGTGGGTTTACATCTGGGCTTCATTCTTACTGGTCATGGACCAATAAAGCAGAATCTGTTTAAACTGGGATTGGTGGATGATGCCTTATGTACGTGTGGGGCAGTAGAGTCAGTAGAGCACATAATGGGTGAGTGCCAAAAATACGGAGATGAAAGATCCGAGTGTTTGACGAAGCTTGGAGTGAATGACTGGGTGAGTATAGATCTTCCTAAAATGATAGTGAAAAGAGAGAACTTTGAAATATTTAAGTGCTACATTGATAAGGTATTTACCATCCGCCGTCGAGAGTGTGCACAGTCCAATGAAGGATAGGCCACGTGTGTGTGTCGTCCTATCTTATCTTATCTTATTTATTTATTTATTGGAGAGTGTATTTATTTATTTGTTTATTATTTATTTATTTACAGAGTTTATTATTTATTTATTTACAGAGTTTATTTATTTATTATAGAGTTTATTTACACTAGGTGTTTGTTGTTTATTTCTACGGACGTGATTATTGCTGGTAGCGCCTGATGCTCCTTTGTTAGTTTGGGTTTGTCATCTTCGTTTCGTTTCCTATAAGGGAAAGTATGTAGTGATAAATAATTCTAGTCAAGGGTTGGTCTTCGTAGTGTGAGTACTTGCCTAAAGACTCGCCGTTGAGGTTGTGTTGTTGGGTCTTCACTGGTAGAATCCGGTGGCTGCGACGTCCTTGGACCTGAAACAGAAAAAGAAAGAATTAGTAAGTTTTGAAGGTGTGAGTACTTGTGTAAAAACTCCCCTTGTGGATGTGCTGTTGGGTCTTCACTGGTAAATCCGGTGGCTGCGACGATCTGGACCTGAAACAGAAAAGAAAGAATTAGTAAGTTTTTGAAGGGTGAGTTTTTCATTGTATTAATGTTGTTGACAGGATTGAGCGCTGTGGGGATGTATGTGGTGGGGCCCTTCGTCTGGTGGGGTGGACGCTGGTCATCGGTGCTGATGGCTTGCGGTCGGGGGGGCTGCTTGGACGGTGCGCAAATCCTTTCCCTTGACCCTGCTGAAGTATTCCTTTCGGCTTAGATGCTGGGAAGATGGATGCAGGGCGAGGAGGTTTGAAGAACCGGAGGGGATTGCGTGACCGGGTGGTATGTTCCCTCGGGTGCGGGTGGGGTTCGCGTGTTGAGCTGGTTAGCCGTGGTCTGGGCTGGACGCGCCGGGAGTGGCGTTCATCGCGGTGACGAGGGGTCCATGTGTGCGTCGGCGGGGGTGAGTACATGTACATGTTAGTCTTGCGTTGGTCTTCGTTTTTGCAGGTTGAGATGGATGGGCAGTGGTTTCGCTGATACGTGGGGCCCCGCCTCCACGTGGCAGGGATGGTAACTTCTCCCCTTGGGGAGGAGGCTAAGTGGGCGAGTATAAATGTGATTGTGAGTTTGAGGCGGTAATGGGCTACGCCCTGGTGCCGCATGTTGTGTTGAGTATGTTGTGTGTGTGTGTACGCCGACGATGTGTGCATCTACAGCAGATCTTGGTTCCCCTCGTAGACTGCAGGCAGCATCGGACGAGTTGCTCGACTACTTCGCAAAGTGGCGGGTCAAAATCAACGCTGATAAAAGTACCGCAGTACTTTTTACTCGGCGTAGACAGAGACCCCCCGATGCGTTGGTACTGCAAGGGGACGAGGTCCCCTGGAGTCCCGAAGCCAGGTCATTCTGGACTCTAAACTTACTTGGAAAAGTCACATCGACGCGATGGCGAACCGGGCGAAGGCAGCTCTGGTCAATCTGTACGCTCTTAATCGTCGAAGTAAGTTGGATCCTCTTCGGAAGATTCGACTCTACAAAGCGGTTATCAGGCCTACGATGACTTACGCCTCTTCAGTCTGGGGTTACGCCGCGCACTCGCACGTGCAAAAACTCCAAGTGGTTCAGAACAAGGTCCTATGGATGGCATTTGATGCACCTTGGTTTGTCAGTAATGCGACACTGCACAATGATTCCCAGATGGCGACCATCGAGGAATTCATTCGGGATCGAGTTGACGCGACTCGAAAACCACCCCAATCCCCTCCTAGCGGGATTAATGGATTATGACACAGAACACCTTCGCTACAAACGGCCAAGGTTGCTTCTAGTCTAACAATCCAGGACCCGACCATCCTTTCGATACCTACTTCCGATATCACTAAATCAGTGAACTTTAATTAATATATTTTCCGTTTGTTTTAGATCCGATGAAGAGGGTTAAAGAAGAAATTCTAGGAACCTCAAGAGGCCCGTCAAGTTCACCGTTCACCGGCTTCAGACCTGGCAGATCAACAACAGCAGCTCTTCTTCAGTTCGTTGATAACGTCATCGATTGTTTTGAAACTTCTCAAAATTGTGAGGCAACCTTCGTTGATCTATCGAAAGCGTTCGATTGCGTTTCGCATGAAATCTTAATCAGTAAACTCTATGCGTACAATATTTCTCCGTTGAGTTGTAGACTTTTGAGTTCTTATCTGGCCGACAGGCTTCAGTCCGTCAAAGTGGGAAATGATCTGTCTAATCCCGGCCAACTTCTTTGTGGGGTTCCTCAGGGTTCGATCCTGGGACCCCTCCTTTTTTTAATTTACATTAACGACCTTCCTGGTTCCCTGAATGATGGTGCGTCCGTGTTATACGCGGATGACACCATCCTGATATCGAAAGGGATGCCGCGACAAGATGACAAGAAGGCAATAAAATGGTTCAATGATAATCGACTCGTACTGCACCAGTCAAAGACTATAAACATGACGTTCAACCTACGTACCAATGATTCCCCTACAGTCTCCAGTAGATTTCTTGGTGTTCTGATTGATTCAGAGCTAACTTGGCACAGCCACGTTGAATCACTCGGGAAACGCTTAAGCTCGGTAGTTTTTCTGTTACGTCGTCTGTCCAGCGTGATGTCCATGCACGTACTAAGAACATGCTATTTTTCATTTCTACAGTCTCAGCTTTTATATGGTTTGCTCCCCTGCCTCTAAACTGTTGTTTGCCGTCCAGAGGAGGGCGATCCGTGTTATTGCTGGACTGAACTACGGAGATGATTGTAGACGGGTCTTCAGCCAGCTAACGATTTTAACTTTACCAAGTCTTTTTATTTTAGAATCAGTCAAATTTCGACACAGAACTAGAGAGGTTGCCGCGCACGAGCTCGTCCACGCCTACGACACTCGTTTTGCAAATGATATTCGACCGGAATACCTAAGGCTGACAAGGTCTCGTTATGCGGTTAACCACCACAGCATTAGATTTTTCAATGCACTGCCATGCAGCATTCGTGATCTACCTTACAACAAGTTATGCCTGTTAATATGATGCTGATGACTTTATAGTGCACCCTCCCGACGGTCGACGATGATCCTTGTCCTTTTAGAGTGTATATATATTGCGTATTTTTTGTATGTTTGTATATTTCTCGTCTCACCACCTGTATTCACTTTATATGACTTGTGTAAACCAATTTGGTGTTAACACCAATAAATATATTATTATTATTAAATAATTATACTCTACCTATAAAAGTTAACTAATTATTCCCCTTTTTATGCTAAAATTGGACTTTTTTCGAAATTGAATATTTTTCAAGTTGAATGTATGATAGCACTATGTTAGTAAGTTAGTAAATAGCACTAACTTTGCTGTTATTCAATATTAGATTATCGTATACTTGTATCGAACTAAAACTAGAACTAATTGTTTTAAATTCTTCTGTATTAACACTTATTTAGTTGTTATTCGATTAACACTAAATCTAGAACTAAAAAGATTCAGGTTTTGGGTTGGTTTGGTTCTGGGTCTACTGTTGGCTGTAGACGTTAGTAGTGACTCTAGTGATGAATGTTTTCATGTAGATAATAAGTGTGAATAAGGAAATGTGTGGTGTGCCATAAATTTTCAAATTGCAAATTTCGAAATTTTTGGATCTACGGTTTTTCAAATAAAAATATGTCCCTCATTAAGACCACATTGCGTTATGACCAAGCCAAATTAAAAAATTTTTAGTCGAATAATTTTTGAAAAAAAAATCGCAAAATGGACAATGTTGTCGACACCCTCAAAAATCGTGTACTCGATAATAAACGAGAAACCACAGATCCTAAAATTTCTAAATTAACATATAATACACAGAAATGTTCATCCATTACATTAAACTTTACCACAGCTTTTTTTTCATCAAGCAATTTCGAAGATATCGATCTCTAAAGTGAGGGGCCTTGACCTTTGGCGGGGATAATAGATTACTACTTTTCATTAGCACTTTTTGTAACTCACGCATGGTCTATAGACAGGATAGTATGGTGTTCATGTTTCTGTATATGGTTATGGTGTTTTCGTTACCAAACGCAGTTAATCATACACATTCAAAATGTTTACATAAAATCGTTCATTTTGAAAGATCGTAGCTGTACGTCTTCAAACATCTTGAGTTGGGCTCGGAAAACCCAACAGTTATTGTTAAAAAGTTTCTCTATTCTCAACGTGTGACTGTTTGGTGCGGTTTATGTTCCGGCGAAGTTATTGGATCTTACTGTTTCAAAAATAAGGCTGGAGCAACATTTACGGTGAATGGATCGCGCTATCGAGAGATGATTAATGATTTTTTATTGCCGGAATTGGATGCTACGTACCACACAAGCAACGAAACCATTCATCTTATACGGGAAAAATTTCTGGACCGTGTTATCTCTCGAAGAGGTGATTACAATTGGCCACCGAGATCTTGTGATTTATCATCTTGCGATTTCTTCCTTTGGGGCCACGTGAAAGAGAAGGTGTGCCAACAGCCCAGCGTTGATTCAAAACCTCAAAGATGGTATTGCAAAATCTGATATTGTCCTGTAAACGTGGTCGTGATGTTATTTTCCACTATTAACGGCATACCTTCCTCTTTATAATGAAATAAACATCCGATGAATATCAAAATAACACCTCTTATTGGAAAACCTTGTATAATACACAGAAATGTTCACTGATTACAATAAACTTTACCACAATTTTCTCTAAAGTGAGGGGTCTTGACCTTTGGCAAGGATATTAGTTACTACTTTTTATTAGCACTTTTTGTAACTCACTCATGGTCTATAGATAGGATGGTATGGTGTTTATGTATATGTTTATGGTGTTTTCGTTACCAAACGAAGTTAATCATACTTGTTTAACATGTTTACATAAAATCGTTCATTTTGGAAGATTGTAGCGCCTCGGGCGCAAACGACCTTAGCGGAGTTGAGATAAAATCGTCTTATAGGAGATTTTCTATCTTCATTAAGATATATAAGGAACGATTTCGTCTCAAATCGCCGAGGTCGCTTGCGGGCGAGGCGCTGGAGTGGAAATGTTTGCATAAAATCGTTTATTCTGGAAAATTGTAGCGCCTCGCCCGCAAGCGACCTCGGCGGAATAAGAATAAATCGTCTGTACGAGACTTTATATTTTTACTGAGATATACAAGGAACGATTTCGTCTCAAATCGCCGAGGTCGCTTGCGGGCGAGGCGCTGGAGTTGAAATGTTTGCATAAAATCGTTTATTATGGAAAATTGTAGCGCCTCGCCCGCAAGCGACCTCGGCGAAGTAAGAATAAATCGTCTGTAAGAGACTTTATATTTTTACTGAGATGTACAAGAAACGATTTCGTCTCAAATCGCCGAGGTCGCTTGCGGGCGAGGCGCTGGAGTTGAAATGTTTGCATAAAATCGTTTATTATGGAAAATTGTAGCGCCTCGCCCGCAAGCGACCTCGGCGGAGTAAGAATAAATCGTCTGTAAGAGACTTTATATTTTACTGAGATATACAAGGAACGATTTCACATTAAATCGCCGAGGTTGCTTGCGCGCGAGACGCTGGCTTTGAAATGTTAACACGAAATCGTTCATTTTGGAAGATTGTAGCGCCTTGGCCGCAAACGACCTTAGCGGAGTTGAGATAAAATCGTCTTATAGGAGATTTTCTATCTTCATTAAGATATATAAGGAACGATTTCGTCTCAAATCGCCGAGGTCGCTTGCGGGCGAGGCGCTGGAGTGGAAATGTTTGCATAAAATCGTTTATTCTGGAAAATTGTAGCGCCTCGCCCGCAAGCGACCTCGGCGGAATAAGAATAAATCGTCTGTACGAGACTTTATGTTTTTACTGAGATATACAAGGAACGATTTCGTCTCAAATCGCCGAGGTCGCTTGCGGGCGAGGCGCTGGAGTTGAAATGTTTGCGTAAAATCGTTTATTCTGGAAAATTGTAGCGCCTCGCCCGCAAGCGACCTCGGCGGAGTAAGAATAAATCGTCTGTACGAGACTTTATGTTTTTACTGAGATATACAAGGAACGATTTCGTCTCAAATCGCCGAGGTCGCTTGCGGGCGAGGCGCTGGAGTTGAAATGTTTGCATAAAATCGTTTATTATGGAAAATTGTAGCGCCTCGCCCGCAAGCGACCTCGGCGGAGTAAGAATAAATCGTCTGTAAGAGACTTTATATTTTTACTGAGATATACAAGGAACGATTTCGTCTCAAATCGCCGAGGTCGCTTGCGGGCGAGGCGCTGGAGTTGAAATGTTTGCATAAAATCGTTTATTATGGAAAATTGTAGCGCCTCGCCCGCAAGCGACCTCGGCGGAGTAAGAATAAATCGTCTGTAAGAGACTTTATATTTTTACTGAGATATACAAGGAACGATTTCGTCTCAAATCGCCGAGGTCGCTTGCGGGCGAGGCGCTGGAGTGGAAATGTTTGCATAAAATCGTTATTCTGGAAAATTGTAGCGCCTTGTCCGCAAGCGACCTCGGCGGAGTAAGAATAAATCGTCTGTACGAGACTTTATGTTTTTACTGAGATATACAAGGAACGATTTCGTCTCAAATCGCCGAGGTCGCTTGCGGGCGAGGCGCTGGAGTTGAAATGTTTGCGTAAAATCGTTTATTCTGGAAAATTGTAGCGCCTCGCCCGCAAGCGACCTCGGCGGAGTAAGAATAAATCGTCTGTACGAGACTTTATGTTTTTACTGAGATATACAAGGAACGATTTCGTCTCAAATCGCCGAGGTCGCTTGCGGACGAGGCGCTGGAGTTGAAATGTTTGCATAAAATCGTTTATTCTGGAAAATTGTAGCGCCTCGCCCGCAAGCTACCTCGGCGGAGTAAAAATAAATCGTCTGTACGAGACTTTATATTTTTACTCAGATATACAAGGAACGATTTCGCATCAAATCGCCGAGGTTGCTTGTGCGCGAGACGCTGGCTTTGAAATGTTAACACGAAATCGTTCATTTTGGAAGATTGTAGTGCCTCGGCCGCAAGCGACCTTAGCGGAGTTGAGATAAAATCGTCTTATAGGAGATTTTCTATCTTTATTAAGATATACAAGGAACGATTTCGTCTCAAATCGCCGAGGCCGCTTGCGGGCGAGGCGCTGGAGTTAAAATATTTACATAAAATTGCTCATTTTGAAAAATTGCAGCGCCTCGCCCGCAAGCGACCTCGGCGGAGTGAGAATAAATCGTCTGTAGAAGACTTTATATTTTTACTAAAATATACAAAGAACGATTTCGTATCAAATCGCCGAGGTCGCTTGCGGGCAAGGCGCTGGATTTGAAAAATTTACATAAAATCGTTCATTTTGAAATATTGTAGCTCCTCGCCCGGAAGCGACCTTGACGGAATGAAAATAAAATCGTCTCATATGATGCTTTATATATTTGCTAAGATATACAAGAAACGATTACTCAGCAATTTGAGCAGAAAATCGTCTGCAGAAAACCCAAGATGACTCGTAGATGCGATAGAGTAAATAGCATCTACAATCTCCTTTTTCTTCCCCCCAAAATTGCATTTGCTCACAATTTTGCATCAATTTTCAGACTCTCATTTTGGAACTTTTCTCGAAAAACCCACGGCCTAAATCCCGACTTAACATTCTTTCTGATCTTCACTCTTTAAATGAGGTACAAAAGAAATCTTCACGGTATAATTAATGTTTGTAAACAAAACACTCTTTCGGGGGATGATTGACAGGTCAAAACAAAAACTTCACGCTTTAATTAGGGAACAAAAGAGAGCTACTTGTCTTAACCCTTTTTTTATTACAATGGTGGTTTCTTCACGCTTTAATCGGGGAACAAAAGAATTCTTCACGGTATAATTAATATTTGTAAACAAAACTAACCCATTTAACATTCTTTCGGGGGGTTGATTGACGTAAAAAAAAAACTTTCTTTTACTCAAAGAAAGAAGAAACTTGGCAATAAATCAAGTTAGTTGATTTTTATTACTTACCTTTTTAAAATTATTTTGTTTTGGGTCATTATAAATAAAACAAAATTATTTTTTGAAATAAAAAGTTTATATTTTTTTGTTAACGCGAATGCATATTCAGAACTAAACAAATAAAAACTAAATACGCATTCTTTTGGGGAATTTATTTTTGACATTTCTTTTTGACTTTTCTTTATATATACAATTACATACTTGTATAAGTAGGCCCCAATATTCGGTTGGGATAAAGGGGCTTGAATAAAAATATACATCGTCATTAGGATCACGTATTCTCTTCTCATACTTACAATATTATTACAATATTTTTTTTTTTAATTATAATCTCAATGAAAATAGATATTTTATTTTAAATTTTTTTGTCGGTTTTGGTAATTTAATTTTTTTTTAATAACTATCTCGTTAATTTTTTTTAATTTTCTCTATAAATCTACTTAATAATAATTAATGGTTATAAATGATTCATTATTTTATTTTCCTTATCTAATTCTTTTTCTTAACGCTAAGTTTTTTTCACTTTAAACGTACAACTATAATAATAGAATAATAATATTACACGATTTCTACAAGTTTTGTGTTCAGTCAATACCATTTTTTTTTCGCTTATTATTATTATTAAATCTCTTTTTTCTTTAAAACCTTTTACATTAAAAAAATTTCTATTTTTTTTAATCGCTTTATTATTTTCGGTGGGAAATTTAAATTTAAAATTTATGTAAAAGGCTAAAGACCCCAATTTAATCTATGTCATGTTTATTTTAATTTTTTTATTTTTAAATACACAACTACTTTAATATAAAAATAAGGTATTTTTACAGTTTCGTCGGATTCTTTCGTTTCTTTTTCCACTTAGTTAGTTTAATTACTCCTTTTTTACATACAACACAAAAATGAACCGGAAAATTAAGAATTATTAAATTTTAATACTTTTTTTGTTTAGAATTAGGCTTTTTTGGCTGATTTCGATTGGAAACTCGTTTAATATTGTCACAGCCACTTTCCAAAAAACAAAAAACAAAGAGGTTGGGTTAGATATCTTTTAATTTTACGTCCCAGCGCAAGAAGAAAATCAAAAAATCTTTTGCCGATTTCGATTTTTATTTTTAGAGATGTCTTAATTAGTTAAAAAAACGGAATGTGACGGTAGACTTTTTTAATTTTCCCGTTTTAAAACGATCACGTGCATTGCATCCAGTTGGGGTTGCAAGGACAATAACACGTCGAAGGTATCACTGGATGATAAATAATTCCGTTGTAAAGGACTGGTTGAGGCTGCGTCATCATTCTTTGCTGGTCCTGGCAAAGAACTTGCCATGCCAAGTTATCTATCAGCGACAAAGTTTGTCGTCTCTCATGGCCCATTAAGCAAACGGTCGATTCCTCAACCACCTCTCTTAAAAGCATCAAGTATTGGTGCTTTAAGCTCTCTTCTTCGGCCCCAACGAAGTGGTTCCACAGATAATTCTCAAGCTTGGCTCTTTGCTGGCCGATATCGGGAAAGTCTATAAAAAATCTTGAGCACATGTACCTTTGTAACGTTTTTATGTGATCCGGATTGGCGGGTCGATAATTTTTCACCAATAAATTACAGTACTTTAATAAACCACCCCCCCTGATTTCCTCCGGGTGCCGCGTTGAGATCAATTTCTTTTGTAAATGATAAAGCGCTTCTTGGAAATCCCCGTAAACAGACTCCCCGTTTACAGTCGGATAAAAATTCTCACTTATCGGTAACTCACTACAGTCGTAAAATTGCAATAACGACCCAAGAATGATTTGAAACGAATCGACGGAAAACTCAAACTGCCGCCTCATCGTATCCACGAATTTTAATTCGACGTTTTTGTGTCCCCGGGAATTCCCCAACGAAATTAAAGACCATCTATCCCCGTCGTTTACCTTAACCATCTTGCTAACATAGGCTTCTTTTAAACTACACGTTGATATCCTTTTCCGACTCACCCCATCTGGTAATAAATCGAACAGCGAACTTAAAACGGCTGATTTAACGCGATCGTAATTTCTTCCACTCGATAATTCCACACCGAAAATTAAATCCAAGTCGTTATACGGTTGCGGTTCTGTTGTTAAAACGTGCGATGCTGCGCCGCCATTCAAACGAATATCGCGCACTCTCATTCCGGCACCACCGGAAGCTGTATCCGCTTCTAATTTACTCCGAACCACCGTTACAAGATCTCGAAGTCTCACTTCTAATGTTGGGAAATTTCCACGTCCGTGAATGCTGACGATCTCGTCCATAACATTATTTAATTTACGAACTTGTTCGTAACTAAGAACTGCTTGGCGTTGTTGGGACGAATCCATCGGTTTCGAAATGTTTAAGGGCGCAGAGTCTGGACGGTGCCTTGATTCGGGCTCGTCAAGAGGTGAACACTGAAACAATCAAAAAATTATTTTATAGTTTCATTTCGAATAAGAAAAATTTAGATAACGATAACAATCTTAATTAAAATTAATTCATTTTTTTTATTCGATTTCGAACTATGTTGCTATCTCCGACTTATAAATAACCCGATTTTATCACCATAAATGAGATTTAGGCGACTTTTATATTTACATTTGATTTTAAACCGGATAAATTTATCTATTATACATAGAAAATCGTGTCGACAATAAAAAATTCTCTAAAACGAGTATAAACACGATAGGGTTATCTTCAAAAATAAAAATGATAACCTACAAACCAAGATAAACATAGTTGCCATCTTTTACATAACCCGTTTTGTAGCTTTAAATAATCAAATTTAATCAAAATCGTTTTTTATTTACATTTTTAGAAAGAAAATGAAATTTCCTTTAAAATGAGTACAAACTCGATGGGGTTATCTTTAAAATTAAAAAAGATAACCTAAAAATTTCGACGCCATCTTGAAAATCAACTTATGTTAGTAGTATTTTTTTTGAAACTTAATCGTTTTAATGAAAATACTTTTTAAATGATATTTTCTTATAGGAAATTAAAAATGCTTTAAAATGATACCAAACTCGAAGGGGTTATCTTTAAAAATAAAAAAGATAACCTAAAAATTATTCCGCCATATTGAAAATTAATTTGACTCATTTTTAAGATAAACCCATCGTGTTTGGTGTCATTTTAAAGGATTTTTAACCCAGATTACGATTCTTTTATATAAAATTCAAATTGAGTCATTTTTTCTTTCAATTTTATCGTCTCGAAAAACTTGAATGTTAAAAAAAAAATTTTAAGTTGTCATTTTCTTATAGAAAATAAAAAATGCTTTGAAATGAGTACAAACTCGATATGGTTATCTTTAAAATCAAAAAAGATAACCTAAAAATTTCACCGCCATATTGAAAATCAATTTAACTCGTTTTTAAGATAAACCCATCGTGTTTGGTATCATTTTAGAGGATTTTTAACCCAGATTACGATTTTTTATATAAAATTCAAATAGAAGCATTCTTTTCTTAACTTAATCGTTTCAAAAACTTAATCGTTTTAAGAAACTTAAACGCTTTAATAAAAAAAATTGTTAAATTGGCATTTTCTTATAGAAAATAAAAAATGCTTTGAAATGAGTACAAACTCGATATGGTTATCTTTAAAATTAAAAAAGATAACCTAAAAATTATTCCGCCATCTTGAAAATCAATTTAACTCATTTTTAAGATAAATCCATCGAGTTTGGTATCATTTTAAAGGGTTTTCAACCTAGATTACGATTTTTTATATAAAATTCAAATAGAATCATTTTTTTCTTAACTTAATCGTTTCAAAAACTTAATCGTTTTAAGAAACTTAAACGTTTTAATAAAAAAAATTGTTAAGTTGGCATTTTCTTATAGAAAATAAAAAATGCTTTGAAATGAGTACAAACTCGATATGGTTATCTTTAAAATCAAAAAAGATAACCTAAAAATTATTCCGCCATCTTGAAAATCAATTTAACTCATTTTTAAGATAAACCCATCGTGTTTGGTATCATTTTAAAGGGTTTTTAATCCAGATTACGATTTTTTATATAAAATTTAAATAGAAGCATTTTTTTCTTAACTTGATCGTTTCAAAAACTTAATTAAAAAAAATAAGTTTATTAAAAAAAAGTTTAAGTTGCCATTTTCTTATAGAAAATAAAAAATGCTTTGAAATGAGTACAAACTCGATATGGTTATCTTTAAAATCAAAAAAGATAACCTAAAAATTATTCCGCCATCTTGAAAATCAATTTAACTCATTTTTAAGATAAATCCATCGAGTTTGGTATTATTTTAAAGGGATTTTAACCCAGATTACGATTTTTTATATAAAATTCAAATAAAACCATTTTTTTCTTAACTTAATCGTTTCAAAAACTTAATCGTTTTAAGAAAGTTAAACGCTTTAATAAAAAAAATTGTTAAGTTGGCATTTTCTTATAGAAAATAAAAAATGCTTTAAAATGAGTACAAACTCGATATGGTTATCTTTAAAATCAAAAAAGATAACCTAAAAATTATTCCGCCATCTTGAAAATCAGTTTAACTCAGTTTTAAGATAAACCCCTCGTGTTTGGTATCATTTTAGAGGATTTTTAACCCAGATTACGATTTTTTTATATAAAATTCAAATAGAACCATTTTTTTCTTAACTTAATCGTTGCAAAAACTTAATCGTTTTAAGAAACTTAAACGTTTTAATAACAAAAATTGTTAAGTTGGCATTTTCTTATAGAAAATAAAAAATGCTTTAAAATGAGTACAAACTCGATATGGTTATCTTTAAAATCAAAAAAGATAACCTAAAAATTATTCCGCCATCTTGAAAATCAATTTAACTTGTTTTTAAGATAAATCCATCGAGTTTGATATCATTTTAAAGGGTTTTTAACCCAGATTACGATTTTTTATATAAAATTCAAATAGAACCATTTTTTTTCTTAACTTAATCGTTTCAAAAACTTAATCGTTTTAAGAAACTTAAACGTTTTAATAAAAAAAATTGTTAAGTTGGCATTTTCTTATAGAAAATAAAAAATGCTTTGAAATGAGTACAAACTCGATATGGTTATCTTTAAAATCAAAAAAGATAACCTAAAAATTATTCCGCCATCTTGAAAATCAATTTAACTCATTTTTAAGATAAACCCATCGTGTTTGGTATCATTTTAAAGGATTTTTAACCCAGATTACGATTTTTTTTAATATAAAATTCAAATAGAAGCATTTTTTTCTTAACTTAATCGTTTCAAAAACTTAATCGTTTTAAGAAACTTAAACGTTTTAATAAAAAAAATTGTTAAGTTGGCATTTTCTTATAGAAAATAAAAAATGCTTTGAAATGAGTACAAACTCGATATGGTTATCTTTAAAATCAAAAAAGATAACCTAAAAATTATTCCGCCATCTTGAAAATCAATTTAACTCATTTTTAAGATAAATCCATCGAGTTTGGTATCATTTTAAAGGGTTTTTAACCCAGATTACGATTATTTATATAAAATTCAAATAAAACCATTTTTTTCTTAACTTAATCGTTTCAAAAACTTAATCGTTTTAAGAAACTTAAACGCTTTAATAAAAAAAATTGTTAAATTGGCATTTTCTTATAGAAAATAAAAAATGCTTTGAAATGAGTACAAACTCGATATGGTTATCTTTAAAATCAAAAAAGATAACCTAAAAATTATTCCGCCATCTTGAAAATCAATTTAACTCATTTTTAAGATAAACCCATCGTGTTTGGTATCATTTTAAAGGGTTTTTAATCCAGATTACGATTTTTTATATAAAATTTAAATAGAAGCATTTTTTTCTTAACTTGATCGTTTCAAAAACTTAATTAAAAAAAATAAGTTTATTAAAAAAAAGTTTAAGTTGCCATTTTCTTATAGAAAATAAAAAATGCTTTGAAATGAGTACAAACTCGATATGGTTATCTTTAAAATCAAAAAAGATAACCTAAAAATTATTCCGCCATCTTGAAAATCAATTTAACTCATTTTTAAGATAAATCCATCGAGTTTGGTATTATTTTAAAGGGATTTTAACCCAGATTACGATTTTTTATATAAAATTCAAATAAAACCATTTTTTTCTTAACTTAATCGTTTCAAAAACTTAATCGTTTTAAGAAAGTTAAACGCTTTAATAAAAAAAATTGTTAAGTTGGCATTTTCTTATAGAAAATAAAAAATGCTTTAAAATGAGTACAAACTCGATATGGTTATCTTTAAAATCAAAAAAGATAACCTAAAAATTATTCCGCCATCTTGAAAATCAGTTTAACTCAGTTTTAAGATAAACCCCTCGTGTTTGGTATCATTTTAGAGGATTTTTAACCCAGATTACGATTTTTTTATATAAAATTCAAATAGAACCATTTTTTTCTTAACTTAATCGTTGCAAAAACTTAATCGTTTTAAGAAACTTAAACGTTTTAATAACAAAAATTGTTAAGTTGGCATTTTCTTATAGAAAATAAAAAATGCTTTAAAATGAGTACAAACTCGATATGGTTATCTTTAAAATCAAAAAAGATAACCTAAAAATTATTCCGCCATCTTGAAAATCAATTTAACTTGTTTTTAAGATAAATCCATCGAGTTTGATATCATTTTAAAGGGTTTTTAACCCAGATTACGATTTTTTATATAAAATTCAAATAGAACCATTTTTTTTCTTAACTTAATCGTTTCAAAAACTTAATCGTTTTAAGAAACTTAAACGTTTTAATAAAAAAAATTGTTAAGTTGGCATTTTCTTATAGAAAATAAAAAATGCTTTGAAATGAGTACAAACTCGATATGGTTATCTTTAAAATCAAAAAAGATAACCTAAAAATTATTCCGCCATCTTGAAAATCAATTTAACTCATTTTTAAGATAAACCCATCGTGTTTGGTATCATTTTAAAGGATTTTTAACCCAGATTACGATTTTTTTTAATATAAAATTCAAATAGAAGCATTTTTTTCTTAACTTAATCGTTTCAAAAACTTAATCGTTTTAAGAAACTTAAACGTTTTAATAAAAAAAATTGTTAAGTTGGCATTTTCTTATAGAAAATAAAAAATGCTTTGAAATGAGTACAAACTCGATATGGTTATCTTTAAAATCAAAAAAGATAACCTAAAAATTATTCCGCCATCTTGAAAATCAATTTAACTCATTTTTAAGATAAATCCATCGAGTTTGGTATCATTTTAAAGGGTTTTTAACCCAGATTACGATTATTTATATAAAATTCAAATAAAACCATTTTTTTCTTAACTTAATCGTTTCAAAAACTTAATCGTTTTAAGAAACTTAAACGCTTTAATAAAAAAAATTGTTAAATTGGCATTTTCTTATAGAAAATAAAAAATGCTTTGAAATGAGTACAAACTCGATATGGTTATCTTTAAAATTAAAAAAGATAACCTAAAAATTATTCCGCCATCTTGAAAATCAATTTAACTCATTTTTAAGATAAATCCATCGAGTTTGGTATCATTTTAAAGGGTTTTCAACCTAGATTACGATTTTTTATATAAAATTCAAATAGAATCATTTTTTTCTTAACTTAATCGTTTCAAAAACTTAATCGTTTTAAGAAACTTAAACGTTTTAATAAAAAAAATTGTTAAGTTGGCATTTTCTTATAGAAAATAAAAAATGCTTTAAAATGAGTACAAACTCGATATGGTTATCTTTAAAATCAAAAAAGATAACCTAAAAATTATCCCGCCATCTTGAAAATCAATTTAACTCATTTTTAAAATAAACCCATCGTGTTTGGTATCATTTTAAAGAGTTTTTAACCCAAATTACGATTTTTTATATAAAATTAAAATAGAAGCATTTTTTCTTAACTTGATCGTTTCAAAAACTTAATTAAAAAAAATAAGTTTATTAAAAAAAAAGTTTAAGTTGGCATTTTCTTATAGAAAATAAAAAATGCTTTGAAATGAGTACAAACTCGATATGGTTATCTTTAAAATCAAAAAAGATAACCTAAAAATTATTCCGCCATCTTGAAAATCAATTTAACTCATTTTTAAGATAAACCCGTCGTGTGTGGTATCATTTTAAAGGATTTTTAACCCAGATTACGATTCTTTTATATAAAATTAAAATAGAAGCATTTTTTTCTTAACTTAATCGTTTCAAGAACTTAATTGTTTTAAGAAACTTAAACGTTTTAATAAAAAAAATTGTTAAGTTGGCATTTTCTTATAGAAAATAAAAAATGCTTTGAAATGAGTACAAACTCGATATGGTTATCTTTAAAATCAAAAAAGATAACCTAAAAATTATTCCGCCATCTTGAAAATCAATTTAACTCATTTTTAAGATAAATCCATCGAGTTTGGTATCATTTTAAAGGGTTTTCAACCTAGATTACGATTTTTTATATAAAATTCAAATAGAATCATTTTTTTCTTAACTTAATCGTTTCAAAAACTTAATCGTTTTAAGAAACTTAAACGTTTTAATAAAAAAAATTGTTAAGTTGGCATTTTCTTATAGAAAATAAAAAATGCTTTGAAATAAGTACAAACTCGATATGGTTATCTTTAAAATCAAAAAAGATAACCTAAAAATTATTCCGCCATCTTGAAAATCAGTTTAACTCAGTTTTAAGATAAACCCCTCGTGTTTGGTATCATTTTAAAGGATTTTTAACCCAGATTACGATTTTTTTTAATATAAAATTCAAATAGAAGCATTTTTTTCTTAACTTAATCGTTTCAAAAACTTAATCGTTTTAAGAAACTTAAACGTTTTAATAAAAAAAATTGTTAAGTTGGCATTTTCTTATAGAAAATAAAAAATGCTTTAAAATGAGTAGAAACTCGATATGGTTATCTTTAAAATCAAAAAAGATAACCTAAAAATTATTCCGCCATCTTGAAAATCAATTTAACTCATTTTTAAGATAAACCCATCGTGTTTGGTATCATTTTAAAGGATTTTTAACCCAGATTACGATTTTTTATATAAAATTCAAATAGAACCATTTTTTCTTAACTTAATCGTTGCAAAAACTTAATCGTTTTAAGAAACTTAAACGTTTTAATAAAAAAAATTGTTAAGTTGGCATTTTCTTATAGAAAATAAAAAATGCTTTGAAATAAGTACAAACTCGATAGGGTTATCTTTAAAATCAAAAAAGATAACCTAAAAATTTCACCGCCATATTGAAAATCAATTTAACTCATTTTGAAGATAAATCCATCGTGTTTGGTATCATTTTAAAGGATTTTTAACCCAGATTACGATTTTTTTTATATAAAACTCAAATAGAACCATTTTTTTCTTAACTTAATCGTTTCAAAAACTTAATCGTTTTAAGAAACTTAAACGTTTTAATAAAAAAAATTGTTAAGTTGGCATTTTCTTATAGAAAATAAAAAATGCTTTGAAATGAGTACAAACTCGATATGGTTATCTTTAAAATCAAAAAAGATAACCTAAAAATTATTCCGCCATCTTGAAAATCAATTTAACTCATTTTTAAGATAAACCCATCGTGTTTGGTATCATTTTAAAGGATTTTTAACCCAGATTACGATTTTTTTTAATATAAAATTCAAATAGAAGCATTTTTTTCTTAACTTAATCGTTTCAAAAACTTAATCGTTTTAAGAAACTTAAACGTTTTAATAAAAAAAATTGTTAAGTTGGCATTTTCTTATAGAAAATAAAAAATGCTTTAAAATGAGTACAAACTCGATATGGTTATCTTTAAAATCAAAAAAGATAACCTAAAAATTATCCCGCCATCTTGAAAATCAATTTAACTCATTTTTAAAATAAACCCATCGTGTTTGGTATCATTTTAAAGAGTTTTTAACCCAAATTACGATTTTTTATATAAAATTAAAATAGAAGCATTTTTTCTTAACTTGATCGTTTCAAAAACTTAATTAAAAAAAATAAGTTTATTAAAAAAAAAGTTTAAGTTGGCATTTTCTTATAGAAAATAAAAAATGCTTTGAAATGAGTACAAACTCGATATGGTTATCTTTAAAATCAAAAAAGATAACCTAAAAATTATTCCGCCATCTTGAAAATCAATTTAACTCATTTTTAAGATAAACCCATCGTGTTTGGTATCATTTTAAAGGATTTTTAACCCAGATTACGATTTTTTTTATATAAAACTCAAATAGAACCATTTTTTTCTTAACTTAATCGTTTCAAAAACTTAATCGTTTTAAGAAACTTAAACGTTTTAATAAAAAAAATTGTTAAGTTGGCATTTTCTTATAGAAAATAAAAAATGCTTTGAAATGAGTACAAACTCGATATGGTTATCTTTAAAATCAAAAAAGATAACCTAAAAATTATTCCGCCATCTTGAAAATCAATTTAACTCATTTTTAAGATAAACCCATCGTGTTTGGTATCATTTTAAAGGATTTTTAACCCAGATTACGATTTTTTTTAATATAAAATTCAAATAGAATCATTTTTTTCTTAACTTAATCGTTTCAAAAACTTAATCGTTTTAAGAAACTTAAACGTTTTAATAAAAAAAATTGTTAAGTTGGCATTTTCTTATAGAAAATAAAAAATGCTTTAAAATGAGTACAAACTCGATATGGTTATCTTTAAAATCAAAAAAGATAACCTAAAAATTATCCCGCCATCTTGAAAATCAATTTAACTCATTTTTAAAATAAACCCATCGTGTTTGGTATCATTTTAAAGAGTTTTTAACCCAAATTACGATTTTTTATATAAAATTAAAATAGAAGCATTTTTTCTTAACTTGATCGTTTCAAAAACTTAATTAAAAAAAATAAGTTTATTAAAAAAAAAGTTTAAGTTGGCATTTTCTTATAGAAAATAAAAAATGCTTTGAAATGAGTACAAACTCGATATGGTTATCTTTAAAATCAAAAAAGATAACCTAAAAATTATTCCGCCATCTTGAAAATCAATTTAACTCATTTTTAAGATAAACCCGTCGTGTGTGGTATCATTTTAAAGGATTTTTAACCCAGATTACGATTCTTTTATATAAAATTAAAATAGAAGCATTTTTTTCTTAACTTAATCGTTTCAAGAACTTAATTGTTTTAAGAAACTTAAACGTTTTAATAAAAAAAATTGTTAAGTTGGCATTTTCTTATAGAAAATAAAAAATGCTTTGAAATGAGTACAAACTCGATATGGTTATCTTTAAAATCAAAAAAGATAACCTAAAAATTATTCCGCCATCTTGAAAATCAATTTAACTCATTTTTAAGATAAATCCATCGAGTTTGGTATCATTTTAAAGGGTTTTCAACCTAGATTACGATTTTTTATATAAAATTCAAATAGAATCATTTTTTTCTTAACTTAATCGTTTCAAAAACTTAATCGTTTTAAGAAACTTAAACGTTTTAATAAAAAAAATTGTTAAGTTGGCATTTTCTTATAGAAAATAAAAAATGCTTTGAAATAAGTACAAACTCGATATGGTTATCTTTAAAATCAAAAAAGATAACCTAAAAATTATTCCGCCATCTTGAAAATCAGTTTAACTCAGTTTTAAGATAAACCCCTCGTGTTTGGTATCATTTTAAAGGATTTTTAACCCAGATTACGATTTTTTTTAATATAAAATTCAAATAGAAGCATTTTTTTCTTAACTTAATCGTTTCAAAAACTTAATCGTTTTAAGAAACTTAAACGTTTTAATAAAAAAAATTGTTAAGTTGGCATTTTCTTATAGAAAATAAAAAATGCTTTAAAATGAGTAGAAACTCGATATGGTTATCTTTAAAATCAAAAAAGATAACCTAAAAATTATTCCGCCATCTTGAAAATCAATTTAACTCATTTTTAAGATAAACCCATCGTGTTTGGTATCATTTTAAAGGATTTTTAACCCAGATTACGATTTTTTATATAAAATTCAAATAGAACCATTTTTTCTTAACTTAATCGTTGCAAAAACTTAATCGTTTTAAGAAACTTAAACGTTTTAATAAAAAAAATTGTTAAGTTGGCATTTTCTTATAGAAAATAAAAAATGCTTTGAAATAAGTACAAACTCGATAGGGTTATCTTTAAAATCAAAAAAGATAACCTAAAAATTTCACCGCCATATTGAAAATCAATTTAACTCATTTTGAAGATAAATCCATCGTGTTTGGTATCATTTTAAAGGATTTTTAACCCAGATTACGATTTTTTTTATATAAAACTCAAATAGAACCATTTTTTTCTTAACTTAATCGTTTCAAAAACTTAATCGTTTTAAGAAACTTAAACGTTTTAATAAAAAAAATTGTTAAGTTGGCATTTTCTTATAGAAAATAAAAAATGCTTTGAAATGAGTACAAACTCGATATGGTTATCTTTAAAATCAAAAAAGATAACCTAAAAATTATTCCGCCATCTTGAAAATCAATTTAACTCATTTTTAAGATAAACCCATCGTGTTTGGTATCATTTTAAAGGATTTTTAACCCAGATTACGATTTTTTTTAATATAAAATTCAAATAGAAGCATTTTTTTCTTAACTTAATCGTTTCAAAAACTTAATCGTTTTAAGAAACTTAAACGTTTTAATAAAAAAAATTGTTAAGTTGGCATTTTCTTATAGAAAATAAAAAATGCTTTAAAATGAGTACAAACTCGATATGGTTATCTTTAAAATCAAAAAAGATAACCTAAAAATTATTCCGCCATCTTGAAAATCAATTTAACTCATTTTTAAGATAAACCCATCGTGTTTGGTATCATTTTAAAGGATTTTTAACCCAGATTACGATTTTTTATATAAAATTCAAATAGAACCATTTTTTCTTAACTTAATCGTTGCAAAAACTTAATCGTTTTAAGAAACTTAAACGTTTTAATAAAAAAAATTGTTAAGTTGGCATTTTCTTATAAAAAATAAAAAATGCTTTGAAATGAGTACAAACTCGATATGGTTATCTTTAAATTCAAGAAAGATAACCTAAAAATTATTCCGCCATCTTGAAAATCAATTTAACTCATTTTTAAGATAAACCCATCGAGTTTGGTATCATTTTAAAGGGTTTTTAACCCAGATTACGATTTTTTATATAAAATTAAAATAGAAGCATTTTTTTCTTAACTTGATCGTTTCAAAAACTTAATTAAAAAAAATAAATTTATTAAAAAAAAAGTTTAAGTTGCCATTTTCTTATAGAAAATAAAAAATGCTTTGAAATGAGTACAAACTCGATATGGTTATCTTTAAAATCAAAAAAGATAACCTAAAAATTTCACCGCCATATTGAAAATCAATTTAACTCATTTTTAAAATAAACCCATCGTGTTCGGTATCATTTTAAAGGATTTTTAACCCAGATTACGATTTTTTTTAATATAAAATTCAAATAGAACCATTTTTTTCTTAACTTAATCGTTTCAAAAACTTAATCGTTTTAAGAAACTTAAACGTTTTAATAAAAAAAATTGTTAAGTTGTCATTTTCTTATAGAAAATGAAAAATGCTTTGAAATGAGTACAAACTCGATATGGTTATCTTTAAAATCAAAAAAGATAACCTAAAAATTTCACCGCCATATTGAAAATCAATTTATCTCATTTTTAAGATAAACCCGTCGTGTTTGGTATCATTTTAAAGGGTTTTTAACCCAGATTACGATTTTTTATATAAAATTCAAATAGAACCATTTTTTTCTTAACTTGATCATTTCAAAAACTTAATTAAAAAAAATAAGTTTATTAAAAAAAAAGTTTAAGTTGCCATTTTCTTATAGAAAATAAAAAATGCTTTGAAATGAGTACAAACTCGAAGGGGTTATCTTTAAAAATAAAAAAGATAACCTAAAAATTATACCGCCATCTTGAAAATCAACTTAATTCATTTTTAAGATAAACCCGTCGTGTTTGGTGTCATTTTAAAGGATTTTAAACCCAGATTACGATTTTTTTATTAAAAATTAAAATTGTATAAGTAAATTTTTGAAAATTACTCGAAAAATTTTTTTTGGCATTATTTAAAACAAAAATGTAACCTAAAAAGCTAGTCGCCATCTTGACCGTAATCTAGATTATGATTCAAGATGAACCCCTCCTTTTAAAGCTTTCATTCGACCCTTTTTGATATTAAAAAGAACCTTTGTTCTCCATTACGTAAAATTCTTTCTCGCGAAATGGCTTTTTATCAAAATTTAATTTTATCTCGCCTAGATTAATTTAACAGTTAAAGTGTCAAGATCGAATCGGGATAGAAATAAATTCTCTTTTAGTAACGCAAGTTGTAAAACGTAATTAACTTGCAATATTTATTTAAATGAAATAATCTTATTATTAATTTCAATAAGAAGATTCGAACATTCTAGAATCTTCGCCCCGAAACATATGGAACCGTATAACCGCATTTTTCGTAAACAAATTGGTGTTGTTACGAAACCGGTGGGTTGTAAACTTAAATTATCTTATTTGTTTGATTTTAAATCGAAAAAAATAAGATTGGTAATAAAAAAATGTTTTTTTATAAAAAATTGGGTTATAAAGTGTAAATGAAATGAGTAATTAGGAAGATTTTTGACTTACACACATCTTCAGATGTTCTAAATAGTTGTTTAAACAATGAAATTGATCGAATTAGTTGAATACCACCTGTTTTAAAAGCGTCGCGACGCAGAGAACTGATCTCCGTCTGGAAAACGACGTCGAAATCCATTGGCGGCGCAGACGCAAATTCGGGCGTCGTCATGGCGATACCAATTTCGTCGGGCGTCGCGTAAATGACGTCACGACGCCAGCATTACGTAGGTGGCATGAATGGACGTGTTAAATAAATCGTTTTTCATTTTTTTTTTTGGGAATTATCCCTAAATTTTCCTTTACTTACAAATATGTGTGCTCGAAAATTAATCTAAAACGAGATTACAAAGTAAAATAATTTTTTCTGGGTTATCTTATCTTTTTTATAAAAAAAAAATACTTCCGGATTGCTTTAAAAAAAATATTATTAATAAATAACGGAAATCGTTGATTTAATTTCCGGTTTATCTTTATCGAAGATTTCGGACGTCCTTTAATAACAATTTAATAACGTCGAAAAACAATAATAATCATAATAATAACGAAAGGAGATTAAATTCTTCGGAATTTATATCGGAAAACAAAAAAAAATCGTTAATGGTATTGATAAATTATTTATCTTTGTTAGGTTTAAAAAAAATATATTTTTATTTCGCTTTTTATCTTGATTTGATTTGAGGCCAGAATCAGGGGAGCTAAAACAATTTGTTTAATCTCCCCCAATTTACTAATTCTTCGTTTAAAAAGTTATTAACATCATTAAAAATCAAATTAAAATCATTTTAACCGTCATTTAGAAATGTCAAATTGACAGTTGCAATTTTGTTTATAAATTTGTTAATTAATATGAGCCATCTATATCTTTTTTACGATCTTTCTGTTTGTCTCATTTTATGGCCGAATAAAGTTTAAACATTGTTTTTATTTTATAATTGTTTGATTATGATAAAAATTTATTTATTTGTGGAATTCTGTCCGTGTCGCTTATTTCGTTGTTATCGCGCCTTTTCGATAATTAAAAAGCAATTTTTATTTTTATTTCTTCGTCTTAATCATTAAAAACGATGATTTAAGACTGTATCATATTTAGGTTGGTAACATCATGATATAAATCATGTTGGTGACAAGAAGCTAACTTCACAATGGATTAAAATTGTTATTATTTACTAAATATATACATATAATTAGGGAAATTAAATTGAAATTTGAAACAGATTTATTTAAAGGTTTATTAGATTATAATTGTTATTAAAAATATAAAATAAATAATAAAATCCTTCTCACACTAACGCCATCTGTCGATACGAATTAAGTCAAATTTGACAGTTTAAAGTCAACGATTTAGTTCTTCCCATTTTCATCGAATTTTCTAAATAAAATGAGTTAAATTGAACCAAAAAAGTCATCAAAATATATTTTTGAACTCTCAAAGTATTCATTTGAAGTGAGTATAAATGCTAGGAAGTAATTTTTCGCCTTAAATTAATGAATGTAATTTGATCTGTATCATAACCTAATTTTTTCAGGGGGAGGAAATTGTTGGGGATTTAAGAAAAGCTGAGAGATGATCTAATCAACAAAGAAAGGTGAGTAAATCATTTTAAATCATTAATTAATTCGTTAGATGATAATTTTTTATAAAAAATATAAAATAAATAATAAAATCATTCTCACACAACGCCATCTGTCGATACGAATTAAGTCATATTTGACAGTTTAAAATCAACGATTTAGTTCTTCCCATTTTCATCGAATTTTCTAAATAAAATGAGTTAAATTGAACCGAAAAAATCATCAAAATATATTTTTGAACTCTCAAAGTATTGATTTGAAGTGAGTATAAATGCTAGGAAATAATTTTTCGCCTTAAATTAATGAATGTAATTTGATCTGTTTCATAACCTAATTTTTTCAGGGGAAGGAAATTGTTGGGATTTAAGAAAAGCTGAGAGATGATCTAACCAACAAAGAAAAGTGAGTAAATCGTTTTAAATCATTAATTAATTCTTTAGATAATAATTTTTAATAAAAAATATAAAATAAATAATAAAATCATTCTCACACTAACGCCATCTATCGATACGAATTAAGTCAAATTTGACAGTTTAAAGTCAACGATTTAGTTCTTCCCATTTTCATCGAATTTTCTAAATAAAATGAGTTAAATTGAACCGAAAAAATCATCAAAATATATTTTTGAACTCTCAAAGTATTCATTTGAAGTGAGTATAAATGCTAGGAAGTAATTTTTCGCCTTAAATTAATGAATGTAATTTGATCTGTATCATAACCTTATTTTTTCAGGGGAAGGAAATTGTTGGGGATTTAAGAAAAGCTGAGAGATGATCTAATCAACAAAGAAAGGTGAGTAAATCATTTTAAATCATTAATTAATTGGTTAGATGATAATTTTTATTAAAAAATATAAAATAAATAATAAAATCCTTCTCACATTAACGCCATCTGTCGATACGAATTAAGTCAAATTTGACAGTTTAAAAACAACGATTTAGTTCTTCCCATTTTCATCGAATTTTCTAAATAAAATGAGTTAAATTGAAACGAAAAAATCATCAAAATATATTTTTGAACTCTCAAAGTATTGATTTGAAGTGAGTATAAATGCTAGGAAGTAATTTTTCGCCTTAAATTAATGAATGTAATTTGATCTGTATCATAACCTAATTTTTTCAGGGGGAGGAAATTGTTGGGGATTTAAGAAAAGCTGAGAGATGATCTAACCAACAAAGAAAAGTGAGTAAATCGTTTTAAATCATTAATTAATTCTTTAGATAATAATTTTTAATAAAAAATATAAAATAAATAATAAAATCATTCTCACACTAACGCCATCTATCGATACGAATTAAGTCAAATTTGACAGTTTAAAGTCAACGATTTAGTTCTTCCCATTTTCATCGAATTTTCTAAATAAAATGAGTTAAATTGAAACGAAAAAATCATCAAAATATATTTTTGAACTCTCAAAGTATTCATTTGAAGTGAGTATAAATGCTAGGAAGTAATTTTTCGCCTTAAATTAATGAATGTAATTTGATCTGTATCATAACCTTATTTTTTCAGGGGAAGGAAATTGTTGGGGATTTAAGAAAAGCTGAGAGATGATCTAATCAACAAAGAAAGGTGAGTAAATCATTTTAAATCATTAATTAATTCGTTAGATGATAATTTTTATTAAAAAATATAAAATAAATAATAAAATCATTCTCACACTAACGCCATCTGTCGATACGAATTAAGTCAAATTTGATAGTTTAAAATCAACGATTTAGTTCTTTCCATTTTCATCGAATTTTCTAAATAAAATGAGTTAAATTGAAACGAAAAAATCATCAAAATGTATTTTTGAACTCTCAAAGTATTGATTCGAAGTGAGTATAAATGTTAGGAAGTAATTTTTCGCCTTAAATTAATGAATGTAATTTGATCTGCATCATAACCTAATTTTTTCAGGGGAAGGAAATTGTTGGGGATTTAAGAAAAGCTGAGAGATGATCTAATCAACAAAGAAAGGTGAGTAAATTATTTTAAATCATTAATTAATTCGTTAGATGATAATTTTTATTAAAAAATATAAAATAAATAATTAAATCCTTCTCACATTAACGCCATCTATCGATACGAATTAAGTCAAATTTGACAGTTTAAAGTCAACGATTTAGTTCTTCCCATTTTCATCGAATTTTCTAAATAAAATGAGTTAAATTGAAACGAAAAAATCAACAAAATATATTTTTGAACTCTCAAAGTATTGATTTGAAGTGAGTATAAACGCTAGGAAGTAATTTTTCGCCTTAAATTAATGAATGTAATTTGATCTGTTTCATAACCTAATTTTTTCAGGGGAAGGAAATTGTTGGGGATTTAAAAAAAGCTGAGAGATGATCTAATCAACAAAGAAAGGTGAGTAAATCATTTTAAATCATTAATTAATTCGTTAGATGATAATTTTTAATAAAAAATATAAAATAAATAATAAAATCCTTCTCACACTAACGCCATCTGTCGATACGAATTAAGTCAAATTTGACAGTTTAAAATCAACGATTTAGTTCTTCCCATTTTCATCGAATTTTCTAAATAAAATGAGTTAAATTGAAACGAAAAAATCATCAAAATATATTTTTGAACTCTCAAAGTATTCATTTGAAGTGAGTATAAATGCTAGGAAGTAATTTTTCGCCTTAAATTAATGAATGTAATTTGATCTGTATCATAACCTAATTTTTTCAGGGAAAGGAAATTGTCGGGGATTTAAGAAAAGCTGAGAGATGATCTAATCAACAAAGAAAGGTGAGTAAATCATTTTAAATCATTAATTAATTCGTTAGATGATAATTTTTATTAAAAAATATAAAATAAATAATTAAATCCTTCTCACATTAACGCCATCTATCGATACGAATTTAGTCAAATTTGACAGTTTAAAGTCAACGATTTAGTTCTTCCCATTTTCATCGAATTTTCTAAATAAAATGAGTTAAATTGAAACGAAAAAATCATCAAAATATATTTTTGAACTCTCAAAGTATTCATTTGAAGTGAGTATAAATGCTAGGAAGTAATTTTTCGCCTTAAATTAATGAATGTAATTTGATCTGCATCATAACCTAATTTTTTCAGGGGAAGAAAATTGTTGGGGATTTAAGAAAAGCTGAGAGATGATCTAATCAACAAAGAAAGGTGAGTAAATCGTTTTAAATCATTAATTAATTCGTTAAATGATAATTTTTATTAAAAAATATAAAATAAATAATAAAATCCTTCTCACACTAACGCCATCTGTCGATACGAATTAAGTCAAATTTGACAGTTTAAAGTCAACGATTTAGTTCTTCCCATTTTCATCGAATTTTCTAAATAAAATGAGTTAAATTGAAACGAAAAAATCATCAAAATATATTTTTGAACTCTCAAAGTATTGATTTGAAGTGAGTATAAATGCTAGGAAGTAATTTTTCGCCTTAAATTAATGAATGTAATTTGATCTGTATCATAACCTAATTTTTTCAGGGGGAGGAAATTGTTGGGGATTTAAGAAAAGCTGAGAGATGATCTAATCAACAAAGAAAGGTGAGTAAATCATTTTAAATCATTAATTAATTCGTTAGATGATAATTTTTATTAAAAAATATAAAATAAATAATAAAATCCTTCTCACACTAACGCCATCTGTCGATACGAATTAAGTCAAATTTGACAGTTTAAAGTCAACGATTTAGTTCTTCCCATTTTCATCGAATTTTCTAAATAAAATGAGTTAAATTGAAACGAAAAAATCATCAAAATATATTTTTGAACTCTCAAAGTATTGATTTGAAGTGAGTATAAATGCTAGGAAGTAATTTTTCGCCTTAAATTAATGAATGTAATTTGATCTGTATCATAACCTAATTTTTTCAGGGGGAGGAAATTGTTGGGGATTTAAGAAAAGCTGAGAGATGATCTAATCAACAAAGAAAGGTGAGTAAATCATTTTAAATCATTAATTAATTCGTTAGATGATAATTTTTTATAAAAAATATAAAATAAATAATAAAATCATTCTCACACTAACGCCATCTGTCGATACGAATTAAGTCAAATTTGACAGTTTAAAATCAACGATTTAGTTCTTCCCATTTTCATCGAATTTTCTAAATAAAATGAGTTAAATTGAACCGAAAAAGTCATCAAAATATATTTTTGAACTCTCAAAGTATTCATTTGAAGTGAGTATAAATGCTAGGAAGTAATTTTTCGCCTTAAATTAATGAATGTAATTTGATCTGTATCATAACCTAATTTTTTCAGGGGGAGGAAATTGTTGGGGATTTAAGAAAAGCTGAGAGATGATCTAATCAACAAGGAAAGGTGAGTAAATCATTTTAAATCATTAATTAATTCGTTAGATGATAATTTTTATTAAAAAATATAAAATAAATAATAAAATCCTTCTCAAACTAACGCCATCTGTCGATACGAATTAAGTCAAATTTGACAGTTTAAAGTCAACGATTTAGTTCTTCCCATTTTCATCGAATTTTCTAAATAAAATGAGTTAAATTGAACCGAAAAAATCATCAAAATATATTTTTGAACTCTCAAAGTATTGATTTGAAGTGAGTATAAATGCTAGGAAATAATTTTTCGCCTTAAATTAATGAATGTAATTTGATCTGTTTCATAACCTAATTTTTTCAGGGGAAGGAAATTGTTGGGATTTAAGAAAAGCTGAGAGATGATCTAACCAACAAAGAAAAGTGAGTAAATCGTTTTAAATCATTAATTAATTCTTTAGATAATAATTTTTAATAAAAAATATAAAATAAATAATAAAATCATTCTCACACTAACGCCATCTATCGATACGAAGTAAGTCAAATTTGACAGTTTAAAGTCAACGATTTAGTTTTTGCCAATATTATCGAATTTTATTAAAAAAATAACTTAAATTGAACAAAGAAAATCATCAAAATATATTTTTGAACTCTCAAAGTATTGATTTGAAGTGAGTATAAATGCTAGGAAGTAATTTTTCGCTTTAAATTAATGAATGTAATTTGATCTGTATCATAATCTAATTTTTTCAAGGGAAGGAAATTGTTGGGGATTTAAGAAAAGCTGAGAGATGATCTAATCAACAAGGAAAGGTGAGTAAATCATTTTAAATCATTAATTAATTCGTTAGATGATAATTTTTATTAAAAAATATAAAATAAATAATAAAATCCTTCTCAAACTAACGCCATCTGTCGATACGAATTAAGTCAAATTTGACAGTTTAAAGTCAACGATTTAGTTCTTCCCATTTTCATCGAATTTTCTAAATAAAATGAGTTAAATTGAACCGAAAAAATCATCAAAATATATTTTTGAACTCTCAAAGTATTGATTTGAAGTGAGTATAAATGCTAGGAAATAATTTTTCGCCTTAAATTAATGAATGTAATTTGATCTGTTTCATAACCTAATTTTTTCAGGGGAAGGAAATTGTTGGGATTTAAGAAAAGCTGAGAGATGATCTAACCAACAAAGAAAAGTGAGTAAATCGTTTTAAATCATTAATTAATTCTTTAGATAATAATTTTTAATAAAAAATATAAAATAAATAATAAAATCATTCTCACACTAACGCCATCTATCGATACGAAGTAAGTCAAATTTGACAGTTTAAAGTCAACGATTTAGTTTTTGCCAATATTATCGAATTTTATTAAAAAAATAACTTAAATTGAACAAAGAAAATCATCAAAATATATTTTTGAACTCTCAAAGTATTGATTTGAAGTGAGTATAAATGCTAGGAAGTAATTTTTCGCCTTAAATTAATGAATGTAATTTGATCTGCATCATAACCTAATTTTTTCAGGGGAAGGAAATTGTTGGGGATTTAAGAAAAGCTGAGAGATGATCTAACCAACAAAGAAAAGTGAGTAAATCGTTTTAAATCATTAATTAATTCTTTAGATAATAATTTTTAATAAAAAATATAAAATAAATAATAAAATCATTCTCACACTAACGCCATCTGTCGATACGAATTAAGTCAAATTTGACAGTTTAAAAACAACGATTTAGTTTTTGCCAATATTATCGAATTTTATTAAAAAAATAACTTAAATTGAACAAAGAAAATCATCAAAATATATTTTTGAACTCTCAAAGTATTGATTTGAAGTGAGTATAAATGCTAGGAAGTAATTTTTCGCCTTAAATTAATGAATGTAATTTGATCTGCATCATAACCTAATTTTTTCAGGGGAAGGAAATTGTTGGGATTTAAGAAAAGCTGAGAGATGATCTAATCAACAAAGAAAGGTGAGTAAATCATTTTAAATCATTAATTAATTCGTTAGATGATAATTTTTATTAAAAAATATAAAATAAATAATAAAATCATTCTCACACTAACGCCATCTGTCGATACGAATTAAGTCAAATTTGACAGTTTAAAATCAACGATTTAGTTCTTCCCATTTTCATCGAATTTTCTAAATAAAATGAGTTAAATTGAACCGAAAAAATCATCAAAATATATTTTTGAACTCTCAAAGTATTGATTTGAAGTGATTATAAATGCTAGGTAGTAATTTTTCGCCTTAAATTAATGAATGTAATTTGATCTGTATCATAACCTAATTTTTTCAGGGGAAGGAAATTGTTGGGGATTTAAGAAAAGCTGAGAGATGATCTAATCAACAAAGAAAGGTGAGTAAATCATTTTAAATCATTAATTAATTCGTTAGATGATAATTTTTATTAAAAAATATAAAATAAATAATAAAATCCTTCTCAAACTAGCGCCATCTGTCGATACGAATTAAGTCAAATTTGACAGTTTAAAGTCAATGATTTAGTTCTTCCCATTTTCATCGAATTTTCTAAATAAAATGAGTTAAATTGAAACGAAAAAATCATCAAAATATATTTTTGAACTCTCAAAGTATTCATTTGAAGTGAGTATAAATGTTAGGAAGTAATTTTTCGCCTTAAATTAATGAATGTAATTTGATCTGTTTCATAACCTAATTTTTTCAGGGGAAGGAAATTGTTGGGATTTAAGAAAAGCTGAGAGATGATCTAATCAACAAAGAAAGGTGAGGAAATCATTTTAAATCATTAATTAATTCGTTAGATGATAATTTTTATTAAAAAATATAAAATAAATAATAAAATCCTTCTCACACTAACGCCATCTGTCGATACGAATTAAGTCAAATTTGACAGTTTAAAGTCAACGATTTAGTTCTTCCCATTTTCATCGAATTTTCTAAATAAAATGAGTTAAATTGAACCGAAAAAATCATCAAAATATATTTTTGAACTCTCAAAGTATTGATTTGAAGTGATTATAAATGCTAGGTAGTAATTTTTCGCCTTAAATTAATGAATGTAATTTGATCTGTATCATAACCTAATTTTTTCAGGGGAAGGAAATTGTTGGGGATTTAAGAAAAGCTGAGAGATGATCTAATCAACAAAGAAAGGTGAGGAAATCATTTTAAATCATTAATTAATTCGTTAGATGATAATTTTTATTAAAAAATATAAAATAAATAATAAAATCCTTCTCAAACTAGCGCCATCTGTCGATACGAATTAAGTCAAATTTGACAGTTTAAAATCAACGATTTAGTTCTTCCCATTTTCATCGAATTTTCTAAATAAAATGAGTTAAATTGAACCGAAAAAATCATCAAAATATATTTTTGAACTCTCAAAGTATTGATTTGAAGTGATTATAAATGCTAGGTAGTAATTTTTCGCCTTAAATTAATGAATGTAATTTGATCTGTATCATAACCTAATTTTTTCAGGGGAAGGAAATTGTTGGGGATTTAAGAAAAGCTGAGAGATGATCTAATCAACAAAGAAAGGTGAGGAAATCATTTTAAATCATTAATTAATTCGTTAGATGATAATTTTTATTAAAAAATATAAAATAAATAATAAAATCCTTCTCAAACTAGCGCCATCTGTCGATACGAATTAAGTCAAATTTGACAGTTTAAAGTCAATGATTTAGTTCTTCCCATTTTCATCGAATTTTCTAAATAAAATGAGTTAAATTGAAACGAAAAAATCATCAAAATATATTTTTGAACTCTCAAAGTATTCATTTGAAGTGAGTATAAATGTTAGGAAGTAATTTTTCGCCTTAAATTAATGAATGTAATTTGATCTGTTTCATAACCTAATTTTTTCAGGGGAAGGAAATTGTTGGGATTTAAGAAAAGCTGAGAGATGATCTAATCAACAAAGAAAGGTGAGGAAATCATTTTAAATCATTAATTAATTCGTTAGATGATAATTTTTATTAAAAAATATAAAATAAATAATAAAATCCTTCTCACACTAACGCCATCTGTCGATACGAATTAAGTCAAATTTGACAGTTTAAAGTCAACGATTTAGTTCTTCCCATTTTCATCGAATTTTCTAAATAAAATGAGTTAAATTGAACCGAAAAAATCATCAAAATATATTTTTGAACTCTCAAAGTATTGATTTGAAGTGATTATAAATGCTAGGTAGTAATTTTTCGCCTTAAATTAATGAATGTAATTTGATCTGTATCATAACCTAATTTTTTCAGGGGAAGGAAATTGTTGGGGATTTAAGAAAAGCTGAGAGATGATCTAATCAACAAAGAAAGGTGAGGAAATCATTTTAAATCATTAATTAATTCGTTAGATGATAATTTTTATTAAAAAATATAAAATAAATAATAAAATCATTCTCACATTAACGCCATCTGTCGATACGAATTAAGTCAAATTTGACAGTTTAAAGTCAACGATTTAGTTCTTCCCATTTTCATCGAATTTTCTAAATAAAATGAGTTAAATTGAACCGAAAAAATCATCAAAATATATTTTTGAACTCTCAAAGTATTGATTTGAAGTGAGTATAAATGCTAGGAAGTAATTTTTCGCTTTAAATTAATGAATGTAATTTGATCTGTATCATAATCTAATTTTTTCAAGGGAAGGAAATTGTTGGGGATTTAAGAAAAGCTGAGAGATGATCTAATTAACAAAGAAAAGTGAGTAAATCATTTTAAATCATTAATTAATTCGTTAGATGATAATTTTTATTAAAAAATATAAAATAAATAGTAAAATCATTTCTCACACTAACGCCATCCATCGTCAAGATTTGGTACTTTTTGTCAATATTATCGAATTTTATTAAAAAAATAAGTTAAATTGAGCGTTAAAATCATCAAAATACATTTTTGAACTTTCAAAGTATTTATTTACAATGTAATTTGATGTACAACATAACCTAACATTTTCAGGCGATAAAAATTGTTGGAAATTAAAAAAATAAGCTAAATCATTTTAACCCTACGCCTGTAAACGTGGGTATTTCTTATCCAAACTGTACCTGTTCAGTGTTGTGGAAATAATAGATAATTTTTAGGAATAATGAAAGAAATTTATAGAAATTGATTAATCCAAAAAGGCTTCAACACCTTAAGAAAAAATTTTCAAAATCGAATAACTTCTTTCTTTCATTGCCAAAAATAGATTATATGTACTTATCGGGTTTAATAGACATTGAAAAAGCTTTAACACTCATAAATCATCAATCTAAACTTCCTGTTTGTGATTCCTGTTAATTGTTGAAGTTAAGATCTAAACAAAAATCTAAAAAAAGAAGATTTAATAAATGACTTTAAACTAATTACTCTCCACTTTTTTTCCATTTAATAAATTATCTCGATTTTCATAATCCTCCAATACATAAACTTGATAATATTACAAAGAATTTAATATAAAAGATTAACGCTAGATGGTGGTGAAAAAAATTTTCAATAATTCCAATTAGATTGAAAATTTTCATTTAAATCGTAAATTTGAAATTAAATCAACTTCAAAACGATACACGATAATGAACGTTAGATAATAAATTTTCCAAGAAAAATAATTTGCTGATACGCTTTACTTTCAAAATCGCGATAATCGCCATAAAAACGCACCGGTTTAGTAATTAAATCGTTATTTCTCTCAATCGTTTTGTTTTTCACTCAAGGTTACGAGTCATAGAAAATTTAATGCACGTTTTCCTTCGACAATCGATGCGAGTATTTCGAAAACACACCGAATCGAGATTAAACACATCAAAAATAATTAATGCATTTTAAATGAATTTGCACAAGTATTTTAAGCACCGAAAAATTATCTCGTGTTATGCTAATATTGACCTGAGATGCAGATATCGAGTGCATGCACCGGTTGGTGGTGTTTAAAAATAAACTCGTTCAACTCTGATACGAAAAAACATTTTGAGGGACAAAACTTTTGATAAAACGTGATTTTTATGAAATTAAACCTAGGAATATCGGAGTTTTTTAAAGTGTTTTGTAAGGTTTTGTAGTATACTTGTATGGGTTCTTAATAAAGTTGCACCGAACGTGCATAAAGTCGCTCAATGTCACGGTGGGTACTTAATAAATAAATAAATAAAATCATTTTTTATCTCAATCATATCAAATTTGTATTTGTGCATAAGTCAACGAGGAATTATCAGCGAAAAAATATTTATGACTTCGGTTTATCTTAAAGGTCTAATGCACTTCAAATTAAAAGATGCTTTACATTTTTTTTTTTCGTTAAAGTGCAACTTGACGTCAAAAATAAACGGGTAAAAAAATATTGGAGAATACGCGTTTATGGTAATAACCTTTCGATTCATTTCCTGTGAATATCATAATTCAACAGGAAAATTTAAATTCACACCGAATCAAATTAATTAAATTAAAAATAAAAAACTAAATCTTCTTTTAACTTCCTCTGATTAAAATTATCGAAACTACGTTTCGCACAACACTAAAAAAAAATTTAAACTATGCTTCGTTTAATTTAACATTTAAAGTCTCACTCGAACATACCTAAAGTTATCGTTAAATTTTATTATTTAAACATTTTTATTTATATTTTTTTCGCGAAATTACACGTAATAATAACAATACTAGGCGACAAAATGAAAAGTTGGACATCAAGGTCGATTTCGTTTACAAAAAAAAAATAATACCAATAAAATAGAAAGAATAAAAACGATTAAATTCCGTTGCGTAACGCGAAAAAAACGCGCAATTTCTCGTTCTATTCATCGCGCCAGCTCAAAATAACAAAAAAAAATACTAAAAAGTAACTTAAAAAAAGAGAAAATTTTGTATTTTAATACGAACTATTTTAATTAAAGTAAAACGCGAATTCCTTAACGTTGTATTTTCGTTTTTTTTTCTTTTTTTAATTTAATTTTTTTTTGCACAACCAAATTGACCCAATTCTATGTGAACCGATTACCAAATCACATTCGATTCGGTAGTAAACAATATGCTCTGCTAAGTTCAACCTTAGATTCCTTAGCGCTACGATTTTCGTTTAACTTTCTATTTTCGTATTAAGCAAATTTATCACGTCAATAATTTCGTTTAAATAAATTGATCTTTGAGTGTTGTTAGATATTTGTAAGTTGGGAACTTTTGTTTATGTCGGTTTGGGACGTTTATTTCAAATTTACTACAATGTGGGTGCTCCCTCAAAAAGTTAGGTCAGAAATTTTCAATATTTTTCAGATTATGGTACTTTAACGAGAATTAGATCTAATACTAAAACTAGACCTAAAACTAAATCTAGAAGTAGAATCATTCGAGTTTATTCGTGTGTATCTTAAGATGAAACTCAACCCAACCTAGATGTAGAACTAATACTAGACTTAGAACTAGAAACATTAGGGTTTAGCCGTCTTAAGAGACGTGCGGCTAAATCCTAATGATTCTAATTCTAAGTCTAGTGTTAGTTCTACATCTAGGTTGGGTTGAGTTTCATCTTAAAAGATATACGCATAAACTTGAACGATTCTAGTTCCAGATCTAGTGTTAGTTCTAGTTTTAGTATTAGCTCTACTTCTCGTTGTGATTCAGTCTTAGATTGATGTATGCTTGTATCGAAATAAAACTAGAACTGACGCTAGACCTAGTACTGGAAAGGTTCAGGTTTAGCCGTGCGTCTGAAGACTATCTAGGTTGGGCTGAGTTTCATCTTAAAAGATATACGGATAAACTTGAACGATTCTAGTTCCAGATCCAGTGTTAGTTCTAGTTTTAGTATTAGCTCTACTTCTCGTTGTGATTCAGTCTTAGATTGATGTATGCTTGCATCGAAATAAAACTAGAACTAACGCTAGACCTAGTACTAGAAAGGTTCAGGTTTAGCCGTGCATCTGAAGACTATCTAGGTTGGGCTGAGTTTCATCTTAAAAGATATACGGATAAACTTGAACGATTCTAGTTCCAGATCTAGTGTTAGTTCTAGTTTTAGTATTAGCTCTACTTCTCGTTGTGATTCAGTCTTAGATTGATGTATGCTTGTATCGAAATAAAACTAGAACTGACGCTAGACCTAGTACTGGAAAGGTTCAGGTTTAGCCGTGCGTCTGAAGACTATCTAGGTTGGGCTGAGTTTCATCTTAAAAGATATACGGATAAACTTGAACGATTCTAGTTCCAGATCTAGTGTTAGTTCTAGTTTTAGTATTAGCTCTACTTCTCGTTGTGATTCAGTCTTAGATTGATATATGCTTGTATCGAAATAAAACTAGAACTAACACCAGACCTAGTACTAGAAAGTTTCAGGTTTAGCCGTGCGTCTGAAGACTATCTAGGTTGGGTTGAGTCTCATCTTAAAAGATATACGGATAAACTTGAACGATTCTAGTTCCAGATCTAGTGTTAGTTCTAGTTTTAGTATTAGCTCTACTTCTTGTTGTGATTCAGTCTTAGATTGATGTATGCTTGTATCGAAGTAAAACTAGAACTAACACTAGACCTAGTACTAGAAAGGTTCAGGTTAGCCGTGCGTCTGAAGACTATCTAGGTTGGGCTGAGTTTCATCTTAAAAGATATACGCATAAACTTGAACGATTCTAGTTCCAGATCTAGTGTTAGTTCTAGTTTTAGTATTAGCTCTACTTCTCGTTGTGATTCAGTCTTAGATTGATATATGCTTGTATCGAAATAAAACTAGAACTAACGCTAGACCTAGTACTGGAAAGGTTCAGGTTTAGCCGTGCGTCTGAAGACTATCTAGGTTGGGCTGAGTTTCATCTTAAAAGATATACGGATAAACTTGAACGGTTCTAGTTCCAGATCTAGTGTTAGTTCTAGTTTTATTATTAGCTCTACTTCTCGTTGTGATTCAGTCTTAGATTGATGTATGCTTGTATCGAAGTAAAACTAGAACTAACACTAGACCTAGTGCTGGAAAGGTTCAGGTTTAGCCGTGCGTCTGAAGACTATCTAGGTTGGGCTGAGTTTCATCTTAAAAGATATACGCATAAACTTGAACGATTCTAGTTCCAGATCTAGTGTTAGTTCTAGTTTTAGTATTAGCTCTACTTCTCGTTGTGATTCAGTCTTAGATTGATGTATGCTTGTATCGAAATAAAACTAGAACTAACACCAGACCTAGTACTAGAAAGGTTCAGGTTAGCCGTGCGTCTGAAGACTATCTAGGTTGGGCTGAGTTTCATCTTAAAAGATATACGCATAAACTTGAACGATTCTAGTTCCAGATCTAGTGTTAGTTCTAGTTTTAGTATTAGCTCTACTTCTCGTTGTGATTCAGTCTTAGATTGATATATGCTTGTATCGAAATAAAACTAGAACTAACGCTAGACCTAGTACTGGAAAGGTTCAGGTTTAGCCGTGCGTCTGAAGACTATCTAGGTTGGGCTGAGTTTCATCTTAAAAGATATACGGATAAACTTGAACGGTTCTAGTTCCAGATCTAGTGTTAGTTCTAGTTTTATTATTAGCTCTACTTCTCGTTGTGATTCAGTCTTAGATTGATGTATGCTTGTATCGAAGTAAAACTAGAACTAACACTAGACCTAGTGCTGGAAAGGTTCAGGTTTAGCCGTGCGTCTGAAGACTATCTAGGTTGGGCTGAGTTTCATCTTAAAAGATATACGCATAAACTTGAACGATTCTAGTTCCAGATCTAGTGTTAGTTCTAGTTTTAGTATTAGCTCTACTTCTCGTTGTGATTCAGTCTTAGATTGATGTATGCTTGTATCGAAATAAAACTAGAACTAACACCAGACCTAGTACTAGAAAGGTTCAGGTTAGCCGTGCGTCTGAAGACTATCTAGGTTGGGCTGAGTTTCATCTTAAAAGATATACGGATAAACTTGAACGATTCTAGTTCCAGATCTAGTGTTAGTTCTAGTTTTAGTATTAGCTCTACTTCTCGTTGTGATTCAGTCTTAGATTGATGTATGCTTGTGTCGAAATAAAACTAGAACTAATACTAGACCTAGTACTGGAAAGGTTCAGGTTTAGCCGTGCGTCTGAAGACTATCTAGGTTGGGCTGAGTTTCATCTTAAAAGATATACGGATAAACTTGAACGATTCTAGTTCCAGATCTAGTGTTAGTTCTAGTTTTAGTATTAGCTCTACTTCTCGTTGTGATTCAGTTTTAGATTGATGTATGCTTGTATCGAAATAAAACTAGAACTAACACTAGACCTAGTACTAGAAAGGTTCAGGTTTAGCCGTGCATCTGAAGACTATCTAGGTTGGGCTGAGTTTCATCTTGAAAGGTATACGGATAAACTTGAACGATTCTAGTTCCAGATCTAGTGTTAGTTCTAGTTTTAGTATTAGCTCTACTTCTCGTTGTGATTCAGTCTTAGATTGATGTATGCTTGTATCGAAATAAAACTAGAACTAACACCAGACCTAGTACTAGAAAGGTTCAGGTTAGCCGTGCATCTGAAGACTATCTAGGTTGGGCTGAGTTTCATCTTAAAAGATATACGTATAAACTTGAACGATTCTAGTTCCAGATCTAGTGTTAGTTCTAGTTTTAGTATTAGCTCTACTTCTCGTTGTGATTCAGTCTTAGATTGATATATGCTTGTATCGAAATAAAACTAGAACTAACACTAGACCTAGTACTAGAAAGGTTCAGGTTTAGCCGTGCGTCTGAAGACTATCTAAGTTGGGCTGAGTTTCATCTTAAAAGATATACGGATAAACTTGAACGATTCTAGTTCCAGATCTAGTGTTAGTTCTAGTTTTAGTATTAGCTCTACTTCTCGTTGTGATTCAGTCTTAGATTGATGTATGCTTGTATCGAAATAAAACTAGAACTAACACTAGACCTAGTACTAGAAAGGTTCAGGTTAGCCGTGCGTCTGCAGACTATCTAGGTTGGGCTGAGTTTCATCTTAAAAGATACAGGCAACCCTCCTATAACACGGTAGTTAGGTTCCTAGAAAATGCCGTGTTGTGTGAAACCGTGTTGCATGAGACCCATAGCTAGTGCAAAAAGGGGGGTTACGTTCCAAAAACTTATTAAAAACAAATATTTTTCTTAATTCGACATAAACAACGTAATTTTTATTAAAAATATAAATGTATGTACAACACAAAGTATAAAAAAAATATTTTAATCTAACGCAACCATAATTTAATGAATTTAGTCGTCGTCACTGCTCAGTATAATCAACCGAGAACGTTTTTTCGGTGGAACGACATCGCCTTCACTTTCTGAACTTTTTTCGTTATTTAAAGCTTTTGTATGTTTTCCCCTCTTAAAAAAATCTGTAATGGAACTTTGCTTGCTGGTTCTTATTAGATCATTGTAAATTTCCCGGTATGGAGCTAAACAGTTTTGCAGCTCCCTTTTGAATTTTCGACTTCTTTCCGTCGAAGGGTCTTCATTCAAGAAAAATGATTCCAGATTTTCCGCTAAGCATAGGCCTTCTTGTAATTTTTTTAATGTTAAATTCTTGACTGCACAATCTTCGTCAGAGCTAGCGTCCTCAAAATCGATTTGATTTGCATCTAGGGATGCCGTTTCGATTAATTCCGCTTCGTCAACTTCTTCTTCCACTAATAAATCTTCAATGTCTTTGGAAGCCATATCCACAAAACCTTCGCCTCCGATTGATTTAGCGACTTCTAATATCGCACCAATTTCATTTTCTAATGTTTCACGTATGTTTTCCATTTCAATTGCAGAGGGCCATATCTTTTTCCAACACGCATTTAATGTTGATGTTTTTATTTCATTCAGTGACAAAGATATGATATCGATGCAGTGCTTGATGGAAAATTTCTTCCATGCTGCCATTACGCTAATTGATTGCGAATCGGTTGCGTCTAAAATCCACTGTAACGATCTTCTTATGTAATATGTTTTAAAGGTGTAAATAATACCTTGATCCAGTGGTTGGAGCAACGAAGTAGTGTTCGGTGGTAAGAACATTATTTTGATGTTGGGATGTGTTAAATCTTGTGGGTGGCATGGAGCATTATCTAATAGCAACAGCGCCTTGCAGCTCAAATTTTTTCGCTTTAACCAATCTCTAAATAAATGTCCTGTTACCCAAGCTCTCGAATTTGCTGTCCAGTATACCGGCAAGGTGTTTTTATTCACGTTTTTTAGTGCACGAGGATTCAAAGATCTGTACACTAGCATCGGTTTTGTCATCAAGTCCCCCGATGCATTACTGCACAAAAGGAGCGTTAAACGATCTTTGGACACCTTAAATCCGGGTGCAGTTTTTTCTGTCTTCGATATGAAAGTTTTACTGGGTATTTTTTTCCACCAAAGCCCAGTTTCGTCGGCATTGAAAACTTGATCTGCTGTGTATCCTTGCTCGGCTATAATGTTTTGAATTTTTTCTGGATACGTCCTAGCAGCTTCATGATCAGCCGACGCAGACTCTCCTTGGATTCTTATGCTATGAATCGCAAAACGCTTTTTGAATTTCTCGAACCAACCTTTACTCGCCACAAAATCTGGATTGACAGAGGATTCTCCTTGTTGTTTGAGATGGTTGTAAATTTTTAATCCTTTTTGTTTTATAATATTGCCATCTAATGGAATTTTTTTTTGACAGCAATCGTCAATCCAAATGCTGAGGGCCTTTTCCATTTTCTCAATTATTGCTGGTCTGGGGCGGGCTGAACGTTTTGCGGATGTCGAAGATCCTGCGGCAACTGCACTTCTGATTTCTTTTTCATTTTTCTTGATTGTTCTAATTGTTGCTTCGTTCAAATTAAGGTTTTTCCCAATGTGGGATGCTTTTTCTCCTTTCGATAGACGATCCAAGATTTGAATCTTTACTTCCAAAGAAATGAATTTTCTCTTGAACGTTGTTTTATCTTTACCTGACATTGCTTGGGGCTGAAGCTTAATGTCTTAAAGATAAAAAAATTGTTCTTTAACACACCGTGGCGTGACTTAGACTACCGAGTAGCAGCGTGAGACACTTTTGTTTTCAGGCCACGGAGATGAAAGTAAAGAACGTACGAAAACCACACGGAAAACTGACTGACTGACTCTTCGAGGAAAAAACACACGCATTTTAAACCAGAACTATCGTAGGCGTTGCCTAATTATTAAGCAGCAATCGTCTTGCTCTTCCAGCAATTTGGAAGTGACATCGTGCACGTGGCTCGCAGAGCCGCGTCGGGCACTTTACCCGGTCTGTATAAGTACATACAGTGTTGTATGTACAAAGGATTTGCAGTTTTCTCATCGCGTTATAGCGAAAACGTGTTGTAGGATACCGTGTTGTAGGAGGTTTCCCGCAATTTACGAATCGTGTTATAGCGAAACCGTGTTATAAGATACCGTGTTAGAGGAGGGCTACTTGTATACGGATAAACTTGAACGATTCTAGTTCCAGATCTAGTGATAGTTCTAGTTTTAGTATTAGCTCTACTTCTCGTTGTGATTCAGTCTTAGATTGATGTATGCTTGTATCGAAATAAAACTAGAACTAACACTAGACCTAGTACTAGAAAGGTTCGCACGGCTAAACCTGAATCTTTCTAGTACTAGGTCTAGTGTTAGTGCTTGATTGTTGTAAATTCTTCTAGAGCTAAAAGTACAACTAATACTAGACCTACAACCTAGCTTTAGTATTAACACTAATCCTAGAATGGGCCACATCAGTTTTTGAAAGATATTAGTTTTTTTTACGGGAAACTAATTTTCAGACCATAATAATAACGTACGTTGCAGTTATCCCAGTTATAAATTCCGCGTTATTGAAAAATATGGAATTAAAATGTCTTTTTTTATTCGAGTCTTTAAAACGGCAACCAGCCGATGACGTAGCAGGAACTCTGTACACTGATTGGTTACCGTATTCCTTGTTTTTTTCGCCACAAACTTTAAACTGCATAAGACAGAGACCGATTGAGATCGATGTACATTTCCGTGACCGATGTATATCCATCTCTGTTCATAGCGTTTACCCTATTATGTTTCTCTCTTACTAATGAATATTATATTCTACGATTCGATATCTTGTAACGTGTTTAATCGTAAACAAGAAATAACATAACCCCACTTTTACACTATTTGACAGGTCTTTGTAGATAAAGAAGCTACCTTTACCTATTTTCAAGGCACATTTTATATAGGAAGGGTGAAAGAGTAGCAACCAATCCGATACGAGAGTTCTTGCTACGTCACAGCAGAACCGCGCCATGGGTCCGTTTAAACGTATTTTTTAATCAGACGTTTTCATGATTTTTTTTTGGGATGTTAGGAGCTGATTTAAAGAAAATAAAAAAATACGGCAAAATTATTTTTCTCTGTACTATTATATGCAACAATAAAAAAAAATGACTGATGTGGCCCATTAGAAACATTAGGATTTGGCCTCACGTCTCTTTAAAGGGCTAAATCCTTGGATTGGGTTTCGTCTTAAGAGAGGTACAAAACTTAAATGCTTTTCGCTGTAAGTCTAGTATTAGCTCTAGCATTAGTGTTGATTCAATCACACTCCTAAACCTGAATATTTCTAGTACTAGGTTTAGTGTTAATTTTAGTTTTAGTTTGATATAGGTATACAACAATTTAATTGTTAACATGTTTATAGTTCTAGGTTTAGTATTAATACTAAAGCTAGGTTGTAAGTTTTCTTGCTTTGAATATGATTACTTTTTAGAGGTCTTTATCTTCGTTATACTTTTCCCGGGTAACTCAACCTAACCCATGATATATTTCCTTAAAAATAAATACTCGTGTATTTAACACCCTTATAAAATTCATCAAAATCGTTTTTGAACTCCTAAATTTTGATTCATACTGATAATAAGTTCCAATAAATTTATCCCTTAATTTTTTTTAGTTCGATTAAAAACATAATCAAACATTTTTAAATCTTAGATTATTTTTAGAATCAAGGTTAAAACACGCTTACACGATTACTAGACTGGTTTTCTTTAAAGTAGCCCCAACTCTAACATTTAAAATTTATGGGCCTTTGTAAAAACGAAATTCATGTTAAATCGCATTTAAAGGCGCGTTTAAAACGTGAAAAAGCGCGTTCTTAGATAAGATTGAAACAATATTGTAACAACATAAAAGAAATTGATACAAAAGTTGCTGATAAAATAAACGTTATACATCAATCAGCAAATAAGATTCTAATTTGGTTGGATAAAAAAGGTTCAAAGATCAAAATTCAAAGTTTTCTTATTTTTAATCGTTCTAATTTTAATCTCTATCGTTTTTATTAATATTTTTTTATAACAAATATTTAAGAAAGCAGGAAAAATTAAAAGAAAGGAATCGAAGCAATAATAATAAAAATATCCTACATAATTAGTTGGATGACGTACTTTAAGATAACACAGCCAAAGCAATAATTTTTTAAATTAGTTTCCATTTACTAAACTATTTTAGTTTTACGTATGCAAGGTTGTTATCTCATTCTTAGATTAATTTTTGTTTAAACGAAAATGTAATTTTCATTTAAAATCTTTTTAGAGCTCGAATAACTGAAATAACTTAAAAAAAGTGTTGAATTTTCTTATTTTAAAAACAAGATAAATACAATGAAACGAAAAATAATTTTGTTTTAGGACTTTTATCTGGGTGGCAACAGTCCATTCAATTCAGACGTTAAACTGGCGTAGAGGCCGGTGCCGTTCTAGAAATAAACGTTGTATTTTTAAAACTACATGAACTACACGAACGTTTTTTCGATTTTTTTCGGATAGGGTGATTCATAAAAAATGAATTTTCGAAGAGTAACAAACTTGAGCAATTTAAAAAATTGAAATCGAAAGTTTTTGAGTCATCGCCAAACAAATTTTTTTTTAACTTTAACGTAAAACAAAAAGAATTAACTTGACCATAAACAATCGATGGGACAACGCACTGACAAACAATAGCTTGAACAAATTCAATTTTTCCTCGGTGTTAACACTCTCCGCAATCAAGGTCAATGAAAATTAAATAAAATGAAATTAAAATAACGTGCTTTGTTTTTTAAAATAACGAAAATGAAACGGACGGTGTAAGTGAAAAGTTTAATGTACCACATCCAAATTAGTACATCCTTTCTTTTTTTGTATAATATAAAAGTATTTTGGACGTGGGCCAGTATCGGTGGCACAGAAAAGTTTAAAAGTCAGGTTCCTATATCGAAAATAGCATAAAAAGAAAAAGTTAAGTTAAGTTGGACTCTTTGACGTAGATTAAGTTATAATTTTGTGTCAAATCGACACTTTTTGGCTCGATAACTTTTTCAATGAATAAGTGATTTCGATTTAATGAATGAATTTACCAATACTAAGCGAAAATCGGATCAAAAAGGTGGATTCTTTTTTTAAGTCTAATCTAATCTCGTCCTACATAAAAAAATAAGTTTTAGATTAAAAAATGTAATTTTAAATTTACTTTTCGATTTCAAAACGACCAAAAAAAAATTTTTTTATTTATAACTAAACCAGATGATAATTTCTTGATTATTAACAATATGTATAACAATTTCTTATCTTAAGATAACCCTCGGCTGGGTTGTATATTTTTTAAACATATTTTTTTTATGCACAACAGTTAACTTGGCAACAAATTTAATTAAAACACCAATTTGTGGATAATTATTGAATTAAATGTTTTCAACTGGATAACAAGCGATTCTTTACAATTATTTATTAACGACGTTTAACTTATAATTACGTTTGTAATGCATAAACGAGTTTTTATTTTATTTAGTTTAATTGTACGTAACCCAGTTCAAGTTCTTTGTACCCTCCACCCTCTTTCCCACAGAAAAAAATCGATGAAACTTGTAGAGACGACTAGAAACTTGTGCGGGAAACGGGAAGGGATGAAAATGTGGGTCAATTAAAAGAATATTTGATAAAATACCTTCTAATATTAATTTAGATTAGTAATACTTTTCATTAATTCTTAATTATTAAAGATGATTTAATGTTTGATTTTAGCTTTAGAACTAACACTAGACCCAGAACTAAAAATATTATATAAAAATATATATGTTAGCTCTAGCATTGTCAAATTATCAAATATTTGTATCAAAGTAAAACTAGAACTAACTTAAAACTTTTCACTTCTAGGTCTAGTGTTAGTTCTAGCTTTATATCATTAGATCTAACTGTAAATCAAGAACTAGAATCATCCGGGTTTAGCCGTCTCAAAGAGACGCACGGCTAAACCCAAACCTTTCCACTTCTAGGGCTAGTGTTAGTTCTAGTTTTACTTGTCATTCAGTATAAATATTGTTATAATGTTTAATGTACTAGAACTAGCACTAGACTTAGAACTAGAAACATTCAGATTTAGCTACACATCTTTTAAGACGATTAAACCTGAATGTTTCTAGTAGTAGGTTTAGTATTAGTTCTAGTTTTATATCATTAAATCTAACTGTAAAATCGAGAACTAAAATCATCCAGGTTTAGCCGTACGTCTCTTTGAGACGGCTAAACCTGGATGATTCTAGTTCTTGATTTACAGTTAGATCTAATGATATAAAACTAGAACTTACACTAGACCTAGATGTGGAAAAACTTTTCACTTCTAGGTTTAGTGTCAGTTATAGTTTTACTTGTCATTCAGTATAAATATTATTATAATGTTTAATGTACTAGAACTAGCACTAGACTTAGAACTAGAAACATTCAGATTTAGCCACACATCTTTTAAGATGATTAAACCTGAATGTTTCTAGTAGTAGGTCTAGTATTAGTTCTAGTTTTATATCATTAAATCTAACTGTAAAATCGAGAACTAAAATCATCCAGGTTTAGCCGTACGTCTCTTTGAGACGGCTAAACCCGGATGATTCTAGTTCTTGATTTACAGTTAGATCTAATGATATAAAACTAGAACTAAGATTAGATCTAGAAGTGGAAAAATTAGGGTTATTAAATGTTTCTGGTCAAAGACGAACGGCTAAATCTAAAAGTTTCTAGTTCTAGGTCTAGTGTTAGTTCTAATTATAATTTTGATTTAGCTTTAAACTGTTTAAAATTCCTTTGAAAGTAAAAATAGAACTGATACTAAATTTAACATCCAGCTTTACAACTAACACTAGACCTAGAACAGAACTAGAATCATAAGGGTTTAGCCGTCTTAAAGACATAGGGCTAAATCCTAATGTTTCTAGTTGTAGGTCTAGTGTTAGTTCTTTTTATGTTTTGTTCGCTTTTTTAAATAAAACATCAATCGTTGCTTAACTCTATTTATTTTACTTGTTGACTTTTTTACAACCGTTACAACACGTCTTTCTTTCTCTCGCCTTCCGCTCCCCTTCCATCTGGCTTGCTACCAACCTCTTAAAACTAAAACCTCCTACATTACACTCCTCCCTTCTTAACTAAAAAGCACATTATTATTTTTTTTTTTTTTATATATATATATATACTACAACTAACATAATTATAAATTTAAACGATCTGGAGCTTTACTCTGTCTTTGCGAACGTCTAACGCCCAAATCACAATTAGTTTTAGTTTCTTTGACAGAATTCTCATTAGTTATTGGTGTGATAGTATTCTCAATAGGAAGTAGAGTAACATCAGGAATAGAACCTTCACACACAGTAGTGTCTTGAATTGGGTTTTGTATCGGAGTCTGGTTTTCCCGCATGCACTCTTCATTGACATCTTGAAAATTTGAACCTTCTACTGAAGTTCTTTTGTCATGAACACATTCGTTATTATAGTTACATTGTCTTTTCTTAAGTTCTTCTGCATGAACTAAACTTCTCATTCCGTTTGATAAAACAAAATATGTCAATTCGCTGTTTCGATGCAATATCTTTCCTTCCAACCACTTTTCTTCTTCTCCTCTCTTGCTTTTTACATAAACTAACTCTTCAGGTTCATAGCTTATTACTTTAATATTTTTCTTCTCTTCCTTCTTCAAAATCTTCTCTTTTAATATAGACAATCTCGTTCTTGGTGAACGTTTAAGAAATAGTTCAGCTGGAGTTTTCTCTGTTGTTATTTGTGGAGTGTTTCTATAAGCAAATAATATATTATCTAATTGATATTGTACCGTATTTTCTAATTTTGTTTTTGCCAGTTGTTTTTTTATTATTTGCACTGTCCTTTCCGCAGCACCATTAGAACGAGCATGATATGGTGGTGTTTTCATATGTTTAATTCCATTTTGTTGACAAAAACCTTCAAACTTCATCGAAATCAATTGAGGTCCGTTATCAGACACTAATTGTTCAGGAAGACCATATCTAGCGAATATTGAACGAAGATATTCAATAGTAGCTGCTGTTGTCGTTGTTGTCATTAAATTTATTTCGACCCATTTTGAGAATGAATCGATTAGAATTAAAAAATCATTTCCGTCTTTTTTTGCAAAATCAATATGAATTCTTTGAAATATCCGTGTCGTTTTTGGCCAATCCGTCTTCAATGTTGGATTTGCATTTTGAACTTTTTGGCACACATCACAACTTCTTATTAATTTCTCTAGATCTTCATCAATCTTCGGCCACCAAACATAACTTCTCGTTAATAATTTTGAACGAACAATGCCAGGATGTTGTTCATGCAACATTTGTAATATTTTTGAACCAAGTTTTTCTGGAATAATAACTCTTCTACCCCAAAGCAAACAATTCTTATCTATGGAAATCTCCGATTGACGTAAAAAGTAAGGTTTCAAGTTATCATCACTTGTATAGTTTTTCCAACCATTTAAAGTATTGTCATAAACCTTTAAAAGAATTTGATCTTTTCTCGTATATTTCTCAATTTCGTCTGCTGATATCGGTAATTCATTTACAGTCGAAAAATAATTTATCTCTGCTTTAGACATAGGTTCAATTTCTGGTAACGGTAATCTCGATAATGAATCTGCATGAGCAATTTCCGTTCCTTTCTTGTATTTTATTTCATAGTCGTAACCTGCCAAAATTAAGGCCCACCTCTGTATTCTTGCTGCCGCTAAACTTGGTATGGATTTATTTGGATGAAAAATGGTTTGTAATGGCTTGTGGTCTGAATTTATAAAAAATTTTCTGCCATATAAATATAAATGAAATTTTCTAACTGCGAAAATTATAGCTAAAGCTTCCTTTTCCAATTGAGAATAATTTTTTTCCGCGTTATTAAGTGTTCTAGATGCAAAATATATTGGTTTTTCAAAATTATCCACAACTTGAGCCAATACTGCACCGATTCCATACTTCGAAGCATCACATGTCAAAATCAATGGTTTCTCTGGGTCATAAATTGTAAGAACACCACAATCTCTTAACATCATTTTACTCTCCGTAAAACATTCATCACAACTCTTTGTCCAGTTCCACTTATTTTCCTTTTCAAGTAATCTATACAAAGGATGTAACTTTGCAGATAAATTTGGTAAAAATCGACCATAAAAATTCAACATGCCCAAGAAAGAACGCAAACTAGTTAAATCATGTGGTTTAGGAGCTTTCATGATAGCTGCTATTCCTTCAACCGTTGGACGAATTCCTTCGAAACTTATTTCAAATCCCAAATAATTTACATTATCTCTAAAAAATTTACATTTTTCAAATTGAACTTTAAATCCAGCTTTATCTAATTTCCTCAATACGTTTTCTACATTTCTTTTACAATCCTCTAAATTTTTCCCACAAATCAGAATATCATCTATGTAACACACTGCATTTTCTACATCATTCAAGATCTTATCCATTGTAGCCTGAAATATAGCCGGAGCACTAGTAATACCAAAAGGCATTCTCTTGTATCTATATAAACCTTGATGAGTGTTTACAGTTAATAATTCTTGGGCTCGTGGTGACAATTCTAACTGTTGATAAGCGTTAGATAAATCAAGAACTGTATATATCTTTCCGTCTTTTAATTTATTGAAAATTTCGCTTGGATTCGGAAGTGGATAATGTTCTGATTTTGTTATAGAATTTATTGATACCTTGTAATCACCACAAATTCTAATCTTCCGTTGTTCCCCTTTACCTTTTTCAACTACCACTATTGGAGAAGCCCACTTGCTATGCTTTATCTTTTCCATGATTCCCAATTTCTCTAACCTATCTAATTCTTGTGCTACTGCAGTTCTCAAGGAATAAGGTACAGGAAGAGCTTTACAAAATATAGGAGTAATTAAATGTCCCATTTTCCGAACTAAATACTTTAAATTTTGACCTAAATTCATTAATTATTTCATTTATTATCTGATTATCAGTACTAATTTTATTTACGATTTCTAACTTAACCTTTAATTCTTTTATCCAATTTCTACCCATTAACAATGGACACGGTTTTATACAATCACCTTGTACTACAATTAAGCTAAGCTTTTTACAAACATTTCCATACATAACTGGTACATAAATTTCACCTAATACTTTTAAAACACCGCCCGAAAAAGTGCGTAAACTTGTTTTAGATGAACTAAGCTTAAACTTAGAGAATTTTGCTTTATATGTTTTATCACAAATAATTGAAATTGAAGCTCCTGTATCAACTTCCATTCTAAATCTTTCAAAATCAATTTCTACTTCTACTACAAAAGGATTTTTTAAGTTAAATATTTTATTAGACCTTACGAAATACAATTTCTCTCCCACGTCACTGTCTTCTGACTGCTCATTCTCCTTTTCCGAATGATCAGTGTCAGTTAAAAATTTGATGGATTTCTTTGAATCACAAACCCTTTGCAAATGTCCAACCTTTCCACACTTCTTACAAGAATATGTTACATAACGACATTTTCCTAAATGAGGTTTCCCACAACATTTACATTTCTTATATTCTTGATCCCTTTCTTCATTTTTCTTCCAATTTTCTTTTTGATTCCTTTTTAAATAATTTATTTCCCTTTCCTGCATTCCCTTTGCTTCTTTGTCTACTAATTCTAAACTTGTAGCTAAAGTTAATGCTTCGTTAAATGTTCTTTCTTTCAACATAATTTCTTTTTGTATTTTCTCATTTCTCAATCCGGTAATAAATCTATCTCGTAATGCTTGTTCCAAAAATGCTTCAAACTTACATTCAATCGCCATTTTCTTTAATTCAATTGCATATTCATTTACGGTTTGACCAGCCGCTTGCTCTTTCTTCCAAAATTGAAATCGTTCTACTATGGTTAATCTTGTTGGTTGAAAATGTTTTTTTAGCACCTCTTCAATTTCTTCAAATTTTAATTCTTCGGGTTGTTTCGGCATTACCAAGTTTGTCAAAATTTCATAAATTTTTGTCCCCATTAGTAACAAAAAAATATTCTTCTGTTTTTCTTTGTCTGTATTGTTAACCAAAAAGTATAATTTTAACCTCTTCAGATACGTTACGAATGATTCCTTAATCGGATCGAACTCTCCCATTTTTCTCAGTTTTCCTCGTCGCCACTTTTATGTTTTGTTCGCTTTTTTAAATAAAACATCAATCGTTGCTTAACTCTATTTATTTTACTTGTTGACTTTTTTACAACCGTTACAACACGTCTCTCTTTCTGTCCGTTGCTCCCCTCCATCTGGCTTGCTACCAACCTCTTAAAACTAAAACCTCCTACATTACAGTTCTGAAGCTAGGTTGGGATGGGTTTTGTTCCGTTTTAAGAGACATGTAACCCAAATGATTCTTCATCTAGATCTAGTGTTAATTTTAGTTTTAGTATTAGCACTACTTCTCGTTATTATTCAGTCTTAGATTATTATATATTTGTATTGAATTAAAGAAACTTAGTTTTAGTTTTAATTCTTGTTTAGTTCTATACTGTTTAAAATTTTTCTGGAACCTAAACTATTACTACCAGACTTACAACCTAGCTTCAAAACTAACACTAATCTCTTAAGACCGCTAAACCCTAATGTTTCTAATTCTAAAATTAGTGTTAGTACTGAAAATAGGTTGAGTTGGGTTGGGTTCCTTATTAAGAAACGTATGGCTAAAGCCGAATGATTCTAGTTCTTAGATCTAACAAGAAACAGATCTCTTAGTCTTTTAAAGACATCTTTACATTGGCATACTTTGTAGTGTTGGTAGATATAGTTCTCCTATATCTATCAACTCGTCATACAAGGCCAATCCTTCGTATCTTTCTTAACAACTCATGTTCTCATCTAGCATTATTCAGAACCTAATATATAGAAGCGATTTGTCAAATTGCAATCTTCAATGTTAAATAATAACGAATTTTGAGTTATAACATGAATTTTTAGAAATTTTCACAAAATGGTTAAAAAACTTGGTAACATTGTATTCAAAATTTCAAAACAAAATATGCGGTTATATCATTTAAGATAGCCAATTAGCTTATGTATGGTGGCTGTTTTATTAAAAAAAAATTCTTTGTATATGCAAAAATATACAGGGTGACACAAAAGTCTAAAATATAGTAAATAACTTGGCTATTTTTATTTTTAACAAAAAATCTTTCTTATAAAAAAAACTTTTATAAGGTTTGTATTGTTTATAGTTTGGTTGCCATGGTAACAATTTTTTTTATCAGAATTGGGATAAAATTATTATTCTGATCTTTTTGATAAAGCATATTTTTCTAAAATTATGTAGACAGTTTTCAAAACATATTAATTGAAAGTTTTCGTGTTTCAGTACTTCTTCATAGTTCTTTTGACGTTTAGTTCAATTGTTTACGCCATCTTAACGCTTACTCCGATTCTTTTTGCTGTATTAATTTGGGTATTAACGCTGTTTCGGCGCCTACTTTGATTAAAATAAAAAAGTTATGATATGATACCTAAAAAATCTTATAAGAAAGATTTTTTGTTAAAAATAAAAATAGCCAAGTTATTATTTGCTATATTCCAGATTTTTGTGCCACCCTGTATATAATATAGTAATGATCTGCTATACTCATATATACAGGGTGTACAAAAAGTATGGAATTTTCCTTATTCAAAATGTATATGGATAATTTATTATTTCTTCAACACACTTTGCCTCATATCTTCGTTTGTTGCAACATTTGGCGGAAAGCATTTTTTAATATTCTTTGCATGACCCATCTTTTTAAAACGGTTTAGAGTTTTACTAACAACTTTGTGAACCGGTTACAAATTTGTTGTTGATTTGGATATGTTTTATTGTTTTATTTCTGTTAACCTTTCGGTACACGCACCGGACTCTCACTCCGGGTTCTGCACCCTCTATTGTTTAACAGAAAAGGCAACATTTTTACCGACATAATTATGTCATTTTAGTATCAAAAATTTCTTAGTGTACAACACAGTAAAATACGAATGTGAATACGATAGCGAAGAAAAATACTCTTTGAAGGTGAAGACTGAAGCTTTTCAAAAAATTTTGCAGACGGTAAGATGTTTTTTTTTCCGTTCAAAATGGCTTCTTATCTGATTAGAAGAAACGAAGAAGATAATGAAAGCTGTAGAACATAAATGCCCCGAAAAATGTGCAGCGTATTCAACGCGGGCATTTATTTGCCTATCGCAAATTTTATGATAATAAAAAAAATTTTTAAATTATTGTCTTAAAAAAATACAAATTAAAGTCCCTAGATTTATAAAGTACCGCGGCTTCCAGAAGACTGTTACTGCTTCTAGAGGATTTAAAATACATCCAGACGACTTACAATGCTTTCAGATAACTTGATATAGCATCTAGAAAACTTAAAATGTTTCCAGAAGACTTGATGTTGTTACCTCTAGATGATTTGATATGTTTTAAGAAAACTTTATATTGCTTTCAGAAGACTTGAATTTCTAGACTGATATTTCTAGAAGACTTAAAATGATGAATATACGGATGTCTTACAATGCATCCAGACGACTTACAATGCTTACAGATGACTTACAACGCTTTTAGAAGCCTTGATATTGCATCTAGAGGACTTGAAGTGTGTTCAGACGACCTACAATGCTTCCAAAGTACTTTATGTCGCTGCTAGAAGACTGAAGATGCTTCCAGAAGACTTGATATTGTATCTAAGAAACTTGATATGGTTTCCAGAATACTTGGAATGTTTCCAGAAGACTGATACTATTTCTAGAAGACTTAAAATATTTCCAGATGACTTACAATACTTCCAGACGACTTACAATGTTTCCAGAAGACCTTATACTTACTTTTAAAAGACTTGAAATACTTCAAAATTACTTGAAGTACTTCCAAAAGACTGGATACTACTTCCAGAAGACTTGATACTGCTTCTAGATGTTTTAAAATGCCTCCTAAAGCTTTGATACTGCCCCTATAAGACTTTATACTGCTTCTAGACGATTTCAAATGCTTTCAGAAGACTTGAGAAATTTCCAAAAGACTTGATACTGCTTCTAGAAAATTTTAATAATTAAGAATCGATACTGCTTCTAGATATTTTAAAATGCTTTCAAAAGATTAGATATAGCCCCTGTAAGACTTTATACTATTTCTGGAAGATTTGAAATGCTTTCAGAAGACTCGAGAAGATTCCAGAAGACTTGATACTGCTTCTAGATGTTTTAAAATGCTTCCTAAAGGCTTGATACTGTCCCTGTAAGACTTTATACTGCTTCCAGAAGATTTCAAATGCTTACAGAAGACTTGAGAAGTTTCCAAAAGACTTGATACTGCTTCTAGAAGATTTTAATAATTAAGACATGATACTGCTTCTAGATATTTTAAAATGCTTCCAAAAGATTAGATATAGCCCCTGTAAGACTTTATACTGTTTCTGGAAGATTTGAAATGCTTTCAGAAGACTCGAGAAGATTCCAGAAGACTTGATACTACTTCTAGAAGATTTAAAATGGTTACAAAAGTCTCGATATTGGCTCAGGTAGGCTTAATATTGCTTCTAGAAGATCTAAATTGCTTCCAAAACATTTGGAATGCTAACAAAAGATTTGATATTGCTGTCAGAATACTTAACATTGCGTCTATAAGGCTTGAAATGCTTCCAGAAAATTAATTTATTTGGTGCCAATCGTATTTTCATTGCAAATCTTTCTTAATGCTCCCAGACTTCTAAACGATAAATCTTCTTTCATGAAATCCCGGCATGAATCCGGAATATACTGGGACTGGACTGAAACTGAAATGTACGAGTATCTTAAAATTGAGATACCATTCCTAAGATGACTAATTGTTTAATTGTTAAGATTTCAAGGCATTAAAGATGGTATTTGCACCTCCTAGCGGTCATCTCAGAATCCTGAAAATAATTTCCTGTATTTTCTCTTAGCCACTTTAGTCATAAAGTTTTTTTCCTGCAAGTCTGCTGTCAAATAATTTCCAGTATTTTTTCTTAGCCACGATTTTATGATTAATAAAATCTTTTCCTGCAAGTTTAACTATTGACTTACAGAGTCTTTTAGCAATTTGCAACCGCTGGTTCGGCGGACCGCAACCATTCAAGTTAACATTTTTTTAATATATCATCCGTTCTTGTCTACGAAAAAAGGACTTACTTTCGAAAATAAGTTTTGGTGGAAACAGCTAATAAAGGTAAATAGGTCATTTCGTCAGTTTCTAGTTAGTTAATCCCTTTTTTCTGTATTTGCCGATGTTGAAGGACGTCAAAGTATTATTTCAGATCAGAATGTTGTCGTTGTTAATGGCGTTAGTTGCTGGTTTCAGATTTCTAAATATATAATACTGTAGAAGTGAGTTTGTAAATATAATTATATTGGATTATTTTATTACTGATTGCGCAAGTGAGGAATCATCTTGGGATTGAATGAGAACACAAGCTGAGTAACTCATCTCCACAAAGCTCGAAATCAAGTAGAGGATTATCAAAATTTGTGTGGAAATACAGATGGCTCAAACGGTTCGTCGTTTTAACTACACTGAGGTCACTCTGGAAGTGCTGCCAATGAAACGGCAGATGAGCTAATGCTAAAGCGTTTTTAGGACCAGAACCAGCAATTTGTGTAAGATTTACGATGCAAAAATAGAGGATTCGAAGAATTCTGCAGCTAACTGATTTATCTTTAGATCGTCAGTGGTACATCTAACACAATCTTCGTAGCTTCATAAGCGCAAGTTTTTGAAAATAAGTATGGGTGCTGGATAGTGAAAAAATTGATTTGGGAAAAGATTCAAACGACGAATGACTGTTCTCAAAACAAAAGTGACATGAAAAACGTCCATGTATCTGGCGCCTATGGTTAATTTGCAATAGAAATGCCTTATATCAACAGTGCTTACACCTTCACAAGCAATATTTGGTCTATAATTGAAATTTTTTCAACTTTTGAAATGAACATTTTGTATCCTAGCAGTATTTGGTATTTTGGAAGCAAAATCAAATTGTATTAACAATTTCGTGCCTTTTGCAATAAAAATGTCTTCTTTAAGAGTTTGCATTTTCAAACATTTTTTTGCCAGTAGTTTTACAAACGGTATCAAGTCTTTTGGAATCATTTAAAATCTTCTAGAAATAGTATCAAGTCTTTCAGCTGCAGTATAGAATCTTGTGGAAGCAGTTCAAGCCTTCTGAAAGCTATGTTAAGGCTTCTAGAAGCATTATCAAGTGCTTCTATTCTTCCAGAGGTAGTATCAACATTTTTGAAAGCAGTTCAAGGTTCCTGGTAGCTTATCAAGTTTGTTTTAAGCAGTATCAGCCACCGAAGAAACGAAAGGTGAAGTTTAATAATGTTCTCGAATCGGGGGCGGAGCAAAACGTTTTTCTCACACATAAACTCCCTATTCGTACACCTGGTCACTGACATGCTGTCAAATCACCATTTTGGCTCGAATCGTTTGAATACATAGATATCATGAACCGCGGTACTTTAGTAATCTAGGGAGTTTAATACAAATCTCTTATTTGGCAAAGAAACCCGGACTCTCAGTCCGGTGCGAGCACTCACGTCAAAAAAAAAAATGCGCGTGTACTGGAGGGTTAAACTATTTCCGTTGCCATAATAAAACATAACAGTTTCAATATTTTGAAAACTACAGCAAAACTTCGCTAATCCGAATCAATTAAAACCAGGTTAATTCAAATTACGGAAGCATGCGGATTATTAGAGTCATATTAGGATGTCAAAAAGTCTTATAAACACTTATTATTTAGATTTATTGTACTAGATAATAATAATATCTGCTAAGCTTTTACTAATTTCTTAACTTTTAAAATCGTTTGTCTAACTGAGCACTACATTTCGTCTGAATAGACGAAATTTACTACTAAACAAAACCCAACCCAACCCTGTGTGTTTCAATTGAAGGCTAGACCTAGAACTAGAGTCATTCAGGTTTAGCCATCTTGAGAGATGTATGGCTAAACTTGAATATTTCTAGTTCTAGATCTAGGGTTAAATTTAATGATGTAAAACTAGAACTGGAAAGTTTTGGGTTGGGTTGTAGAACTATTTGGGTTGGGTTCTAAAGGTTCTAGTTTTATTTCAATTAAAATACACAGGGCTAAATCAGTTTGTAAAGTACACTATTCCAGAAAATATTCATTGTAGAGGCGTGAATACAATGCATGTATTTTTGAACTAAAACCGTCCTAAGATATTTGAACATAAAACATTCAATGCCAAAGAAAAATATGGGTATGTGTACAATAGGGACAACATTTCAGTGCAAAAACAGGCGCCCCCCTTAGGAATTGGCACCATAGCCCTATTAGCTCTTAGGTTTATTTATTACATTTTTTTAACATATTGCTAATAAATTGTAAGGATTTGCAAACATTCGAAATATCGTCGTATTTTATAGATAGATCGAAGAATCTCTTAATTCTGATTAGCAATTCGGATTAGAAGGGACACAATGCAAATTCTACATTTTCTAAGTATGTTCGGATTACAAGGGAATTCGGATTTGCGAGTGTACGAATTAACAAAGCTTTTCTGTATGCAGTTTAAAGCATTAAAACTTTATGGCGCTTTGAAACACTTTGTCAAAAGGAACCAAAAACTCTTAAAATATATCCTGTATATTTTCACATTTAAAAAATATTCTCATCATGTCGCTATCATTTTTATTTTATTTGTACACTAAGAAATGAAGAAAATAGTTTCAAGTAACTTTTAATTTAAACTTTTTGTACATCCTGTTTAGAAACTCTTAACTTAATTGGTATAGGAGCTATTAATGAGTTACATTGCAGGATCTTGTAGACTTATAATATCTATATGGATATTATCTAGTTATTATCTAGTTAGTTATTGAATTCCTTTTTTCCAATCCGAATATGCAATAAATGTCACTTAGTTTAACTGAATCCGTAAATAACGAGTTCCACACCTCTACTTGATAATTACTTTTCTCAGCCAATATATTGCTGGATTTCAAACTGGTTCTTAGTTGGTACCATTTTTGCTTTGTTCTGCCAAACTCATCGAGCCACATTCATGATTTAACTCAACATATTTGATTAATCTATTAATAACTTTGTTTTTATTTAACTTTGTTAATATCAAGTAATAAATCGAACATACATGATTATTCATTACTTTGTGTGCTCCTCTTCTATAATGGAAACAAATTTCTTATGCTGCGTAATTGACAAGGATTATTAAGCACAAATATTTCTTGTTGCCCTTTTTAATCCATGTAATGATTAAAATTTGCATTACCTGTTTGCAATTCGAATTAATTTAATCGTATGTTTTAAAATAAATTTATAAATGTGATTAATTAGTTTCGGTTATAACAAAAAGTGTTTCTGCATGAAAAATAGTTTGATTTTTAATTGTTTTGCGTAGGTTGAGTTATAATGATTCAATTGTGAAAAAATTTCAATCGATTAACAAACCGGTAAACGCAAATTAAGCACCGATTGAAAAAAAAAAAAAAAAAACTGAATTAAAATTGTGTTGGGACCATTTCGATACGCGTTCGTGGTCGTAAATCTTTACGTTTAAGTAGCTTGTCGGTCACTTTACAAATGGGTTTGTTGAATCATTGCGTACGATTTTGAATGGACCAATTAAATTTAATTCTTTTTTATTAAGTATTGCGTTTTTACAACCTAATTTGCGTAATAACTGCGACAAGGACGATATATTAAAGTTAATATAATATTAATATATCCAAGAATTCTAATCTAATCTAATCCTGAACTAAATTAATAATTTATTGCACAATTTTGCATAAATAATATTAAAAGGATCGATAAAAAAGGGTATTTACCGCAAAATGTTTTTTTTTTTTTTTTTGTTTAGATTAATCGATAACTAAAAATAAAAACTACATTAGGGTAATTTTTGATAAATCGATCTAATCGAAAAAATATGAAAGAACGTCGCAAAAATTAATCAGTTTATCTCGGCGAATGTATCGATAACAATTTATTTATTTTAATGCGCTTTAATTTCGATTCTTTCGAACATGGAAAAATTATAGAGTTTCGTGCACGTAGCCGTTACACATTTCCGGTTAACTCGGTGTATGTAATAATTTAGTTGGGTGAGGACAAAAACACAAATTAACAAGACAATTCCGTACAATTTTCCACGTATAATTAAGATTTCCAGATTAGATTGGAGACTCACTTTTTTAATTTATAACTTGCATAAATATTTCATATTGTTAAACTAAAACAAATAGAATTAACAATTAATTTATTTGGTTAAAAATTAAAAAGTCGACTCCAAAAAAAAAAAAAAACTTGTTGCATTAAGAGGCGACTGGTTCTCTTTGGTGAGGAGAGAGGCAAAAGATGTGACATAATTCCAACACAACTCCTTTCACTCTCAACGTCGATCTCTCGTCTCATTTTAGAATTAAGGTTACTTATCGGTTGCGAAACGATGAAAAATGTTAGTTAATTATTTTTTGAATCAAATTTTTCGGCGACGAATTAAATCTTACCTGCAAAACCGCCAGCGCATCTTCAAAGTCCGACTCTTCCAAATCAGAAATTTGCACACCGTCGAAAATGTCTATTTGATCGGAAACTCCGCTCAAATCCGACACGACACTGCTACCGCAACTGTTCCCCGAATCCTCCATCGTCGAAAACATCTCCTTTTCGTCCATTGCAAGTATCTCTTTCGAGCTCATTTCGATTTTTATTTGAAGCCCCAAAAAGAATTTTTTTTTAACAAAAATTTGCCCAATACTTATTTAGTTCTTCACTAAATAAACGACCTCGTAAGGTCGGATTGAAGAGACACTTGGTTTTTTATCGAAGCGGACACCCCGTTTTATTTTTTTTTGTATCGCGGTGCTGGTGCTTGATGGAGGTAGACACTGTATAATAGGAGATTACGATATGGCAGGATTGAGTTATGGCTCCTGCTGCCTCAACGTCGTCGGTCCGACCGCGACAGACGAGATCGCACTACTGCTTCCACCGGGTTCGGGTTCGAGTTCGAGTTCGACGTCGCGAACGGCAACAGTTTGCGGTCCTCGCGATTCAAACGCATGCGCTTATTTTATATGGGGTCTGCAGGATCTAGAATGACCGAGCGAATGGGCTCCCAGAATAAGATGGAATCGGCTAAACGACAACAGGTTGAATTTCGGTCGATCTACACTTTTATCGAAATAACAACGAGATTATTCTAGAATTAAATAGAAACATTTTAAATAATTATTAGTTATATCTTATCTGTGTCAAAACTCTAATGCAGGATTTAAAATTGTATATCTAGTTGATTGCAATGCTTTACTTTATATAAATAATACGGTGGTTATAAATCTTTAGATGGATTAACATATCTTTAAGTGACCAAACGTAAACCACCAAGATAATAATCCTGAGGATCTCAGAAAATATTACATAATACATACAGGAAAGAGCAGTACTGCAAGATTACGTTGGCAGTTGGATTGATAAATGTCAGCTAAGACTAATCTGGAAAATAACCCTGGAATGCTGTTGATCCTGAATCACTAAATTTTCAATGATGCAATCGAATTCTTAAGACATCAAGATGCAACTTTTTGTAGTTTATAAAGTAAAGAATGTACTTTTATACACTCAAATCCATACTTGCATATCTCAATTCGTCTTTGAGATATCTTTTGAGATGAATCACCATTTCATAAAATTAAAAAATTCCTTAATCATTTTTGAAAAAATCGTAAAAAATTGAATTCTTAAAATGTTATGATGTAACATTTTGTGATTAATAAAGGAAAGCAGGTATTTTTTTGAGAACTAACTCATATTTGAGTATCTCAATTCGTTTTTGAGATATTACGTTTTGAATTCGACATAAATATGTAGCACTTTGTAAAGATAATAACTTCCTTAATTATTTTTGAAAAAATCGTAATAAATCGAATTCTTAAGATATCAAGATGCAACTTTTTGTAGTTTATAAAGTAAAGAATGTACTTTTATACACTCAAATCCATACTTGCATATCTCAATTCGTCTTTGAGATATCTTTTGAGATGAATCACCATTTCATAAAATTAAAAAATTCCTTAATCATTTTTGAAAAAATCGTAAAAAATTGAATTCTTAAAATGTTATGATGTAACATTTTGTGATTAATAAAGGAAAGCAGGTATTTTTTTGAGAACTAACTCATGTTTGAGTATCTCAATTCATTTTTGAGATATTACGTTTTGAATTCGACCTAAATATGTAGCACTTTGTAAAGATAATAACTTCCTTAATTATTTTTGAAAAAATCGTAATAAATCGAATTCTTAAGATATCAAGATGCAACTTTTTGTAGTTTATAAAGTAAAAATGTATTTTTATATGCTCAAATCCATACTTGCATATCTCAATTCGTCTTTGAGATATCTTTTGAGATGAATCACCATTTCATAAAATTAAAAAATTCCTTAATCATTTTTGAAAAAATCGTAAAAAATTGAATTCTTAAAATGTTATGATGTAACATTTTGTGATTAATAAAGGAAAGCAGGTATTTTTTTGAGAACTAACTCATATTTGAGTATCTCAATTCGTTTTTGAGATATTACGTTTTGAATTCGACATAAATATGTAGCACTTTGTAAAGATAATAACTTCCTTAATTATTTTTGAAAAAATCATAATAAATCGAATTCTTAAGATATCCAAATGCAACTTTTTGTAGTTTATAAAGTAAAGAATGTATTTTTATACGCTCATATCCATACTTGCATATCTCAATTCGTCTTTGAGATATCTTTTGAGATAAATCACCATTTCATAAAATTAAAAATTTCCTTAATCATTTTTGAAAAAATCTAAAAAATTGAATTCTTAAAATGTTATGATGTAACATTTTGTGCTTAATAAAGGAAAGCAGGTATTTTTTTGAGAACTAACTCATGTTTGAGTATCTCAATTCATTTTTGAGATATTACGTTTTGAATTCGACCTAAATATGTAGCACTTTGTAAAGATAATAACTTCCTTAATTATTTTTGAAAAAATCGTAATAAATCGAATTCTTAAGATATCAAGATGCAACTTTTTGTAGTTTATAAAGTAAAAATGTATTTTTATATGCTCAAATCCATACTTGCATATCTCAATTCGTCTTTGAGATATCTTTTGAGATAAATCACCATTTCACAAAATTAAAAATTTCCTTAATCATTTTTGAAAAAATCGTAAAAAATTGAATTCTTAAAATGTTATGATGTAACATTTTGTGATTAATAAAGGAAAGCAGGTATTTTTTTGAGAACTAACTCATATTTGAGTATCTCAATTCATTTTTGAGATATTACGTTTTGAATTCGACCTAAATATGTAGCACTTTGTAAAAATAATAATTTCCTTAATTATTTTTGAAAAAATCGTAATAAATCGAATTCTTAAGACATCAAGATGCAACTTTTTGTAGTTTATAAAGTAAAGAATGTACTTTTATACACTCAAATCCATACTTGCATATCTCAATTCGTCTTTGAGATATCTTTTGAGATTAATCACCATTTCACAAAATTAAAAATTTCCTTAATCATTTTTGAAAAAATCTAAAAAATTGGATTCTTAAAATGTTATGATGTAACATTTTGTGCTTAATAAAGGAAAGCACGTATTTTTTTGCGAACCAACTCATATTTGAGTATCTCAATTCATTCTTGAGATATTACGTTTTGAATTCGACCTAAATATGTAGCACTTTGTAAAGATAATAATTTCCTTAATTATTCTTGAAAAAATTATAAAAAATCGAATACTTAAGATATCAAGATGTAACTTTTTGTAGTTTATAAAGTAAAGAATGTATTTTTATACGCTCAAATCCATACTTGCATATCTCAATTAGTCTTTGAGATATCGTTTGAGATAAATCACCATTTCACAAAATTAAAAATTTCCTTAATCATTTTTGAAAAAATCTAAAAAATTGGATTCTTAAAATGTTATGATGTAACATTTTGTGCTTAATAAAGGAAAGCACGTATTTTTTTGCGAACCAACTCATATTTGAGTATCTCAATTCATTCTTGAGATATTACGTTTTGAATTCGACCTAAATATGTAGCACTTTGTAAAAATAATAATTTCCTTAATTATTCTTGAAAAAATCATAAAAAATCGAATACTTAAGATATCAAGATGTAACTTTTTGTAGTTTATAAAGTAAAGAATGTATTTTTATACGCTCAAATCCATACTTGCATATCTCAATTAGTCTTTGAGATATCGTTTGAGATAAATCACCATTTCACAAAATTAAAAATTTCCTTAATCATTTTTGAAAAAATCTAAAAAATTGGATTCTTAAAATGTTATGATGTAACATTTTGTGCTTAATAAAGGAAAGCACGTATTTTTTTGCGAACCAACTCATATTTGAGTATCTCAATTCATTCTTGAGATATTACGTTTTGAATTCGACCTAAATATGTAGCACTTTGTAAAGATAATAACTTCCTTAATTATTTTTGAAAAAATCATAATAAATCGAATTCTTAAGATATCCAAATGCAACTTTTTGTAGTTTATAAAGTAAAGAATGTATTTTTATACGCTCATATCCATACTTGCATATCTCAATTCGTCTTTGAGATATCTTTTGAGATTAATCACCATTTCACAAAATTAAAAATTTCCTTAATCATTTTTGAAAAAATCTAAAAAATTGGATTCTTAAAATGTTATGATGTAACATTTTGTGCTTAATAAAGGAAAGCACGTATTTTTTTGCGAACCAACTCATATTTGAGTATCTCAATTCATTCTTGAGATATTACGTTTTGAATTCGACCTAAATATGTAGCACTTTGTAAAAATAATAATTTCCTTAATTATTCTTGAAAAAATCATAAAAAATCGAATACTTAAGATATCAAGATGTAACTTTTTGTAGTTTATAAAGTAAAGAATGTATTTTTATACGCTCAAATCCATACTTGCATATCTCAATTAGTCTTTGAGATATCGTTTGAGATAAATCACCATTTCACAAAATTAAAAATTTCCTTAATCATTTTTGAAAAAATCTAAAAAATTGGATTCTTAAAATGTTATGATGTAACATTTTGTGCTTAATAAAGGAAAGCACGTATTTTTTTGCGAACCAACTCATATTTGAGTATCTCAATTCATTCTTGAGATATTACGTTTTGAATTCGACCTAAATATGTAGCACTTTGTAAAAATAATAATTTCCTTAATTATTCTTGAAAAAATCATAAAAAATCGAATACTTAAGATATCAAGATGTAACTTTTTGTAGTTTATAAAGTAAAGAATGTATTTTTATACGCTCAAATCCATACTTGCATATCTCAATTAGTCTTTGAGATATCGTTTGAGATAAATCACCATTTCATAAAATTAAAAAATTCCTTAATCATTTTTGAAAAAATCGTAAAAAATTGAATTCTTAGAATGTCATGATGTAACATTTTGTGATTAATAAAGGAAAGCACCTATTTTTTTTTGAGAACTAACTCATATTTGAGTATCTCAATTCGTTTTTGAGATATTACGTTTTGAATTCGACATAAATATGTAGCACTTTGTAAAGATAATAACTTCCTTAATTATTTTTGAAAAAATCGTAATAAATCGAATTCTTAAGATATCAAGATGCAACTTTTTGTAGTTTATAAAGTAAAAATGTATTTTTATATGCTCAAATCCATACTTGCATATCTCAATTCGTCTTTGAGATATCTTTTGAGATAAATCACCATTTCATAAAATTAAAAATTTCCTTAATCATTTTTGAAAAAATCGTAAAAAATTGAATTCTTAAAATGTTATGATGTAACATTTTGTGATTAATAAAGGAAAGCAGGTATTTTTTTGAGAACTAACTCATGTTTGAGTATCTCAATTCATTTTTGAGATATTACGTTTTGAATGCGACCTAAATATGTAGCACTTTGTAAAAATAATAATTTCCTTAATTATTTTTGAAAAAATCGTGAAAAGTCGAATTCTTAAGATATCATGATGTAACTTTTTGTAATTTATAAAGTAAAGTATGTATTTTTATACGCTCAAATTCATACTTGTATTTCTCAATTCATCTTTGAGATATCTTTTGAGATAAATTACCATTTCATAAAATTAAAAATTTTGTTAATCATTTTTGAAAAAATCGTAAAAAATTGAATTCTTAAAATATCATGACGTAACGTTTTGTGATTAACAAAGGAAAGTACGCATTTTTTTAAGAACTAATCCATATTTGAGTATCTCAATTCGTTTTTGAGAGATCACGTTTTGGATTCGACCTAAATATGCAACACTTTGTAAAAATAATAATTTCCTTAATTATTTTTGAAAAAATCGTAAAAAGTGGAATTCTTAAGATATCATGATGTAACTTTTTGTAATTTATAAAGAAAAGAATGTATTTTTATACGCTCAAGTCTATACTTGTATACCTCAATTCATCTTTGAGATATCTTTTGAGATAAATCACCATTTCATAAAATTAAAAATTTCCTTAATTATTTTTGAAAAAATCGTAAAAAATTGAATTCTTAAAATATCATGATGTAACATTTTGTGATTAATAAAGGAAAGCACGTATTTTTTTTTAGAACTAACTCATATTTGAGTATCTCAATTCGTTTTTGAGATATTACGTTTTGAAGTTACTTAGTTTGAGTAATAAAATTCCTATTAATTTTATTTGAGAATAAATTTTGCTGATATCTATAATACCAATATGATTGATATGATTTGCTAGGAATGGAATGAATAATCGCTATGAATAATAAGGTGAATAATTACTTATTAATTAAATGTGGTGTTCATGTTTTGGTATTAATTGGGAATTTGAGGCAATTAATTGCGATTTTGAGGCAATTAATTTCGTCTTTATAAACGAAAATAAATGTTTGCTTTTAATAATTTTTGCAAAGAAAAAAATCTTGTTTTCTTTGCAATGTAAAAATAATTACGTTTATCGCCGTTCATTACGATTATTGTTGCAACAACACGTGTTTAAACGAACCGAACAAAAAATGTCTAGCCAATTAAGTTTTTAAAACCAATCAACTCCCTTCCTTGACTCGACTAACTTGGGTAACTTGGGTTAGGTTATTACAAAATCCTTTATTTTGAATTAAATTTTGAGTGGAAATAAAAACAATCTATTTATAGGTTGAAATTTTATCCGAGTTAACTTTACTCAATAATTTCATTAATTTTGTAGATTACTTTCGCTCCTATCGTGTAATAATGTGGCAAAAACAATTATGTTCCTGAAAAACAACTTGACATTGGCTGATAAATCGGTTTCGGTCTTGCATAACGTTACATTGAACTAACACGATCTTGATAAGGATCGTGGAAAAAATAAACTAAAAATATCAAACATTTACGGAACCCCGTGTAAAAATGTAAAAATGCAATTATTACATAATATTGAATGACGAAACTGAACGTTTACGGTATGTATTCTATGTGGATACGAAAAGACTCTCAGGAACGCAAGTTACTCAAACGAGTGTTGGTAATTGCAATGGAAATCTTGTTTCGAACGCTTTTTTATTTCATTTCGTTTTCCTTTTTTTGGTTTTAACACAAAAATAAATTACCTCATCGTTTATCGTCCCGGATTTAAACGTGGGACGAGAAAGTCGAAATAGCGTGGGTGTCCCTACTCTTCCGGGGGATCCAATCTCCCATCCCGATTCATACCCGAGCTTTCATTGATAAAACTGCAACCCATGAAGCTCCGTATTGCTACGTCGAGAGTTTCGTTTGACGTAAGCACCTCTATTATTGATCTGTGCGGTTGCTGAAGCTTCTTCTTCTTTACTTTACTCTACTACGCCACACTCCACAAAAGATTTTCTCACGGAATTTATTATTATTAAATAACTAGAATTTAATAATAAGAGAGATCAATTTAAATTTTCTTCTTTAAATCGAATTATTTCCTTTGAATAAAGGGGTAATAATTTTTGTGGTAAACTCACTCCACTTGATCGGAGAAATGCTTAGGGTTATGTAAGAGTTTCTAGTTGCGTAAGAAACACCACTCGGTGATCGCATGCGACACAATCGACGATAAATACGCTCGGGCCGGTTAATTACCAGTGCAAAAAGTGCGGGAGTTATTGCGTCGGGACAAAAATTCGTCGAGGCGTGGCCAAGGTTATTATACCTCTAACTAACGCACGCACAAACGGCTCTCTTGCTTTTGCTTTTGCTTTTTCTTCCACTCCGCACATACAAACATATTACTTTCATCGCGTAACCGCTCCGAATCAGTTTTTTATCCTCGCGAAAATTCTTTCGATCAAACCGCTTTTTAAGCAGTCGTTTTGGAACGATTTAGAATCGAAAGGAGGATGTAGAAATATATTCTAGACCAAACCATCGAACGAGAGCAATCTCCGAAGCTCACTTACCTCTTGCGTAACTGTAGGAAGAGAAACAGATTTTTGTTTTGTTTTGTTTTTGAAAAGTCCCTTCATTGGATTTCGAAAAAGGATTTAATTATAATTCTTCTAGCCGCGATTAGCATGTCTTTTCTTTTAATTTCCTATTTTTTCTCGGAACGATTATAACATGTTTGGCATTTTATTCCTGTACCAACAAGCGTCGTACAGTCTAACGAACTCTGGGACAACTTTTACTTTTGTACGGTCGGTCGCCGTGTCGCCAGTGTAGCCTTCCAGAAGGTATCTGATATTCTATACGGCCACATGGACCTGTAAAAACCAGCGTTATTTTCCTTTCGCCTGTCCTTGTCTCTAGGTACCTTACACTTCTAAACCAAAGCGTACATAGAATGTAATATCATTTTTTTTATTAATCTCTACCAATAAATTACCTCAATAAATTGTGTGCTGTATAGCACGATTTTTGTGTTTCTAACATTGGTTCCTTTTGACCTAAATTAAAGGATAATTATTACATTAAATTTATATGATTTTTAAACTTCTATATATTCAGTTTTTAGTCTTAATAATTAAACATTTTCACAACTCACTATCTTGATAATGTCATAATTGGAATTGTTAGACGAAGTTTGACGATAAGTCATAAATTTAACACCTTCATTTGATCCTTCAAAAGCTTCATTTTTCCTCCATCTTGGGTTGAATTGGGTTGGGTTATCCTGTCGATATCTTAATATAAAATTTTCACTATCACGGAAAATTTGATTGGGTTAAGTTGGATTTATTTAAATTGGACTGGGTTGTGCCAACATCTTGACACAAAACTTTTACCTCAGAAAATTAAATGATTAACTAGCTATAACTTAAGAACTTGTTAAGAACTTTCACAACTTCATTTGATAGTTACTCAATCCGGGTCGGTCGCTTGAGGGCGAGGCGCCGGACGTGAAATATTAACACTAAATCGTTCATTTGGAAGATTGTAGCGCCTCGCCCGCAAGCAACTTCAGCGGGGTAAGAGTAAAATCGTGTTATAGGAGACTTTATATGTTTACTGAGATATACAAGAAACGATTTTGTCTCAAATCGCTGAGGTCGTTTGCAGACGAGGTCCTGGTTCTGAAATATTAACACGAAATCGTATATTTTGGAAGATTTTAGCGCCTCGCCCGCAAGCGACCCGAATTAAGAATAAAATTGTCAAAAAGGATTTACAAGACATGATTTCGCTTTAAATCGCCGAGGTCGCATCCGGGCGAGGCAGTGAATTTGAAATGCTTAAATAATATCGTCAAATTTGGAAGATTGTAGTGCCTTGCCTGAAAGCGACCTCGGCGGAGTGAGAATAAAATCGTCTATAGGAAACTTTATGTATATACTAGGATATACAAGGAACGATTTCACTTCAAACCGTCGAGGTCGCGTGGGGCGAGGAACTGGCCTTGAAATGTTTAAATAAAATCATCAATTTTGGAAAATTCTAGCAGCACGCCCGCAAGCGACCTCGGCGAGGTGAAATTAAAGTCGTCTTATAGGTGCCTTTATATTTACTAGGATATATAAGGACCGATTTCGCCTTAAATCGTTGAGGTCGCTTACAGGCGAGGCGCCGGACGTGAAATATTAACACTAAATCGTTCATTTAGGAAGATTGTAGCGCCACGCCCGCAAACGACCTTGGCCGAGTGAGACTAAAATCGTCTTATAGGTGACTTCTATATTTACTAGGATATACAAGAAACGGTTTCGCCTCAAATCGCCGAGGTCTCTTGCGGGCGAGACGCTAGATTTAAAATGTTTACATAAAATCATCAATTTTGGAAAATTGTAGCACTTCGCCCGCAAGCGACCTCGGCGAAGTGAGATTAAAGTCGTCTTATAGGTGGCTTTTATATTTACTAAGATATATAAGGACCGATTTCGCCTTAAATCGTCGAGGTCGCTTACAGGCCAGGCGCCGGACGTGAAATATTAACACTAAATCGTTCATTTAGTAGCGCCACGCCCGCAAGCGACCTTGGCCGAGTGAGACTAAAATCGTCTTATAGGTGACTTCTATACTTACTAGGATATACAAGAAACGGTTTCGCCTCAAATTGCCGAGGTCACTTGCGGGCGAGACGCTAGATTTAAAATGTTTACATAAAATCGTCAATTTTGGAAGATTGTCTTATAGGTGACTTAATATAAGGAATGATTTCGTCTCAAATCGCCGAGATTGCTTGTGGACGAGGCTAAACATGAAATATTAACACTAAATCGTCCATTTTGGAAGATTGTAGCGCCTCGTCTGCAAGCGACCTCGGCGAAGTGAGACTAAAGTCGTCTTATAAGTGACTTATATATTTACTAAGATATATAAGGAACGATTTTGCCTCAAATCGCCGAGGTTGCTTGCGGACGAGACGCTAAACATGAAGTATTAACACTAAATCGTCCATTTTGGAAAATTGTAGCGCCTCCCCGCAAACGACCTTGGCGGAGTGAATATAAGGAACGATTTCACCTCAAATCGCTAAGATCGTTTGCGAGCGAGGTATTGGATTTGAAATATTTGCAAAAAATCGTCCATTTTGAAAGATTATTAGATTACCAATTAAACCAATTACCAATCGAAAAATTAGATTTCCAATTTTTTGACTATAACTGTATTTGCTGATTTAATATTGTTATTTAAAACAACAATGATATAAGCAAATTTCGACAGAAAATGCACTATAATTAATAAATAAACTTTTATCTTTTATCCTTTTTCTTAAAAACCAAGAATCGCCATTCAAGTTATTGGCTTAAAAAAAGTACTTTTTGAGTTTCAACTTTCATGATTTTTATGTAGAATTACCCTTTTAAATATATAGACGCAATTTCCGGACAGCCTGTATATACAGTATTTCTCAAAAGTAAAGAGCAAGTCACTTAAAAACAGCTTATAAAAATACCCGGAAAGACAGACAATCCCTATTTTTATTGCGCATCATGAAATAGGATTATTTTCTGAACCTGGAACATTCAATATTAATATTGGTTACCTACATAAAACGATTTACGAAAAGAATTTCATAATTTTCTATTTAAGATTTAAAATAGCAGTAGCTGTGTTTTAACCCAATTGTTTTAGGTAATTTATGATGGTCATACTATTTTTGTATCTCAAGATGTAACTAACATTAATTTTGATTGTGCTAAATGATCCAACTTGATACCATTTATCATATTGATTTTGTTTCTTTATAGTTGGGTTGAGCTTCAACTTTATACCATATTTGTTGGAGATCAACCCAACCCAACTTGATACCATCTATCATATTGGTTTTGTTTCTTTATAGTTGAGTTGAGCTTCAACTTTATACCATATTTGTTGGAGATCAACCCAACCCAACTTGATACCATTTGTCATATTGATTTTGTTTCTTTATAGTTGGGTTGAGCTTCAACTTTATACCATATTTGTTGGAGATCAACCCAACCCAACTTGATACCATTTGTCATATTGATTTTGTTTCTTTATAGTTGGGTTGAGCTTCAATTTCATATCATGTTTGTTGGAGATCAACCCAACCCTACTTGATACCATTTATCATATTGATTTTGTTTCTTTATAGTTGGGTTGAGCTTCAACTTCATACCATATTTGTTGGAGATCAACCCAACCCAACTTGATACCATCTATCATATTGGTTTTGTTTCTTTATAGTTGGGTTGAGCTTCAATTTCATATCATGTTTGTTGGAGATCAACCCAACCCTACTTGATACCATTTATCATATTGATTTTGTTTCTTTATAGTTGGGTTGAGCTTCAACTTTATACCATATTTGTTGGAGATCAACCCAACCCAACTTGATACCATCTATCATATTGGTTTTGTTTCTTTATAGTTGAGTTGAGCTTCAACTTCATACCATATTTGTTGGAGATCAACCCAACCCAACTTGATACCATCTATCATATTGGTTTTGTTTCTTTATAGTTGAGTTGAGCTTCAACTTCATATCATATTTGTTGGAGATCAACCCAACCCAACTTAATACCATCTATCATATTGGTTTTGTGTCTTTATAGTTGAGTTGAGCTTCAACTTCATACCATATTTGTTGGAGATCAACCCAACCCAACTTGATACCATCTATCATATTGGTTTTGTTTCTTTATAGTTGAGTTGAGCTTCAACTTCATATCATATTTGTTGGAGATCAACCCAACCCAACTTGATACCATTTATCATATTGATTTTGTTTCTTTATAGTTGGGTTGAGCTTCAACTTCATACCATATTTGTTGGAGATCAACCCAACCCAACTTGATACCATCTATCATATTGGTTTTGTTTCTTTATAGTTGGGTTGAGCTTCAATTTCATATCATGTTTGTTGGAGATCAACCCAACCCTACTTGATACCATCTATCATATTGGTTTTGTTTCTTTATAGTTGAGTTGAGCTTCAACTTCATATCATATTTGTTGGAGATCAACCCAACCCAACTTGATACCATCTATCATATTGGTTTTGTTTCTTTATAGTTGGGTTGAGCTTCAATTTCATATCATGTTTGTTGGAGATCAACCCAACCCTACTTGATACCATTTATCATATTGATTTTGTTTCTTTATAGTTGGGTTGAGCTTCAACTTTATACCATATTTGTTGGAGATCAACCCAACCCAACTTGATACCATCTATCATATTGGTTTTGTTTCTTTATAGTTGAGTTGAGCTTCAACTTCATACCATATTTGTTGGAGATCAACCCAACCCAACTTGATACCATCTATCATATTGGTTTTGTTTCTTTATAGTTGAGTTGAGCTTCAACTTCATATCATATTTGTTGGAGATCAACCCAACCCAACTTAATACCATCTATCATATTGGTTTTGTGTCTTTATAGTTGAGTTGAGCTTCAACTTCATACCATATTTGTTGGAGATCAACCCAACCCAACTTGATACCATTTATCATATTGGTTTTGTGTCTTTATAGTTGAGTTGAGCTTCAACTTCATACCATATTTGTTGGAGATCAACCCAACCCAACTTGATACCATCTATCATATTGGTTTTGTGTCTTTATAGTTGAGTTGAGCTTCAACTTCATACCATATTTGTTGGAGATCAACCCAACCCAACTTGATACCATCTATCATATTGGTTTTGTGTCTTTATAGTTGAGTTGAGCTTCAACTTCATACCATATTTGTTGGAGATCAACCCAACCCAACTTGATACCATCTATCATATTGGTTTTGTTTCTTTATAGTTGAGTTGAGCTTCAACTTCATACCATATTTGTTGGAGATTAACCCAACCCAACATACCATTTGTCATATTAATTTTGTTTCTCTATAATTTGGTTGAGTTTCAACTTCATACCAAATTTGTTGGAGATCAACCGAACCCAACATGATACCATTTGTCATATTGATTTTGTTTCTTTATAATTGGGTTGAGCTTCAACTTTATACCATATTTGTTGGAGATTAACCCAACCCAACTTGATACCATCTATCATATTGGTTTTGTGTCTTTATAGTTGAGTTGAGCTTCAACTTCATACCATATTTGTTGGAGATCAACCCAACCCAACTTGATACCATCTATCATATTGGTTTTGTTTCTTTATAGTTGAGTTGAGCTTCAACTTCATACCATATTTGTTGGAGATCAACCCAACCCAACTTGATACCATTTGTCATATTGATTTTGTTTCTTTATAGTTGGGTTGAGCTTCAACTTTATACCATATTTGTTGGAGATCAACCCAACCCAACTTAATACCATCTATCATATTGGTTTTGTTTCTTTATAGTTGGGTTGAGCTTCAACTTTATACCATATTTGTTGGAGATCAACCCAACCCAACTTGATACCATCTATCATATTGGTTTTGTTTCTTTATAGTTGGGTTGAGCTTCAATTTCATATCATGTTTGTTGGAGATCAACCCAACCCAACTTGATACTATCTATCATATTGATTTTGTGTCTTTATAGTTGAGTTGAGCTTCAACTTCATACCATATTTGTTGGAGATCAACCCAACCCAACTTGATACTATCTATCATATTGATTTTGTGTCTTTATAGTTGAGTTGAGCTTCAACTTCATACCATATTTGTTGGAGATCAACCCAACCCAACTTGATACCATTTGTCATATTGATTTTGTTTCTTTATAGTTGGGTTGAGCTTCAACTTTATACCATATTTGTTGGAGATCAACCCAACCCAACTTAATACCATCTATCATATTGGTTTTGTTTCTTTATAGTTGGGTTGAGCTTCAACTTTATACCATATTTGTTGGAGATCAACCCAACCCAACTTGATACCATTTGTCATATTGATTTTGTTTCTTTATAGTTGGGTTGAGCTTCAACTTTATACCATATTTGTTGGAGATCAACCCAACCCAACTTAATACCATCTATCATATTGGTTTTGTTTCTTTATAGTTGGGTTGAGCTTCAACTTTATACCATATTTGTTGGAGATCAACCCAACCCAACTTGATACCATCTATCATATTGGTTTTGTTTCTTTATAGTTGGGTTGAGCTTCAATTTCATATCATGTTTGTTGGAGATCAACCCAACCCAACTTGATACTATCTATCATATTGATTTTGTGTCTTTATAGTTGAGTTGAGCTTCAACTTCATACCATATTTGTTGGAGATCAACCCAACCCAACTTGATACTATCTATCATATTGATTTTGTGTCTTTATAGTTGAGTTGAGCTTCAACTTCATACCATATTTGTTGGAGATCAACCCAACCCAACTTGATACCATTTGTCATATTGATTTTGTTTCTTTATAGTTGGGTTGAGCTTCAACTTTATACCATATTTGTTGGAGATCAACCCAACCCAACTTAATACCATCTATCATATTGGTTTTGTTTCTTTATAGTTGGGTTGAGCTTCAACTTTATACCATATTTGTTGGAGATCAACCCAACCCAACTTGATACCATCTATCATATTGGTTTTGTTTCTTTATAGTTGGGTTGAGCTTCAATTTCATATCATGTTTGTTGGAGATCAACCCAACCCAACTTGATACTATCTATCATATTGATTTTGTGTCTTTATAGTTGAGTTGAGCTTCAACTTCATACCATATTTGTTGGAGATCAACCCAACCCAACTTGATACTATCTATCATATTGATTTTGTGTCTTTATAGTTGAGTTGAGCTTCAACTTCATACCATATTTGTTGGAGATCAACCCAACCCAACTTGATACCATTTGTCATATTGATTTTGTTTCTTTATAGTTGGGTTGAGCTTCAACTTTATACCATATTTGTTGGAGATCAACCCAACCCAACTTAATACCATCTATCATATTGGTTTTGTTTCTTTATAGTTGGGTTGAGCTTCAACTTTATACCATATTTGTTGGAGATCAACCCAACCCAACTTGATACCATCTATCATATTGGTTTTGTTTCTTTATAGTTGGGTTGAGCTTCAATTTCATATCATGTTTGTTGGAGATCAACCCAACCCAACTTGATACTATCTATCATATTGATTTTGTGTCTTTATAGTTGAGTTGAGCTTCAACTTCATACCATATTTGTTGGAGATCAACCCAACCCAACTTGATACTATCTATCATATTGATTTTGTGTCTTTATAGTTGAGTTGAGCTTCAACTTCATACCATATTTGTTGGAGATCAACCCAACCCAACTTGATACCATTTGTCATATTGATTTTGTTTCTTTATAGTTGGGTTGAGCTTCAACTTTATACCATATTTGTTGGAGATCAACCCAACCCAACTTAATACCATCTATCATATTGGTTTTGTTTCTTTATAGTTGGGTTGAGCTTCAACTTTATACCATATTTGTTGGAGATCAACCCAACCCAACTTAATACCATCTATCATATTGGTTTTGTTTCTTTATAGTTGGGTTGAGCTTCAACTTTATACCATATTTGTTGGAGATCAACCCAACCCAACTTAATACCATCTATCATATTGGTTTTGTTTCTTTATAGTTGGGTTGAGCTTCAACTTTATACCATATTTGTTGGAGATCAACCCAACCCAACTTGATACCATCTATCATATTGGTTTTGTTTCTTTATAGTTGGGTTGAGCTTCAATTTCATATCATGTTTGTTGGAGATCAACCCAACCCAACTTGATACTATCTATCATATTGATTTTGTGTCTTTATAGTTGAGTTGAGCTTCAACTTCATACCATATTTGTTGGAGATCAACCCAACCCAACTTGATACTATCTATCATATTGATTTTGTGTCTTTATAGTTGAGTTGAGCTTCAACTTCATACCATATTTGTTGGAGATCAACCCAACCCAACTTGATACCATTTGTCATATTGATTTTGTTTCTTTATAGTTGGGTTGAGCTTCAACTTTATACCATATTTGTTGGAGATCAACCCAACCCAACTTGATACCATCTATCATATTGGTTTTGTTTCTTTATAGTTGAGTTGAGCTTCAACTTCATACCATATTTGTTGGAGATCAACCCAACCCAACTTGATACCATCTATCATATTGGTTTTGTTTCTTTATAGTTGAGTTGAGCTTCAACTTCATATCATATTTGTTGGAGATCAACCCAACCCAACTTAATACCATCTATCATATTGGTTTTGTGTCTTTATAGTTGAGTTGAGCTTCAACTTCATACCATATTTGTTGGAGATCAACCCAACCCAACTTGATACCATTTATCATATTGGTTTTGTGTCTTTATAGTTGAGTTGAGCTTCAACTTCATACCATATTTGTTGGAGATCAACCCAACCCAACTTGATACCATCTATCATATTGGTTTTGTGTCTTTATAGTTGAGTTGAGCTTCAACTTCATACCATATTTGTTGGAGATCAACCCAACCCAACTTGATACCATCTATCATATTGGTTTTGTGTCTTTATAGTTGAGTTGAGCTTCAACTTCATACCATATTTGTTGGAGATCAACCCAACCCAACTTGATACCATCTATCATATTGGTTTTGTTTCTTTATAGTTGAGTTGAGCTTCAACTTCATACCATATTTGTTGGAGATTAACCCAACCCAACATACCATTTGTCATATTAATTTTGTTTCTCTATAATTTGGTTGAGTTTCAACTTCATACCAAATTTGTTGGAGATCAACCGAACCCAACATGATACCATTTGTCATATTGATTTTGTTTCTTTATAATTGGGTTGAGCTTCAACTTTATACCATATTTGTTGGAGATTAACCCAACCCAACTTGATACCATCTATCATATTGGTTTTGTGTCTTTATAGTTGAGTTGAGCTTCAACTTCATACCATATTTGTTGGAGATCAACCCAACCCAACTTGATACCATCTATCATATTGGTTTTGTGTCTTTATAGTTGAGTTGAGCTTCAACTTCATACCATATTTGTTGGAGATCAACCCAACCCAACTTGATACCATCTATCATATTGGTTTTGTGTCTTTATAGTTGAGTTGAGCTTCAACTTCATACCATATTTGTTGGAGATCAACCCAACCCAACTTGATACCATCTATCATATTGGTTTTGTGTCTTTATAGTTGAGTTGAGCTTCAACTTCATACCATATTTGTTGGAGATCAACCCAACCCAACTTGATACCATCTATCATATTGGTTTTGTTTCTTTATAGTTGAGTTGAGCTTCAACTTCATACCATATTTGTTGGAGATTAACCCAACCCAACATACCATTTGTCATATTAATTTTGTTTCTCTATAATTTGGTTGAGTTTCAACTTCATACCAAATTTGTTGGAGATCAACCGAACCCAACATGATACCATTTGTCATATTGATTTTGTTTCTTTATAATTGGGTTGAGCTTCAACTTTATACCATATTTGTTGGAGATTAACCCAACCCAACTTGATACCATCTATCATATTGGTTTTGTTTCTTTATAGTTGGGTTGAGTTTCAACTTCATACCATATTTATTGAAGATCAACCCAACCCAACTTGATACCATCTGTCATATTGATTTTGTTTCTCTATAGTTTGATTGAGCTTCAACTTCATACCATATTTGTTAGAGATCAACCCAGCCCAACTTGATACCATCTATCATATTGATTTTATTTCTTTATGGTTGGGTTGAGCTTCAACTTCGTACCATATTTGTTAGAGATTAACCCAACCCAACATGCCATTTGTCATATCGATTTTGTTTCTTATTGTTGAACTTCAATTTCATACCATCCCTTCTAGAAAAGAATCACGGAATATTTTCAAAAAACTCGATTCGCTAAATTGGGTTGGGACTTATTAGGTTGAAGTATAGCTTCATATCATTCAATAGGAATGTGTGAATTGGGTTGGGTTCGGTTTGGTGAAGTTGTATTGGGTTTGGTTAGGTTGGGTTGAATTCTAACTTCATATCATTCAATGTGAGGGACGCTATGAAGCTATATTAAAGGGTTGAGCTATATTAAAGCTCAACCCAACCCAACAAAGTTTTATTCATGAGATACTCTTTATAATTTGAATTAATTTTCAAAACCAGCGACGCAAGTACGATTTTTTGTTGGTTTTAATTTCTTATTGCTGCTGTCATTCAGCCGATTTCAATAAAATTTTAGATTTGTTTTTATCGTGCAGTTTAAAAAGATCTCATCATGGCGTTATATTTTTTTGGTACACCTGTATAATCAAAAATAAAAAAGTATAAATAAAAAGTAAAAAGTATAAGTAAAAAATTAAAAGAAAAGTATAAATCTGCAAAATATTAATCTATTGACTTAAGCTCAGTTATTAAACTGAGCTACAGAAAACGGGAGCTGAGGTGAAAGACCCTGTATATATTATACACAGGTTGTTCAGATAATTTATACATAGTGACATTCTTTGCTTGACTCTGAATCGAAAGTCTTAATGTTAAATTGTTGTATAATGCTTCGTCTGGTTTCAGAAAGCACTTAAAAGTGTCGATGAATTTCTTATATTAAAATTGGTGGTATACGTATTTCGAGCTATAAGCTCTTTATCAAGTACAATAAGGCACCATCAGGCACCATCAGGCTCCATCAGGCCTGATGAAAAGCTTATATACTATTACAATACTATTACGATGAACCCGGAGAATACCATTGCAAAAGCCATAAAGTTTGTTAAATATATTCAAGAAAAACTTAAAAATTTCTTTCAATCAAGTACAATTCAACAATTTAGATCAAAATATTTCCAAAAATGTGCAAACAAATCACATTCTTGAAGAACCTTATCATAATTTGTTAATTTGGAGCTTAAATCTTGAAAGATTCTCAACTCGCCGAAATCTTAGCCTTTCAGGTCTATATATTATTCTTGTTTTGATTGACAGATTAAAATGTATCAAAAATGTTTGTAGTAGTGATTTTTTTGTTATTTCATATGTAATTTCCCAAGAAGTGGGTTCTAGTTTTAAACGTCCCTGAAAATTCTCCTCTCACCTGGGCCCGAGCAAGTAGCAGGCAGTAACCAGCAGCGAAGCGATCGTAGAGAACTCGTTGCTGCCGGCTGCTTACTGCACGTTTCTAAAACCGTTTATGTGCCTCGTATGGAATTACGATCGGCTTACATAGCTGAACTTTTAATTTTAAATGAAATTAAGAAATATACCTCAAAGGTATCTAACTGAAAGTAAAATTGGACGGGGTAAAGTCAAGGTAATCGCGCGTATTAAATTCGAAGAACGATTCTCTCTTTCCCTTTTATTTCATTATTTAGTAGTATTTATTTAAAAAAGCTGCATTTTTTCGCGAAAAATTAAATATAGATAACGTTATCTTCGAAATTACCAAAGCACTTATTTAATTTAAAAACGGTTTTTTCGGTTCAACGAACTTAAATTATCATTATAAATCATTTTTATTTATGATTTTAATTTAATAAGAAATATTCTTTTTAATCTCAAAGGTGAGATCGAATTTTCGAAAAATTTCTATCTAGATCTAGATCTACAAGTGAAGTAATTGAAAGCGCGTAATTAGATAATGGCTAAGTTACTCACATTTAATTGGCCCGGTATTTTTACTGGGAATTTTTAAGTATAATTATCACATCGATTTAAACTCATTTAAAAATAAATCGCCCAACGTGGGGCTCGAACCCACGACCCTGAGATTAAGAGTCTCATGCTCTACAGACTGAGCTAGCCGGGCTTAATTTTTCAAAAAAAAAAGACTATCATCGTTATTAGAACAAAATGTTTGAAAAAAAATTTGTTTTAAAATCATAAGTAACATTAGAAACGCCCTCACTTAGAGTAGAGTAGAGTAGGCCTTGACAAGGCCGTTCTATTACCACGCAATAGTAGTGTTAGCAATAGAATGGGCACCATATAATATACAAATAGTAGTGGTGGTAATCGAATCGATAGGCGCGCACCGCTTAAAATCCACACCGCTTTTTTACTCTTTTTTCTTATGGCCGTTGGCGGCGAGAGTTACGCAAGTTCTCGACCGATTTTTTTTTGTTGATGTTGAGAAGCAAGCAAAAGAGCAGCGAACGAACCGGACTCGAGATCTAAGGTGGTGGTGGGTTCTCTTTCGAACAACGAGAACGACGCAAGAAGGACCTTGAGTTGGTCGAATGTTGTTGCAGCTCGCTCCGTTTTTCGAACCGATTTTCACTCTCACTTTATACGCTAAAATCAAAAACACAAAGAATTATAAAAACAATCTTGTCAAAAATTATTACCAGTATCAAATTTGAACAATTTCCTTTAAAGAATCCGAATAAGTGGAGTTTAAACGATAAATACTGACGCAACGAAAGGATTACGTATTGACGTTGAGCTTATCCTTTAATTTTTCGAAATTAACTTAGAAAAAATCGCATTTTTTACGTGATGATATTAAAGTTGTAAGAAAATTAAACCGGTGCATTTTGGCATTTACCAAAATGAGCTTGATATCCGTGACCTTTCTATTGAGGCACTAAAATACCTGAAACCTACTGCTCATTATATTAAAGACAACGCCACATTAAAAAAAAGTGGAATGAGCCTTAGATTAAAGCAATAAAATCGGATTTACTAATTAAATGTTTAATTAACCGCAATGGAACAAATAAAGCTATTAATTAATATAAATGAAAATAAAATCATTTCAAAAATTAGGTTAATTGAATAATATCGTTTAGTGATGTTGTTTATTCAAGGTTGGTAGTGTTGGAAATCGGACATATTTGTTGATTCTTTCGATCAAAAAGAATTAATTTGATTTATTGCGATTAATTTGTCTCATAATATTAAAATCGCTTTCAAATCATTATAAACATTTGGAATAATTAAAAGTTTTTTAATTGTCGCTAACTTCTCAATGATTTGTTATTTCATGATGATATCTCAATTCGTTCTTGAGATATGGTATTTTAAAGTTTTTATTTTAAATCTATAAAAATAAGTGCAGAGTTGGATTGAAAAACCCATAACATCAATGTTTATGGGAATTAAGAATTTAATTACGGTACGTTAATTTCTTATCAAATTTGCTTCAAAATGATCTTTATTCCATGATGATAACTTAATTTGTGCTTGAGATAAGATATTTTAAAGTTTGTGTTTTAAATCTATAAAAAGAAAATGTGCAAAGATGAATTGAAAAACCCGTAACATCGATGTTTATGGGAATAAACAATTTAATTATGGTACATTAATTTCTCATTAAAGCTACTTCAAAGTTATCTTTCTTCCATGATGATATATCACTTCATGCTTGAAATACGATGCTTTAAAATTTGTATTTTTAATCTATAACAAGAAAATGTGCAGAGTTGGATTGAAAAACCCCTAACATCGATGTTTATGGGAATTAAGAAGAATTAATTCTTAGTTATTCTTCAAATTTATTTCAAAACGATCTTTATTCCATGATGATATCTCAATTCGTTCTTGAGATATGGTATTTTAAAGTTTTTATTTTAAATCTATAAGAATAAGTGCAGAGTTGGATTGAAAAACCCATAACATCGATATTTATGGGAATTAAGAATTTAATTACGGTACGTTAATTCCTCATCAAATTTGCTTCAAAATGATCTTTATTCCATGATGATAACTTCATTTGTGCTTGAGATATGATGTTTTAAAGTTTGTGTTTTAAATCTATAACAAGAAAATGTGCAGAGATGAATTGAAAAACCCGTAACATCGATGTTTATGGGAATAAACAATTTAATTATGGTACATTAATTTCTCATTAAAGCTACTTCAAAGTTATCTTTCTTTCATGATGATATATCACTTCGTGCTTGAGATACGATGCTTTAAAGTTTGTATTTTTAATCTATAACAAGAAAATGTGCAGAGTTGGATTGAAAAACCCGTAACATCGATGTTTATGGGAATTAAGGAAAATTAATTCTTAATTATTCTTCAAATTTATTTCAAAACGATCTTTATTCCATGATGATATCTCAATTCGTTCTTGAGATATGGTATTTTAAAGTTTTTATTTTAAATCTATAAGAATAAGTGCAGAGTTGGATTGAAAAACCCATAACATCGATATTTATGGGAATTAAGAATTTAATTACGGTACGTTAATTCCTCATCAAATTTGCTTCAAAATGATCTTTATTCCATGATGATAACTTCATTTGTGCTTGAGATATGATGTTTTAAAGTTTGTGTTTTAAATCTATAACAAGAAAATGTGCAGAGATGAATTGAAAAACCCGTAACATCGATGTTTATGGGAATAAACAATTTAATTATGGTACATTAATTTCTCATTAAAGCTACTTCAAAGTTATCTTTCTTTCATGATGATATATCACTTCGTGCTTGAGATACGATGCTTTAAAGTTTGTATTTTTAATCTATAACAAGAAAATGTGCAGAGTTGGATTGAAAAACCCGTAACATCGATGTTTATGGGAATTAAGGAAAATTAATTCTTAATTATTCTTCAAATTTATTTCAAAACGATCTTTATTCCATGATGATATCTCAATTCGTTCTTGAGATATGGTATTTTAAAGTTTTTATTTTAAATCTATAAGAATAAGTGCAGAGTTGGATTGAAAAACCCATAACATCGATATTTATGGGAATTAAGAATTTAATTACGGTACGTTAATTCCTCATCAAATTTGCTTCAAAATGATCTTTATTCCATGATGATAACTTCATTTGTGCTTGAGATATGATGTTTTAAAGTTTGTGTTTTAAATCTATAACAAGAAAATGTGCAGAGATGAATTGAAAAACCCGTAACATCGATGTTTATGGGAATAAACAATTTAATTATGGTACATTAATTTCTCATTAAAGCTACTTCAAAGTTATCTTTCTTTCATGATGATATATCACTTCGTGCTTGAGATACGATGCTTTAAAGTTTGTATTTTTAATCTATAACAAGAAAATGTGCAGAGTTGGATTGAAAAACCCGTAACATCGATGTTTATGGGAATTAAGGAAAATTAATTCTTAATTATTCTTCAAATTTATTTCAAAACGATCTTTATTCCATGATGATATCTCAATTCGTTCTTGAGATATGGTATTTTAAAGTTTTTATTTTAAATCTATAAGAATAAGTGCAGAGTTGGATTGAAAAACCCATAACATCGATATTTATGGGAATTAAGAATTTAATTACGGTACGTTAATTCCTCATCAAATTTGCTTCAAAATGATCTTTATTCCATGATGATAACTTCATTTGTGCTTGAGATATGATGTTTTAAAGTTTGTGTTTTAAATCTATAACAAGAAAATGTGCAGAGATGAATTGAAAAACCCGTAACATCGATGTTTATGGGAATAAACAATTTAATTATGGTACATTAATTTCTCATTAAAGCTACTTCAAAGTTATCTTTCTTTCATGATGATATATCACTTCGTGCTTGAGATACGATGCTTTAAAGTTTGTATTTTTAATCTATAACAAGAAAATGTGCAGAGTTGGATTGAAAAACCCGTAACATCGATGTTTATGGGAATTAAGGAAAATTAATTCTTAATTATTCTTCAAATTTATTTCAAAACGATCTTTATTCCATGATGATATCTCAATTCGTTCTTGAGATATGGTATTTTAAAGTTTTTATTTTAAATCTATAAGAATAAGTGCAGAGTTGGATTGAAAAACCCATAACATCGATATTTATGGGAATTAAGAATTTAATTACGGTACGTTAATTCCTCATCAAATTTGCTTCAAAATGATCTTTATTCCATGATGATAACTTCATTTGTGCTTGAGATATGATGTTTTAAAGTTTGTGTTTTAAATCTATAACAAGAAAATGTGCAGAGATGAATTGAAAAACCCGTAACATCGATGTTTATGGGAATAAACAATTTAATTATGGTACATTAATTTCTCATTAAAGCTACTTCAAAGTTATCTTTCTTTCATGATGATATATCACTTCGTGCTTGAGATACGATGCTTTAAAGTTTGTATTTTTAATCTATAACAAGAAAATGTGCAGAGTTGGATTGAAAAACCCGTAACATCGATGTTTATGGGAATTAAGGAAAATTAATTCTTAATTATTCTTCAAATTTATTTCAAAACGATCTTTATTCCATGATGATATCTCAATTCGTTCTTGAGATATGGTATTTTAAAGTTTTTATTTTAAATCTATAAGAATAAGTGCAGAGTTGGATTGAAAAACCCATAACATCGATATTTATGGGAATTAAGAATTTAATTACGGTACGTTAATTCCTCATCAAATTTGCTTCAAAATGATCTTTATTCCATGATGATAACTTCATTTGTGCTTGAGATATGATGTTTTAAAGTTTGTGTTTTAAATCTATAACAAGAAAATGTGCAGAGATGAATTGAAAAACCCGTAACATCGATGTTTATGGGAATAAACAATTTAATTATGGTACATTAATTTCTCATTAAAGCTACTTCAAAGTTATCTTTCTTTCATGATGATATATCACTTCGTGCTTGAGATACGATGCTTTAAAGTTTGTATTTTTAATCTATAACAAGAAAATGTGCAGAGTTGGATTGAAAAACCCGTAACATCGATGTTTATGGGAATTAAGGAAAATTAATTCTTAATTATTCTTCAAATTTATTTCAAAACGATCTTTATTCCATGATGATATCTCAATTCGTTCTTGAGATATGGTATTTTAAAGTTTTTATTTTAAATCTATAAGAATAAGTGCAGAGTTGGATTGAAAAACCCATAACATCGATATTTATGGGAATTAAGAATTTAATTACGGTACGTTAATTCCTCATCAAATTTGCTTCAAAATGATCTTTATTCCATGATGATAACTTCATTTGTGCTTGAGATATGATGTTTTAAAGTTTGTGTTTTAAATCTATAACAAGAAAATGTGCAGAGATGAATTGAAAAACCCGTAACATCGATGTTTATGGGAATAAACAATTTAATTATGGTACATTAATTTCTCATTAAAGCTACTTCAAAGTTATCTTTCTTTCATGATGATATATCACTTCGTGCTTGAGATACGATGCTTTAAAGTTTGTATTTTTAATCTATAACAAGAAAATGTGCAGAGTTGGATTGAAAAACCCGTAACATCGATGTTTATGGGAATTAAGGAAAATTAATTCTTAATTATTCTTCAAATTTATTTCAAAACGATCTTTATTCCATGATGATATCTCAATTCGTTCTTGAGATATGGTATTTTAAAGTTTTTATTTTAAATCTATAAGAATAAGTGCAGAGTTGGATTGAAAAACCCATAACATCGATATTTATGGGAATTAAGAATTTAATTACGGTACGTTAATTCCTCATCAAATTTGCTTCAAAATGATCTTTATTCCATGATGATAACTTCATTTGTGCTTGAGATATGATGTTTTAAAGTTTGTGTTTTAAATCTATAACAAGAAAATGTGCAGAGATGAATTGAAAAACCCCTAACATCGATGTTTATGGGAATTAAGGAAAAGTAATTCTTAATTATTCATCAAATTTATTTCAAAACGATCTTTATTCCATGATGATATCTCAGTTCGTTCTTGAGATATGGTATTTTAAAGTTTTTATTTTAAATCTATAAGAATAAGTGCAGAGTTGGATTGAAAAACCCATAACATCGATATTTATGGGAATTAAGAATTTAATTACGGTACGTTAATTCCTCATCAAATTTGCTTCAAAATGATCTTTATTCCATGATGATAACTTCATTTGTGCTTGAGATACGATGTTTTAAAGTTTGTGTTTTAAATCTATAACAAGAAAATGTACAGAGTGGATTGAAAAACCACTAACATCGATGTTTATGGGAATTAAGAAGAATTAATTCTTAATTATTCTTCAAATTTATTTCAAAACGATCTTTATTCCATGATGATATCTCAATTCGTTCTTGAGATATGGTATTTTAAAGTTTTTATTTTAAATCTATAAGAATAAGTGCAGAGTTGGATTGAAAAACCCATAACATCGATATTTATGGGAATTAAGAATTTAATTACGGTACGTTAATTCCTCATCAAATTTGCTTCAAAATGATCTTTATTCCGTGATGATAACTTAATTTGTGCTTGAGATAAGATGTTTTAAAGTTTGTGTTTTAAATCTATAACAAGAAAATGCGTAGAGATAAATTGAAAAACCTCTAACATCGATGTTTATGGGAATTAAGAATTTAATTATGGTACATTAATTCCTCATTAAAGCTGCTTCAAAATTATCTTTCTTCAATGATGATATATCACTTCGTGCTTGAGATACGATGCCTTAAAATTTGTATTTTTAATCTATAACAAGAAAATGTGCAGAGTTGGATTGAAAAACCCCTAACATCGATGTTTATGGGAATTAAGGAAAATTAATTCTTAATTATTCATCAAATTTATTTCAAAACGATCTTTATTCCATCATGATATCTCAATTCGTTCTTGAGATATGGTATTTTAAAGTTTTTATTTTAAATCTATAAGAATAAGTGTAGAGTTGGATTGAGAAACCCATAACATCGATATTTATGGGAATTAAGAATTTAATTACGGTACTTAATTCTTCATCAAATTTGCTTCTTTATTCCATGATGATAACTTAATTTGTGCTTGAGATACGATATTTTAAAGTTTGTGTTTTAAATCCGTAACAAGAAAATGTGCAAAGTTGGATTGAAAAACCCATAACATCGATGTTTATGGGAATTAAGCACATTGTTATGATATGTTAATTTAAAATAAAATAAAATCGTATTACGGCCGATAATTTCAAAATTTCTAATACTGTGCACTAAGGAACATCCATTAAACCTCGTTTAAAGTAACGAACTAAAAAAGAGTTCGGAGGTTTTTTTGAATCCTCTGTATACATCAATATAAGATAGATGTAGTAAATAAAGTTAAATGAGGAGTTATTTAATAAAATAAAACTTTGGAAAAGAAATGTTGTAAGGTTAATATTGGTGAAGGTGTTATACTAAAAAAACTCGATTTTATGCAATCGAAAATCGTTTGTGTTACAAATAAACAACGCAACCGATTAATTCAACGACCGTGACATAAACCCATATAATTTTGTATGCGTCTACGTTCGATGAAACAATAAAAAAAAACGAAAGGAATAAGAAATAAAGCAAGGATTAAATTAAATTAATCGGTTTCTTTCTATAAACTAAATAATTTTATTTGGGTTATTTAGTTCTTAACATTCCGCATCAATATTAATGAAACAAATTTAAATAAGCAATACTTTTGAATATAATTAACCCACCTATTTAAATGGTGGATATCATTAAAGCGATAAGAAAAAGCATTTTTAATTACGTAAAAGGAAACGAGTTAAGTCCGAAATTGTTATCTAACGAAAATTGTTTTATTATAAATATTACCTGAGGTATTCCCGACATAAAATTGTCTTGTAATGATAATAGATCATGCGTTTTTTATCTTTTCGGCTTGTTCGTTATTAAAAGGTCGTTAAGAGGACGTTGTTTAACCGATAAAACACTACTCTTAAACAATATTTAAATTGTTTTTAAGAGTTTCACCGAAAGTGTTTAAACATTATCTTATTCTTTGTCAAAAAAAGGTCCTTGTGTTTAATAAAATCTAGCATCTCTAATTAAAACGAATATTAAGTTGCATTTGTTTACGTAATAAATAAATTTTATTTGTTGAACCCATAAATAATTCTAAGAAGGTACATAAAAAACTCGTTCATCTCTCCATTTTTTTTTGTGGTTAATTTCTATGAATACGAAGGAGAGAATTAAAAATAAACTATAATAACTGAGTAATTGCGGATTTTTCCTCGGAATAATTGAAGTTTCGTAGTTGGTAAACCGCAAAATAACTAAGTAAACAGTTTTTAATAAACCAATTGTATTCCTTGATCGTCACAAAAATGAATCACCTAATAATCGAATCGAATCCACGTAGAACGAGCACGTAATAAATTTAAGTACAAAGATCGCATACTTCTTAGAAGTAATAATAAAAAAGGAAATATATAAAATACAATAAACAAAACGGAACGTGTTTCGTTATTACCTCCAAACGAAATTAATTCTCGACCGCTACTAAAACGCGTAAACAACTCAAATAAAAAGTGAGAATAATGCGCGAGGTTCGCGCATTTTAACAATCTCAAATAACGTACATTTCGAATTCCGTCGTCGCGCTTTTTACATACAATAGAAATTGGAAAAATATTAGCTGAGGAAAGATTTTTTAACAAAAATTTCTCCTTTTTTTTTTGGTGTGACGATTTTAAATCGCCTTGATACCAGCAAAAAAAAACATTTTTTTTTCGCAATCGGAGAGTCGAAAAGTGAACGAGAAAAAAAGCTCGACCTTTACCGATTTCAAGATCAATGTGACTTCTTGACCCGATTTTTTCAAGATTCGTGCACCACCTATTAACTCACTATTAGGTTATTACAATCAAAAAATTATCTTGATTGAATTAGTACTGAAACGAAAGTGACCAAATTAATTGTATAGTTTTAATATTTGATGTATTACGACTATGTAAATGATAAAATGACTTTTTCGAAAACTGCTCTTAAAAATTTACTTTTGCGTAGTACTAAGCGACTTGAACTAACTTTAAAATTTTTTGAAAAATCGATTCTCTTTTTTGAAAAATTGTTACTAAATTGCTCTTAATTACAAATTGGATCATTTTCTTTAAAAAAATGGAGTCAATTTTGAGATATCTCTTTTAGTTCTTGAGATATAAGCTGCTGAACTTAATTGGAATTTTTCAATAATTTGAATAAATTCAAAAATTCTTGAAAAATCGATTTTTGTTGGAAAATTGTTTCGAAATTATTTTTAATTATTAATTGGGGTATCTACTTTCTAAAAATGAAGTTGATTTTGAGATATCTCTCTTAGTTTTTGAGATACAAGCAGCTGAATTTAATAGAAATTTTTCAATGTTTTGAATAAGTTTAAAAATTCTTGAAAAATCGATTCTTTTTGGAAAATTGTTACGAAATTGCTTCCAATCACTATTTAAAGCATCTACGTGTCAAAAATGAAGTCAATTTTGAGATATCTCTCTTAGTTTTTGAGATATAAACTGCTGAACTTAATTGGGATTTTTCAATATTTTGAATAAATTCAAAAATTCTTGAAAAATCGATTTTTGTTGGAAAATTGTTTCGAAATTACTTTTAATTACTTATTGGGGTATCTACTTTCCAAAAATGAAGTTGATTTTGAGATATCTCTTTTAGTTCTTGAGATACAAGCAGCTGAATTTGATAGGGATTTTTCAATGTTTTGAATAAATTTAAAAATTCTTGAAAAATCGATTTTTTTTGGAAAATTGTTACGAAATTGCTCCCAATCACTATTTGAAGCATCTACGTGTCAAAAATGAAGTCAATTTTGAGGTATCTCTCTTAGTTTTTGAGATATAAACTGCTGAACTTAATAGGGATTTTTCAATATTTTGAATAAATTCAAAAATTCTTGAAAAATCGATTTTTGTTGGAAAATTGTTTCGAAATTTCTTTTAATTACTAATTGGGGTATCTACTTCCCAAAAATTAAATTGATTTTGAGATATCTCTCTTATTTCTTGAGATACAAGCAGCTGAATTTGATAGAGATTTTTCAATATTTTGAATAAATTGAAAAATTCTTGAAAAATCGATTTTTGTTGGAAAATTGTTTCGAAATTACTTTCAATTACTAATTGGGGTATCTACTTTCCAAAAATGAAGTTGATTTTGAGATATCTCTCTTAGTTTTTGAGATATAAGCTGCTCAACTTAATAGGGATTTTTCAATACTTTGAATAAATTCAAAAATTCTTGAAAAATCGATTTTTGTTGGAAAATTGTTTCGAAATTACTTTTAATTACTAATTGGGGTATCTACTTTCCAAAAATGAAGTTGATTTTGAGATATCTCACTTAGTTCTTGAGATATAAGCAGCTGAATTTAATAGGGATTTTTCATTGTTTTGAATAAGTTTAAAAATTCTTGAAAAATCGATTTTTTTTGGAAAATTGTTACGAAATTGCTTCCAATCACTATTTGAAGCATCTACGTGTCAAAAATGAAGTCAATTTTGAGATATTTCCCTTAGTTTTTAAGATATAAGCTGCTGAACTTAATAGGAATTTTTCAATATTTTGAATAAATACAAAAATTCTTGAAAAATCGATTTTTGTTGGAAAATTGTTTCAAAATTACTTTTAATTATTAATTGGAGTATCTACTTTCCAAAAATGAAGTTGATTTTGAGATATCTCTCTTATTTCTTGAGATACAAGCAGCTGAATTTGATAGGGATTTTTCAATGTTTTGAATAAATACAAAAGTTCTTGAAAAATCGATTTTTGTTGGAAAATTGTTACGAAATTGCTCCCAATCACTATTTGAAGCATCTACGTGTCAAAAATGAAGTCAATTTTGAGATATCTCTCTTAGTTTTTGAGATATAAGCTGCTGAATTTAATAGGGATTTTTTAATATTTTGAATAAATTGAAAAATTCTTGAAAAATCGATTTTTGTTAGAAAATTGTTTCGAAATTACTTTTAATTACTAATTGGGGTATCTACTTTCCAAAAATGAAGTTGATTTTGAGATATCTCTCTTAGTTTTTGAGATATAAGCTGCTGAACTTAATAGGAATGTTTTAATATTTTGAATAAATACAAAAATTCTTGAAATATCGATTTTTGTTGGAAAATTGTTTCGAAATTACTTTTAATTGTTAATTGGGGTATCTACTTTCCAAAAATGAAGTTGATTTTGAGATATCTCTCTTATTTCTTGAGATACAAGCAGCTGAATTTGATAGAGATTTTTCAATGTTTTGAATAAATACAAAAGTTCTTGAAAAATCGATTTTTGTTGGAAAATTGTTACGAAATTGCTCCTAATCACTATTTGAAGCATCTACGTGTCAAAAATGAAGTCAATTTTGAGGTATCTCTCTTAGTTTTTGAGATATAAACTGCTGAACTTAATAGGGATTTTTCAATATTTTGAATAAATTGAAAAATTCTTGAAAAATCGATTTTTGTTGGAAAATTGTTTCGAAATTACTTCTAATTATTAATTGGGGTATCTACTTTCCAAAAATGAAGTTGATTTTGAGATATCTCTCTTAGTTCTTGAGATACAAGCAGCTGAATTTGATAGGGATTTTTCAATGTTTTGAATAAGTTTAAAAATTCTTGAAAAATCGATTTTTTTTGGAAAATTGTTACGAAATTGCTCCCAATCACTATATGAAGCATCTACGTGTCAAAAATGAAGTCAATTTTGAGATATCTCTCTTAGTTTTTGAGATATGAGCTGCTGAACTTAATAGGGATTTTTCAATATTTTGAATAAATTGAAAAATTCTTGAAAAATCGATTTTTGTTGGAAAATTGTTTCGAAATTACTTTTAATTACTAATTGGGGTATCTACTTCCCAAAAATGAAATTGGTTTTGAGATATCTCTCTTAGTTCTTGAGATACAAGCCGCTGAATTTGATAGGGATTTTTCAATGTTTTGAATAAGTTTAAAAATTCTTGAAAAATCAATTTTGTTTTGGAAAATTTTTACGAAATTGCTCCCAATCACTATTTGAAGCATCTACGTGTCAAAAATGAAGTCAATTTTGAGATATCTCTCTTAGTTTTTGAGATATAAACTGCTGAACTTAATAGGGATTTTTCAATATTTTGAATAAATTCAAAAATTCTTGAAAAATCGATTTTTGTTGGAAAATTGTTTCGAAATTACTTTTAATTATTAATTGGGGTATCTACTTTTCAAAAATGAAGTTGATTTTGAGATATCTCTCTTAGTTCTTGAGATACAAGCAGCTGAATTTGATAGGGATTTTTCAATGTTTTGAATAAGTTTAAAAATTCTTGAAAAATCGATTCTTTTTGGAAAATTGTTACGAAATTGCTCCCAATCACTATTTAAAGCATCTACGTGTCAAAAATGAAGTCAATTTTGAGATATCTCTCTTAGTTTTTGAGATATAAGCTGCTGAACTTAATAGGGATTTTTCAATATTTTTAATAAATTCAAAAATTCTTGAAAAGTCGATTTTTGTTGGAAAATTGTTTCGAAATTACTTTTAATTACTAATTGGGGTATCTACTTCCCAAAAATGAAATTGGTTTTGAGATATCTCTCTTAGTTCTTGAGATACAAGCCGCTGAATTTGATAGGGATTTTTCAATGTTTTGAATAAGTTTAAAAATTCTTGAAAAATCGATTCTTTTTGGAAAATTGTTACGAAATTGCTCCCAATCACTATTTAAAGCATCTACGTGTCAAAAATGAAGTCAATTTTGAGATATCTCTCTTAGTTTTTGAGATATAAGCTGCTGAACTTAATAGGGATTTTTCAATATTTTTAATAAACTCAAAAATTCTTGAAAAGTCGATTTTTGTTGGAAAATTGTTTCGAAATTACTTTTAATTACTAATTGGGGTATCTACTTCCCAAAAATGAAATTGGTTTTGAGATATCTCTCTTAGTTCTTGAGATACAAGCCGCTGAATTTGATAGGGATTTTTCAATGTTTTGAATAAGTTTAAAAATTCTTGAAAAATCAATTTTGTTTTGGAAAATTTTTACGAAATTGCTCCCAATCACTATTTAAAGCATCTACGTGTCAAAAATGAAGTCAGTTTTGAGATATCTCCCTTAGTTTTTGAGATATGAGCTGCTGAACTTAATAGGGATTTTTCAATGTTTTGAATAAATTGAAAAATTCTTGAAAAATCGATTTTTGTTGGAAAGTTGTTTCGAAATTACTTTTATTTACTAATTGGGGTATCTACTTTCCAAAAATGAAGTTGATTTTGAAATATCTCTCTTAGTTCTTGAGATACAAGCCGCTGAATTTGATAGGGATTTTTCAATGTTTTGAATAAGTTTAAAAATTCTTGAAAAATCAATTTTGTTTTGGAAAATTTTTACGAAATTGCTCCCAATCATTATTTGAAGCATCTACGTGTCAAAAGTGAAGTCAATTTTGAGATATGTCTCTTAGTTTTTGAGATATAAGCTGCTGAACTTAATAGGAATTTTTTTAATATTTTGTATAAATACAAAAATTCTTGAAAAATCGATTTTTGTTGGAAAATTGTTTCGAAATTACTTTTAATTATTAATTGGGGTATCTACTTTCCAAAAATGAAGTTGATTTTGAGATATCTCTCTTATTTCTTGAGATACAAGCAGCTGAATTTGATAGGGATTTTTTCAATGTTTTGAATAAATACAAAAGTTCTTGAAAAATCGATTTTTGTTGGAAAATTGTTTCGAAATTACTTTTAATTATTAATTGGGGTATCTACTTTCCAAAAATGAAGTTGATTTTGAGATATCTCTCTCATTTCTTGAGATACAAGCAGCTGAATTTGATAGGGATTTTTTCAATGTTTTGAATAAGTTTAAAAATTCTTGAAAAATCGATTCTTTTTGGAAAATTGTTACGAAATTGCTCCCAATCACTATTTAAAGCATCTACGTGTCAAAAATGAAGTCAATTTTGAGATATCTCTCTTAGTTTTTGAGATATGAGCTGCTGAACTTAATAGGGATTTTTCAATATTTTGAATAAATTGAAAAATTCTTGAAAAATCGATTTTTGTTGGAAAATTGTTTCGAAATTACTTTTATTTACTAATTGGGGTATCTACTTTCCAAAAATGAAGTTGATTTTGAAATATCTCTCTTAGTTCTTGAGATACAAGCCGCTGAATTTAATAGGGATTTTTCAATGTTTTGAATAAGTTTAAAAATTCTTGAAAAATCGATTTTTTTTGGAAAATTGTTATGAAATTGCTCCCAATCACTATTTAAAGCATCTACGTGTCAAAAATGAAGTCAATTTTGAGATATCTCTCTTAGTTTTTGAGATATAAGCTGCTGAACTTAATAGGGATTTTTCAATATTTTGAGTAAATTCAAAAATTTTTGAAAAATCTGTTTTTGTTGGAAAATTGTTTCGAAATTACTTTTAATTACTAATTGGGGTATCTACTTTCCAAAAATGAAGTTGATTTTGAGATATCTCGTTTAGTTCTTGAGATACAAGCAGCTGAATTTGATAGGGATTTTTCAATGTTTTGAATAAGTTTAAAAATTGTTGAAAAATCGATTTTTTTTTGGAAAATTGTTACGAAATTGCTCCCAATCACTATTTGAAGCATCTACGTGTCAAAAATGAAGTCAATTTTGAGATATCTCTCTTAGTTTTTGAGATATAAGCTGCTGAACTTAATAGGGATTTTTCAATATTTTGAATAAATTGAAAAATTCTTGAAAAATCGATTTTTGTTAGAAAATTGTTTCGAAATTACTTTTAATTACTAATTGGGGTATCTACTTTCCAAAAATGAAGTTGATTTTGAGATATCTCTCTTAGTTTTTGAGATATAAGCTGCTGAACTTAATAGGAATTTTTTAATATTTTGAATAAATACAAAAATTCTTGAAATATCGATTTTTGTTGGAAAATTGTTTCGAAATTACTTTTAATTGTTAATTGGGGTATCTACTTTCCAAAAATGAAGTTGATTTTGAGATATCTCTCTTATTTCTTGAGATACAAGCAGCTGAATTTGATAGAGATTTTTCAATGTTTTGAATAAATACAAAAGTTCTTGAAAAATCGATTTTTGTTGGAAAATTGTTACGAAATTGCTCCTAATCACTATTTGAAGCATCTACGTGTCAAAAATGAAGTCAATTTTGAGGTATCTCTCTTAGTTTTTGAGATATAAACTGCTGAACTTAATAGGGATTTTTCAATATTTTGAATAAATTGAAAAATTCTTGAAAAATCGATTTTTGTTGGAAAATTGTTTCGAAATTACTTTCAATTACTAATTGGGGTATCTACTTTCCAAAAATGAAGTTGATTTTGAGATATCTCTCTTAGTTCTTGAGATACAAGCAGCTGAATTTGATAGGGATTTTTCAATGTTTTGAATAAGTTTAAAAATTCTTGAAAAATCAATTTTGTTTTGGAAAATTGTTACGAAATTGCTCCCAATCATTATTTGAAGCATCTACGTGTCAAAAATGAAGTCAATTTTGAGATATGTCTCTTAGTTTTTGAGATATAAGCTGCTGAACATAATAGGAATTTTTTTAATATTTTGTATAAATACAAAAATTCTTGAAAAATCGATTTTTGTTGGAAAATTGTTTCGAAATTACTTTTAATTACTAATTGGGGTATCTACTTTCCAAAAATGAAATTGATTTTGAGATATCTCTCTTAGTTCTTGAGATACAAGCCGCTGAATTTGATAGGGATTTTTCAATGTTTTGAATAAGTTTAAAAATTCTTGAAAAATCAATTTTGTTTTGGAAAATTTTTACGAAATTGCTCCCAATCATTATTTGAAGCATCTACGTGTCAAAAGTGAAGTCAATTTTGAGATATCTCTCTTAGTTTTTGAGATATAAGCTGCTGAACTTAATAGGGATTTTTCAATATTTTGAATAAATTGAAAAATTCTTGAAAAATTAATTTTTGTTGGAAAATTGTTTCGAAATTACTTTTAATTACTAATTGGGGTATCTACTTTCCAAAAATGAAATTGATTTTGAGATATCTCTCTTAGTTCTTGAGATACAAGCCGCTGAATTTGATAGGGATTTTTCAATGTTTTGAATAAGTTTAAAAATTCTTGAAAAATCAATTTTGTTTTGGAAAATTTTTACGAAATTGCTCCCAATCATTATTTGAAGCATCTACGTGTCAAAAGTGAAGTCAATTTTGAGATATCTCTCTTAGTTTTTGAGATATAAGCTGCTGAACTTAATAGGAATTTTTTAATATTTTGAATAAATACAAAAATTCTTGAAAAATCGATTTTTGTTGGAAAATTGTTTCGAATTACTTTTGAATTCTAATTGGGGTATCTACTTTCCAAAAATGAAGTTGATTTTGAGATATCTCTCTTAGTTCTTGAGATACAAGCCGCTGAATTTAATAGGGACTTTTCAATGTTTTGAATAAGTTTAAAAATTCTTGAAAAATCAATTTTGTTTTGGAAAATTTTTAGGAAATTGCTCCCAATCACTATTTGAAGCATCTACGTGTCAAAAATGAAGTCAATTTTGAGATATCTCTCTTAGTTTTTGAGATATGAGCTGCTGAACTTAATAGGGATTTTTCAATATTTTGAATAAATTGAAAAATTCTTGAAAAATCGATTTTTGTTGGAAAATTGTTTCGAAATTACTTTCAATTACTAATTGGGGTATCTACTTTCCAAAAATGAAGTTGATTTTGAGATATCTCCCTTAGTTTTTGAGATACAAGCTGCTGAACTTAATAGGGATTTTTCAATATTTTGAATAAATTCAAAAATTCTTGAAAAATCGATTTTTGTTGGAAAATTGTTTCAAAATTACTTTTAATTATTAATTGGGGTATCTACTTTTCAAAAATGAAGTTGATTTTGAGATATCTCTCTTAGTTCTTGAGATACAAGCAGCTGAATTTGATAGGGATTTTTCAATGTTTTGAATAAGTTTAAAAATTCTTGAAAAATCGATTCTTTTTGGAAAATTGTTACGAAATTGCTCCCAATCACTATTTAAAGCATCTACGTGTCAAAAATGAAGTCAATTTTGAGATATCTCTCTTAGTTTTTGAGATATAAGCTGCTGAACTTAATAGGGATTTTTCAATATTTTTAATAAATTCAAAAATTCTTGAAAAGTCGATTTTTGTTGGAAAATTGTTTCAAAATTACTTTTTATTACTAATTGGGGTATCTACTTTCCAAAAATGAAGTTAATTTTAAGATATTTCTCTTGATTCTTGAGATATAAGCTGCTGAACTTAATTGGGATTTTCAATATTTTGAATAAATTTAAAAATTGTTGAAAAATCGATTTTTTTTGGAAAATTGTTACGAAATTACTTTCAATTACAAATTGGACCATCTACCTTCCAAAGCTGAAGTTAATTTTAAAATAGTTATTCAAATGATTTATCATTTCTTTGTCCTCAACGTCCATAAAATTAGCCATATTTTAAGTATTTAACTGAACACGGTTAGGTTAGGTTTCTTCTTTTATCTATTAGATACCGACTTATCCCGGAGCAAATCCAATGGTTATGGTTAACACGAAAGTTATCCTTGAATTAACGTTATCTACAAGATAATTCAGTAATAATAACCGATTTTTATGTTATCTTTTAGATAGCGCTAACTATAACTTTAACTATGAGTGGCAGTACTACCATCTCCTGGTTAAGCTATCTAAGGCATTAGTACCATAATTACGGCCATTTTATGCGCTCTGATTGGCTGATAGATGGATTTATCTGAGATAAATTTAACTAAAAAGTTAGCAGATTTGGAAATTGGGCATCTTTGTTGATTAAATCGATACTAATTTTTTTAATGGCGGGAAAATGTTCAATTCAAAAAAATAAATAAATAAAGAAAGTTGGTTTGGAATAAAATCTTCGAAGTTATTTAAATTGTTACCCTGTGGGTAAAGATTCTTGTAGAATACAAAGGAATGTGGGATGTGCGATGGGCAAGTCTATCACGATTTCTTTTAATATCACGAATAAATATCACTCAAGTTGAAACGTTGAAAGAAAAAAAATATTCTTTATGATGTATGAAACAAAATAATTTCGATTTTCTGTCATCATCACCATCAATTGAAAGAAAAAAAAAATAAATACCATTGAAAGTAGTTCTATTACGAAAACGGTTGACTTGCGACAATAAATCCACCGTGTCAAGAGAGTCGTAGCTGTTGCATTAAAACTTTTTGAAATTTCGAGCGACGAAACTGGACGAAGATGTCGCAACGGCACAACACCCATTGGATGGTTTTTATGCAATCGAAAAACGACTGTGCACGGATTAGACGATGTCAAAACTGTAAATTTGCATAGAGAAGAACTCGAAAGATTCATTCCCTCTTCTCATCTTTTACAAACAATATCTAGGTTTTAAATAGAACTTTCACTCTCGGCTCGATTCTTTCGGTCGGTCTCGATTTCGTTTCGACGAAATCGTTTGGTTCTTGTTTGTAGGTAGGTAGATTGCTTTAAGTCTTTATAGTAGCAGGTTTTCTGGTCTATAAAGAGAGACTATGGACGAAGAAGAGAAACAGAAAACGAGGTAAAATGAACGGAGCCTTGACATTTCGCTCGATCGGGCAAAACGTTAGTGACAATCTCTCTCTGGCTTGGTTTCTGCATGAACCTTTTTCGATTTTAACGCCTTTGTTATGGAGTTTCCATTTTTTCCATGTTATCTTGTAACATCACGCAGTGTTAAAAAGATGAGATTGTAAGAAAAAGTGACTTTAACGAATCATTTAAGCAAAAAGAAGATCTAAACTAGATGCGAAGAAAATGAGTAGAGCGCATCTGGTTTGACCACATCTGCCTATTTTTTTCAGATATCAGAAGAACCAGATCGACAACATCTACAAGCTCCAATTAAGTTTGAATTTACTCTTTTCATTTTTAGATTAAAACTTATTATTTTGGTTTGATTTTTTTTTTTTTTGGTAAAAGTAATCGACCAAAACGTAGTGGGGTTTTAATTTGGAGCATGAAGGACGTTTTTTTTTTAAATTTTGAAAGAAGGAAGAATTCGTTTGAGTAATAAATAATATTTTTTTGATCAAGAAATGGTTAAAGCGTGCCCGAGGATCTTGTCCACCTTAAAGTGAAATGAGGAAGACTCCGCGACGTTCGGAGTCGTTGAAACCACGAGTATTCACCTAAGTTAGTATTTTCCGCTCTGTTTAACCAAGAAACGTGTCTCTTTGAAAACCGTGGTAAGAACAGAAGGGTATACACAGCTGGGCAACTTTCAAAATCTTTTTTTTAAGATTAAGCAACTGGAATAATAAATTTTCAATTCTCTTTTGAACCAAATAAAATCAAAATTAAAAATATAATTATCAACATTTCTTTCTTATTAATTTTCACGTGCATACTACGTGCTTGTAGCGAAAAGTGATTGTTTATAACTGTACAATTCAACATAATCCTTTCTAAATCTCGAAAACAGAATATCGACCTTTAACATAATACAGTTATGTAGTATATTTGCGTTTTTTTTTCTTTCATTTCTTTCTTATGATGCATTTTTTGCTTTTACTGGGAAAAATGCGAATTGTTACATTTTTTCTCAGCTTTAATGGATTGTAATCTTAAGGAGGAAGTGACGACTTCCGCGTCCACACCTTCACCGATCTTTTCGATAAATTGCTACAAAAAAAATTAAAAAGTTAAACATTTCCCTTTCAACACACAGAAACACATTCTCGGGGAATTTTATTTAACACGCTTCGATAACTCAAATCATTACATCACCAAATAATAATAATAACATTTCGTTTATGATTCAAACATCGATTTACTATTAATTATATTAAAGTAATTAAAAAGTTTTAAATTTCGATTTTAATTATTAAGGAATCTGTAATGTTTAATTTCTCATTATTATTTTTAATTTATAGATGGCGATTTCCGTGAAATCTCCGCGAATAAGCAGTAACAATTTGATTTGAATTAAAAGAATGATATTTCATGATTTAAACCTCGACGATTTTCTCCGTTTTAAAAGACATGGAGACGTTGTTCTATTAAAACAACCTGAGAGAATAATAGGAGTAATAATAAACGATTGGGTGAGTAGATCAAATTAATGTTAATACTTTTATTAAATATTATTGCATATTATTTTGTAATGGTTTTATAGAAACCTTTAATGACATTACTTGGTGATTAATTTATTGATTATCATTACTTGGTAAATATTAGTTTATTATGAATCACAACTAATAACGAAATATCTATAATTTGAAAAATTTTATTTATAAGGAATCTGCAATATTTTATTTATTACTACCAATTCATAGATGGCTTTATCGACGAAATCTGCAAATTGGTAGTTATCATTTTATTCGAGTTAAAAGTAATAAAAATGATTTAAATTAAATCTTACGTGTTGATTCTTGTCAACAATATTTAATTCAAGTTATTTATCTTTTTTTAAAACTAAAAAAAGGAAAGAATATGACGATTTAATCGTTTTAACATAACTGATTTGAGTAAAAGATGGCGCTCTTAATGAAAAATTTATTTAAAATAACAAACATTGGTAAACCTGAATCTTTCTAATTGTAGGTCTGGTATTAGTTTTACTGAAATGTTGGCTCTATTTTTAGTTGTTATTCAGTCTCAAATTGTGGTACACCTGTATCAAACTAAAACTAAAACTAACACTAGACCTGAAGTGAAGATCTGAACTATAAGATCATCATCCTCAAAGATAGTGTCTATATTTTTGCTTAGTATTATTTATGATATCTTTCCATATCATTTTTGACATCTCTCAACAATATCCTTGGCATTTTTAAACTGTCTTAGTCTCTATCAATGTTTTCTCCAATGACCCATCAATATCATCTTTATGATATTGATTATCTTAGTCTCCTTCAACATTTTTACCAATTATCCATTAATATCGTTTTATCACCGTCCAACATAATCTCTGACTAATTATAGGATCTTTAAGCAATATTGTCCGTTGCCTAAAGTTATCTTAGTCTACACCAATACCATCTTCAGACGCATAGCTAAATTAAAATGTTTCTAATACTAGGTCTAGTACTAATATTAGTATTATAAATGATTTTTCATTCAAGAATTATATACATTATTTGTTAAGACATATGAACAAACGAATGATATCATCCAACTTTGCCGAGGTCGCGAAGCGGGCGAGGCACTAGATATACAACAATATCAATGTAAATGAAGTTTAAATTATCAATGCCTGTGCCTCGCCCGCTTCGCGACCTCGGCAGAGTGAAAATAAACGATTTTTCATTGAAGAATTATATGCAGTACTTGTTAAGACATCAAATGAACGATATCATTTAATTTTGCCGAGGTCGCGAAGCGGGCGAGGCACTGGATATACAACAATATCAATGTAAATGAAGTTTAAAGTATCAATGCCCTGCCTCGCCCGCTTCGCGACCTCGGCAGAGTGAAAATAAACGATTTTTCATTCAAGAATTATATGCAGTACTTGTTAAGACATCAAATGAACGATATCATTTAATTTTGCCGAGGTCGCGAAGCGGGCGAGGCACTGGATATACAACAATATCAATGTAAATGAAGTTTAAAGTATCAATGCCCTGCCTCGCCCGCTTCGCGACCTCGGCAGAGTGAAAATAAACGATTTTTCATTCAAGAATTATATGCAGTACTTGTTAAGACATCAAATGAACGATATCATTTAATTTTGCCGAGGTCGCGAAGCGGGCGAGGCACTGGATATACAACAATATCAATGTAAATGAAGTTTAAAGTATCAATGCCCTGCCTCGCCCGCTTCGCGACCTCGGCAGAGTGAAAATAAACGATTTTTCATTCAAGAATTATATGCAGTACTTGTTAAGACATCAAATGAACGATATCATTTAATTTTGCCGAGGTCGCGAAGCGGGCGAGGCACTGGATATACAACAATATCAATGTAAATGAAGTTTAAAGTATCAATGCCCTGCCTCGCCCGCTTCGCGACCTCGGCAGAGTGAAAATAAACGATTTTTCATTCAAGAATTATATGCAGTACTTGTTAAGACATCAAATGAACGATATCATTTAATTTTGCCGAGGTCGCGAAGCGGGCGAGGCACTGGATATACAACAATATCAATGTAAATGAAGTTTAAAGTATCAATGCCCTGCCTCGCCCGCTTCGCGACCTCGGCAGAGTGAAAATAAACGATTTTTCATTCAAGAATTATATGCAGTACTTGTTAAGACATCAAATGAACGATATCATTTAATTTTGCCGAGGTCGCGAAGCGGGCGAGGCACTGGATATACAACAATATCAATGTAAATGAAGTTTAAAGTATCAATGCCCTGCCTCGCCCGCTTCGCGACCTCGGCAGAGTGAAAATAAACGATTTTTCATTCAAGAATTATATGCAGTACTTGTTAAGACATCAAATGAACGATATCATTTAATTTTGCCGAGGTCGCGAAGCGGGCGAGGCACTGGATATACAACAATATCAATGTAAATGAAGTTTAAAGTATCAATGCCCTGCCTCGCCCGCTTCGCGACCTCGGCAGAGTGAAAATAAACGATTTTTCATTCAAGAATTATATGCAGTACTTGTTAAGACATCAAATGAACGATATCATTTAATTTTGCCGAGGTCGCGAAGCGGGCGAGGCACTGGATATACAACAATATCAATGTAAATGAAGTTTAAAGTATCAATGCCCTGCCTCGCCCGCTTCGCGACCTCGGCAGAGTGAAAATAAACGATTTTTCATTCAAGAATTATATGCAGTACTTGTTAAGACATCAAATGAACGATATCATTTAATTTTGCCGAGGTCGCGAAGCGGGCGAGGCACTGGATATACAACAATATCAATGTAAATGAAGTTTAAAGTATCAATGCCTGTGCCTCGCCCGCTTCGCGACCTCGGCAGAGTGAAAATAAACGATTTTTCATTCAAGAATTATTTGCAGTACTTGTTAAAACATCAAATGAACGATATCATTTAATTTTGCCGAGGTCGCGAAGCGGGCGAGGCACTGGATATACAACAATATCAATGTAAATGAAGCTTAAAGTATCAATGCCTGTGCCTCGCCCGCTTCGCGACCTCGGCAGAGTGAAAATAAACGATTTTTCATTGAAGAATTATATGCAGTACTTGTTAAGACATCAAATGAACGATATCATTTAATTTTGCCGAGGTCGCGAAGCGGGCGAGGCACTGGATATACAACAATATCAATGTAAATGAAGTTTAAAGTATCAATGCCCTGCCTCGCCCGCTTCGCGACCTCGGCAGAGTGAAAATAAACGATTTTTCATTCAAGAATTATATGCAGTACTTGTTAAGACATCAAATGAACGATATCATTTAATTTTGCCGAGGTCGCGAAGCGGGCGAGGCACTGGATATACAACAATATCAATGTAAATGAAGTTTAAAGTATCAATGCCCTGCCTCGCCCGCTTCGCGACCTCGGCAGAGTGAAAATAAACGATTTTTCATTCAAGAATTATATGCAGTACTTGTTAAGACATCAAATGAACGATATCATTTAATTTTGCCGAGGTCGCGAAGCGGGCGAGGCACTGGATATACAACAATATCAATGTAAATGAAGTTTAAAGTATCAATGCCTGTGCCTCGCCCGCTTCGCGACCTCGGCAGAGTGAAAATAAACGATTTTTCATTCAAGAATTATTTGCAGTACTTGTTAAAACATCAAATGAACGATATCATTTAATTTTGCCGAGGTCGCGAAGCGGGCGAGGCACTGGATATACAACAATATCAATGTAAATGAAGCTTAAAGTATCAATGCCTGTGCCTCGCCCGCTTCGCGACCTCGGCAGAGTGAAAATAAACGATTTTTCATTGAAGAATTATATGCAGTACTTGTTAAGACATCAAATGAACGATATCATTTAATTTTGCCGAGGTCGCGAAGCGGGCGAGGCACTGGATATACAACAATATCAATGTAAATGAAGTTTAAAGTATCAATGCCCTGCCTCGCCCGCTTCGCGACCTCGGCAGAGTGAAAATAAACGATTTTTCATTCAAGAATTATATGCAGTACTTGTTAAGACATCAAATGAACGATATCATTTAATTTTGCCGAGGTCGCGAAGCGGGCGAGGCACTGGATATACAACAATATCAATGTAAATGAAGTTTAAAGTATCAATGCCCTGCCTCGCCCGCTTCGCGACCTCGGCAGAGTGAAAATAAACGATTTTTCATTCAAGAATTATATGCAGTACTTGTTAAGACATCAAATGAACGATATCATTTAATTTTGCCGAGGTCGCGAAGCGGGCGAGGCACTGGATATACAACAATATCAATGTAAATGAAGTTTAAAGTATCAATGCCCTGCCTCGCCCGCTTCGCGACCTCGGCAGAGTGAAAATAAACGATTTTTCATTCAAGAATTATATGCAGTACTTGTTAAGACATCAAATGAACGATATCATTTAATTTTGCCGAGGTCGCGAAGCGGGCGAGGCACTGGATATACAACAATATCAATGTAAATGAAGTTTAAAGTATCAATGCCCTGCCTCGCCCGCTTCGCGACCTCGGCAGAGTGAAAATAAACGATTTTTCATTCAAGAATTATATGCAGTACTTGTTAAGACATCAAATGAACGATATCATTTAATTTTGCCGAGGTCGCGAAGCGGGCGAGGCACTGGATATACAACAATATCAATGTAAATGAAGTTTAAAGTATCAATGCCCTGCCTCGCCCGCTTCGCGACCTCGGCAGAGTGAAAATAAACGATTTTTCATTCAAGAATTATATGCAGTACTTGTTAAGACATCAAATGAACGATATCATTTAATTTTGCCGAGGTCGCGAAGCGGGCGAGGCACTGGATATACAACAATATCAATGTAAATGAAGTTTAAAGTATCAATGCCCTGCCTCGCCCGCTTCGCGACCTCGGCAGAGTGAAAATAAACGATTTTTCATTCAAGAATTATATGCAGTACTTGTTAAGACATCAAATGAACGATATCATTTAATTTTGCCGAGGTCGCGAAGCGGGCGAGGCACTGGATATACAACAATATCAATGTAAATGAAGTTTAAAGTATCAATGCCCTGCCTCGCCCGCTTCGCGACCTCGGCAGAGTGAAAATAAACGATTTTTCATTCAAGAATTATATGCAGTACTTGTTAAGACATCAAATGAACGATATCATTTAATTTTGCCGAGGTCGCGAAGCGGGCGAGGCACTGGATATACAACAATATCAATGTAAATGAAGTTTAAAGTATCAATGCCCTGCCTCGCCCGCTTCGCGACCTCGGCAGAGTGAAAATAAACGATTTTTCATTCAAGAATTATATGCAGTACTTGTTAAGACATCAAATGAACGATATCATTTAATTTTGCCGAGGTCGCGAAGCGGGCGAGGCACTGGATATACAACAATATCAATGTAAATGAAGTTTAAAGTATCAATGCCCTGCCTCGCCCGCTTCGCGACCTCGGCAGAGTGAAAATAAACGATTTTTCATTCAAGAATTATATGCAGTACTTGTTAAGACATCAAATGAACGATATCATTTAATTTTGCCGAGGTCGCGAAGCGGGCGAGGCACTGGATATACAACAATATCAATGTAAATGAAGTTTAAAGTATCAATGCCCTGCCTCGCCCGCTTCGCGACCTCGGCAGAGTGAAAATAAACGATTTTTCATTCAAGAATTATATGCAGTACTTGTTAAGACATCAAATGAACGATATCATTTAATTTTGCCGAGGTCGCGAAGCGGGCGAGGCACTGGATATACAACAATATCAATGTAAATGAAGTTTAAAGTATCAATGCCCTGCCTCGCCCGCTTCGCGACCTCGGCAGAGTGAAAATAAACGATTTTTCATTCAAGAATTATATGCAGTACTTGTTAAGACATCAAATGAACGATATCATTTAATTTTGCCGAGGTCGCGAAGCGGGCGAGGCACTGGATATACAACAATATCAATGTAAATGAAGTTTAAAGTATCAATGCCTGTGCCTCGCCCGCTTCGCGACCTCGGCAGAGTGAAAATAAACGATTTTTCATTCAAGAATTATTTGCAGTACTTGTTAAAACATCAAATGAACGATATCATTTAATTTTGCCGAGGTCGCGAAGCGGGCGAGGCACTGGATATACAACAATATCAATGTAAATGAAGCTTAAAGTATCAATGCCTGTGCCTCGCCCGCTTCGCGACCTCGGCAGAGTGAAAATAAACGATTTTTCATTGAAGAATTATATGCAGTACTTGTTAAGACATCAAATGAACGATATCATTTAATTTTGCCGAGGTCGCGAAGCGGGCGAGGCACTGGATATACAACAATATCAATGTAAATGAAGTTTAAAGTATCAATGCCCTGCCTCGCCCGCTTCGCGACCTCGGCAGAGTGAAAATAAACGATTTTTCATTCAAGAATTATATGCAGTACTTGTTAAGACATCAAATGAACGATATCATTTAATTTTGCCGAGGTCGCGAAGCGGGCGAGGCACTGGATATACAACAATATCAATGTAAATGAAGTTTAAAGTATCAATGCCCTGCCTCGCCCGCTTCGCGACCTCGGCAGAGTGAAAATAAACGATTTTTCATTCAAGAATTATATGCAGTACTTGTTAAGACATCAAATGAACGATATCATTTAATTTTGCCGAGGTCGCGAAGCGGGCGAGGCACTGGATATACAACAATATCAATGTAAATGAAGTTTAAAGTATCAATGCCCTGCCTCGCCCGCTTCGCGACCTCGGCAGAGTGAAAATAAACGATTTTTCATTCAAGAATTATATGCAGTACTTGTTAAGACATCAAATGAACGATATCATTTAATTTTGCCGAGGTCGCGAAGCGGGCGAGGCACTGGATATACAACAATATCAATGTAAATGAAGTTTAAAGTATCAATGCCCTGCCTCGCCCGCTTCGCGACCTCGGCAGAGTGAAAATAAACGATTTTTCATTCAAGAATTATATGCAGTACTTGTTAAGACATCAAATGAACGATATCATTTAATTTTGCCGAGGTCGCGAAGCGGGCGAGGCACTGGATATACAACAATATCAATGTAAATGAAGTTTAAAGTATCAATGCCCTGCCTCGCCCGCTTCGCGACCTCGGCAGAGTGAAAATAAACGATTTTTCATTCAAGAATTATATGCAGTACTTGTTAAGACATCAAATGAACGATATCATTTAATTTTGCCGAGGTCGCGAAGCGGGCGAGGCACTGGATATACAACAATATCAATGTAAATGAAGTTTAAAGTATCAATGCCCTGCCTCGCCCGCTTCGCGACCTCGGCAGAGTGAAAATAAACGATTTTTCATTCAAGAATTATATGCAGTACTTGTTAAGACATCAAATGAACGATATCATTTAATTTTGCCGAGGTCGCGAAGCGGGCGAGGCACTGGATATACAACAATATCAATGTAAATGAAGTTTAAAGTATCAATGCCCTGCCTCGCCCGCTTCGCGACCTCGGCAGAGTGAAAATAAACGATTTTTCATTCAAGAATTATATGCAGTACTTGTTAAGACATCAAATGAACGATATCATTTAATTTTGCCGAGGTCGCGAAGCGGGCGAGGCACTGGATATACAACAATATCAATGTAAATGAAGTTTAAAGTATCAATGCCCTGCCTCGCCCGCTTCGCGACCTCGGCAGAGTGAAAATAAACGATTTTTCATTCAAGAATTATATGCAGTACTTGTTAAGACATCAAATGAACGATATCATTTAATTTTGCCGAGGTCGCGAAGCGGGCGAGGCACTGGATATACAACAATATCAATGTAAATGAAGTTTAAAGTATCAATGCCCTGCCTCGCCCGCTTCGCGACCTCGGCAGAGTGAAAATAAACGATTTTTCATTCAAGAATTATATGCAGTACTTGTTAAGACATCAAATGAACGATATCATTTAATTTTGCCGAGGTCGCGAAGCGGGCGAGGCACTGGATATACAACAATATCAATGTAAATGAAGTTTAAAGTATCAATGCCCTGCCTCGCCCGCTTCGCGACCTCGGCAGAGTGAAAATAAACGATTTTTCATTGAAGAATTATATGCAGTACTTGTTAAGACATCAAATGAACGATATCATTTAATTTTGCCGAGGTCGCGAAGCGGGCGAGGCACTGGATATACAACAATATCAATGTAAATGAAGTTTAAAGTATCAATGCCCTGCCTCGCCCGCTTCGCGACCTCGGCAGAGTGAAAATAAACGATTTTTCATTCAAGAATTATATGCAGTACTTGTTAAGACATCAAATGAACGATATCATTTAATTTTGCCGAGGTCGCGAAGCGGGCGAGGCACTGGATATACAACAATATCAATGTAAATGAAGTTTAAAGTATCAATGCCTGTGCCTCGCCCGCTTCGCGACCTCGGCAGAGTGAAAATAAACGATTTTTCATTCAAGAATTATTTGCAGTACTTGTTAAAACATCAAATGAACGATATCATTTAATTTTGCCGAGGTCGCGAAGCGGGCGAGGCACTGGATATACAACAATATCAATGTAAATGAAGCTTAAAGTATCAATGCCTGTGCCTCGCCCGCTTCGCGACCTCGGCAGAGTGAAAATAAACGATTTTTCATTGAAGAATTATATGCAGTACTTGTTAAGACATCAAATGAACGATATCATTTAATTTTGCCGAGGTCGCGAAGCGGGCGAGGCACTGGATATACAACAATATCAATGTAAATGAAGTTTAAAGTATCAATGCCCTGCCTCGCCCGCTTCGCGACCTCGGCAGAGTGAAAATAAACGATTTTTCATTCAAGAATTATATGCAGTACTTGTTAAGACATCAAATGAACGATATCATTTAATTTTGCCGAGGTCGCGAAGCGGGCGAGGCACTGGATATACAACAATATCAATGTAAATGAAGTTTAAAGTATCAATGCCCTGCCTCGCCCGCTTCGCGACCTCGGCAGAGTGAAAATAAACGATTTTTCATTCAAGAATTATATGCAGTACTTGTTAAGACATCAAATGAACGATATCATTTAATTTTGCCGAGGTCGCGAAGCGGGCGAGGCACTGGATATACAACAATATCAATGTAAATGAAGTTTAAAGTATCAATGCCCTGCCTCGCCCGCTTCGCGACCTCGGCAGAGTGAAAATAAACGATTTTTCATTCAAGAATTATATGCAGTACTTGTTAAGACATCAAATGAACGATATCATTTAATTTTGCCGAGGTCGCGAAGCGGGCGAGGCACTGGATATACAACAATATCAATGTAAATGAAGTTTAAAGTATCAATGCCCTGCCTCGCCCGCTTCGCGACCTCGGCAGAGTGAAAATAAACGATTTTTCATTCAAGAATTATATGCAGTACTTGTTAAGACATCAAATGAACGATATCATTTAATTTTGCCGAGGTCGCGAAGCGGGCGAGGCACTGGATATACAACAATATCAATGTAAATGAAGTTTAAAGTATCAATGCCCTGCCTCGCCCGCTTCGCGACCTCGGCAGAGTGAAAATAAACGATTTTTCATTCAAGAATTATATGCAGTACTTGTTAAGACATCAAATGAACGATATCATTTAATTTTGCCGAGGTCGCGAAGCGGGCGAGGCACTGGATATACAACAATATCAATGTAAATGAAGTTTAAAGTATCAATGCCCTGCCTCGCCCGCTTCGCGACCTCGGCAGAGTGAAAATAAACGATTTTTCATTCAAGAATTATATGCAGTACTTGTTAAGACATCAAATGAACGATATCATTTAATTTTGCCGAGGTCGCGAAGCGGGCGAGGCACTGGATATACAACAATATCAATGTAAATGAAGTTTAAAGTATCAATGCCTGTGCCTCGCCCGCTTCGCGACCTCGGCAGAGTGAAAATAAACGATTTTTCATTCAAGAATTATATGCAGTACTTGTTAAGACATCAAATGAACGATATCATTTAATTTTGCCGAGGTCGCGAAGCGGGCGAGGCACTGGATATACAACAATATCAATGTAAATGAAGTTTAAAGTATCAATGCCCTGCCTCGCCCGCTTCGCGACCTCGGCAGAGTGAAAATAAACGATTTTTCATTCAAGAATTATATGCAGTACTTGTTAAGACATCAAATGAACGATATCATTTAATTTTGCCGAGGTCGCGAAGCGGGCGAGGCACTGGATATACAACAATATCAATGTAAATGAAGTTTAAAGTATCAATGCCCTGCCTCGCCCGCTTCGCGACCTCGGCAGAGTGAAAATAAACGATTTTTCATTCAAGAATTATATGCAGTACTTGTTAAGACATCAAATGAACGATATCATTTAATTTTGCCGAGGTCGCGAAGCGGGCGAGGCACTGGATATACAACAATATCAATGTAAATGAAGTTTAAAGTATCAATGCCCTGCCTCGCCCGCTTCGCGACCTCGGCAGAGTGAAAATAAACGATTTTTCATTCAAGAATTATATGCAGTACTTGTTAAGACATCAAATGAACGATATCATTTAATTTTGCCGAGGTCGCGAAGCGGGCGAGGCACTGGATATACAACAATATCAATGTAAATGAAGTTTAAAGTATCAATGCCCTGCCTCGCCCGCTTCGCGACCTCGGCAGAGTGAAAATAAACGATTTTTCATTCAAGAATTATATGCAGTACTTGTTAAGACATCAAATGAACGATATCATTTAATTTTGCCGAGGTCGCGAAGCGGGCGAGGCACTGGATATACAACAATATCAATGTAAATGAAGTTTAAAGTATCAATGCCCTGCCTCGCCCGCTTCGCGACCTCGGCAGAGTGAAAATAAACGATTTTTCATTCAAGAATTATATGCAGTACTTGTTAAGACATCAAATGAACGATATCATTTAATTTTGCCGAGGTCGCGAAGCGGGCGAGGCACTGGATATACAACAATATCAATGTAAATGAAGTTTAAAGTATCAATGCCCTGCCTCGCCCGCTTCGCGACCTCGGCAGAGTGAAAATAAACGATTTTTCATTCAAGAATTATATGCAGTACTTGTTAAGACATCAAATGAACGATATCATTTAATTTTGCCGAGGTCGCGAAGCGGGCGAGGCACTGGATATACAACAATATCAATGTAAATGAAGTTTAAAGTATCAATGCCCTGCCTCGCCCGCTTCGCGACCTCGGCAGAGTGAAAATAAACGATTTTTCATTCAAGAATTATATGCAGTACTTGTTAAGACATCAAATGAACGATATCATTTAATTTTGCCGAGGTCGCGAAGCGGGCGAGGCACTGGATATACAACAATATCAATGTAAATGAAGTTTAAAGTATCAATGCCCTGCCTCGCCCGCTTCGCGACCTCGGCAGAGTGAAAATAAACGATTTTTCATTCAAGAATTATATGCAGTACTTGTTAAGACATCAAATGAACGATATCATTTAATTTTGCCGAGGTCGCGAAGCGGGCGAGGCACTGGATATACAACAATATCAATGTAAATGAAGTTTAAAGTATCAATGCCCTGCCTCGCCCGCTTCGCGACCTCGGCAGAGTGAAAATAAACGATTTTTCATTCAAGAATTATATGCAGTACTTGTTAAGACATCAAATGAACGATATCATTTAATTTTGCCGAGGTCGCGAAGCGGGCGAGGCACTGGATATACAACAATATCAATGTAAATGAAGCTTAAAGTATCAATGCCTGTGCCTCGCCCGCTTCGCGACCTCGGCAGAGTGAAAATAAACGATTTTTCGTTCAATAATTGTATACAGTACCTGTTAAGACATCAAATGAACGATATCATTCAACTTCGCCGAGGTCGCGAAGCGGGCGAGGCGTTGAATATGCAATCATATCAATGTAGATGAAGTTTAAAGTATCAATTCTGTGCCTCGCCCGATTCGCGACCTAGACAGAGTGAAGATAAACGATTTTTCGTTCAATAATTGTATGCATTATTTGTTAAGACATCAAATGAACGATATCATTCAACTTTGCCGAGGTCGCGAAGCGGGCGAGGCACTGGATATACAACAATATCAATGTAAATGAAGTTTAAAGTATCAATGCCTGTGCCTCGCCCGCTTCGCGACCTCGGCAGAGTGAAAATAAACGATTTTTCATTCAAGAATTATTTGCAGTACTTGTTAAAACATCAAATGAACGATATCATTTAATTTTGCCGAGGTCGCGAAGCGGGCGAGGCACTGGATATACAACAATATCAATGTAAATGAAGCTTAAAGTATCAATGCCTGTGCCTCGCCCGCTTCGCGACCTCGGCAGAGTGAAAATAAACGATTTTTCGTTCAATAATTGTATACAGTACCTGTTAAGACATCAAATGAACGATATCATTCAACTTCGCCGAGGTCGCGAAGCGGGCGAGGCGTTGAATATGCAATCATATCAATGTAGATGAAGTTTAAAGTATCAATTCTGTGCCTCGCCCGATTCGCGACCTAGACAGAGTGAAGATAAACGATTTTTCGTTCAATAATTGTATGCATTATTTGTTAAGACATCAAATGAACGATATCATTCAACTTTGCCGAGGTCGCGAAGCGGGCGAGGCACTGGATATACAACAATATCAATGTAAATGAAGTTTAAAGTATCAATGCCTGTGTCTCGCTCGCTTCGCGACCTCGGCAGAGTGAAAATAAACGATTTTTCGTTCAAGAATTGTATGAGGTACTTGTTAAGACATCGAATGAACGATGTCATTCAACTTAGCCGAGGTCGCGAAGCGGGCGAGGCACTGGATATGCAAACATATCAATGTAAATGAAGTTTAAAGTATCAATTCCTGTGCTTCGCCCGCTTCGCGACCTTCGCAGAGTGAAAATAAACGATTTTTCTTTCAAGAATTGTATGCATTACTTGTTAAGACATCAAATGAACGATATCACTCAACTTCGCCGAGGTCGCGAAGCGGGCGAGGCATTGGATAAACAACAATATTATTGTAAATGAAGTTTAAAGTATCAATGCCTGTGCCTCGCTCGCTTCGCGACCTCGGCTTAGTGAAAATAAACAATTTTTCGTTCAAGAATTGTATGCAGTACTTGTTAAGACATCAAATGAAAGATATCATGTAACTTCGCCGAGGTTGCGAAGCACTGAATATGCAATCATATCAATGTAAATGAAGTTTAAAGTATCACTGTCTGTGCCTCGTTCGCTTCGCGACCTCGGCAGAGTTAAAATAAACGATTTTTCGTTCAAGAATTGTATGCAATGCTTGTTAAGACATCAAATGAACGATATCATTTAACTTCGCCGAGGTCGCGAAGCGGGCGAGGCACTGGATATACAACAATATTAATGTAAATGAAGTTTAAAGTATCAATGCCTGTGCCTCGCTCGCTTCGCGACCTCGGCTTAGTGAAAATAAACGATTTTTCGTTCAAGAATTGTATGCAGTACTTGTTAAGACATCAAATGAACGATATCATTTAACTTCGCCGAGGTCGCGAAACGGGCGAAGCTCTGAATATGCAATCATATCAATGTAAATGAAGTTTAAAGTATCACTGTCTGTGCCTCGTTCGCTTCGCGACCTCGGCAGAGTTAAAATAAACGATTTTTCGTTCAAGAATTGTATGCAATGCTTGTTAAGACATCAAATGAACGATATCATTTAACTTCGCCGAGGTCGCGAAGCGGCCGAGGCACTGGATATATAACAATATTAATGTAAATGAAGTTTAAAGTATCAATGCCTGTGCCTCGATCGCTTCGCGACCTCGGCAGAGTTACAATTAACGATTTTTCGTTCAAGAATTGCATGCAGTACTTGTTAAGACATCGAATGAACAATATCATTCAACTTTGCCGAGGTCGCGAAGCGGACGAGGCACTGGATATGCAAACATATCAATGCAAATGAAGTTTAAAGTATCAATGCTTGTGCTTTGCGACCTCGGCAGAGTGAAAATAAGCAATTTTTCGTTCAAGAATTGCATGCAGTACTTGTTAAGACATCAAATGAAGGATATCATTTAACTTCGCCGAGGTCGCGAAGCGGGCGAGGCACTGAATATGCAATCATATCAATGTAAATGAAGTTTAAAGTATCAATGTCTGTGCCTCGCCCGCTTCGCGACCTCGGCAGAGTGAAGATAAACGATTTTTCGTTCAATGATTGTATGCAGTACTTGTTAAGACATCAAATGAACGATATCACTCAACTTCGCCGAGGTCGCGAAGCGGGCGAGGCGCTGAATATGCAATCATATCAATGTAGATAAAGTTTAAAGTATCAATGCCTGTACCTCGCCCGCTTCGCGACCTAGACAGAGTTAAGATAAACGATTTTTTCATTCAAGAATTGTATGCATTATTTGTTAAGATATCAAATGAGCGATATTATTCAACTTTGCCGAGGTCGCGAAGCGGGCGAGGCACTGGATATACAACAATATCAATGTAAATGAAGTTTAAAGTATCAATGCCTGTGCCTCGCCCGCTTCGCGACCTCGGCAGAGTGAAAATTAACCATTTTTCGTTCAAGAATTGTATGCAGTACTTGTTAAGACATCAAATGAACGAAATCACCCAACTTCACCGAGGTCGCGAAGTGGACGAGGCACTAGATATACAACAATATTAATGTAAATGAAGTTTAAAGTATCAATTCCTGTGCCTCGCCCGCTTCGCGACTTTCGCAGAGTGAAAATAAACGATTTTTCGTTCAAGAATTGTATGCATTACTTGTTAAGACATCAAATGAACGATATCATCCAACTTCGCCGAGGTCGCGAAGCGGGCGAGGCACTGGATATGCAAACATATCGATGTAAATGAAGTTTAAAATATCAATGCCTGTGCCTCGCTCGCTTCGCGACCTCGGCGGAGTGAAAATAAACAATTTTTCATTCAAGAATTGTATGCATTATTTGTTAAGATATCAAATGAGCGATATTATTCAACTTTGCCGAGGTCGCGAAGCGGGCGAGGCACTGGATATACAACAATATCAATGTAAATGAAGTTTAAAGTATCAATGCCTGTGCCTCGCCCGCTTCGCGACTTTCGCAGAGTGAAAATAAACGATTTTTCATTCAAGAATTGTATGCACTACTTGTTAAGACGTCAAATGAACGATGTCATCTAACTTCGCCGAGGTCGCGAAGCGGGCGAGGCATTGGATATACAACAATATTAATGTAAATGGAGTTTAAAGTATCAATGCCTGTGCCTCGTTCGCTTCGCGACCTCGGCAGAGTTAAAATAAACGATTTTTCGTTCAAGAATTGTATGCAGTGCTTGTTAAGACATCAAATGAACGACATTATTTAACTTCGCCGAGGTCGCGAAGCGGGCGAGGCACTGGATATACAACAATATTGATGTAAATGAAGTTTAAAGTATCAATTCCTGTGCCTTGCTCGCTTCGCGACCTCGGCTTAGTGAAAATAAACAATTTTTCGTTCAAGAATTGTATGCAGTACTTGTTAAGACATCAAATGAAAGATATCATGTAACTTCGCCGAGGTCGCGAAACGGGCGAAGCACTGAATATGCAATCATATCAATGTAAATCAAGTTTAAAGTATCACGGCCTGTGCCTCGTTCGCTTCGCGACCTCGGCAGAGTTAAAATAAACGATTTTTCAATCAAGAATTGTATGCAGTACTTGTTAAGACATCAAATGAACGATATCATTTAACTTCGCCGAGGTCGCGAAGCGGGCGAGGCACTGAATATTCAACAATATCAATGTAAATGAAGTTTAAAGTATCAATGCCTGTGCCTCGCCCGCTTCGCGACTTTCGCAGAGTGAAAATAAACGATTTTTCATTCAAGAATTGTATGCACTACTTGTTAAGACGTCAAATGAACGATGTCATCTAACTTCGCCGAGGTCGCGAAGCGGGCGAGGCATTGGATATACAACAATATTAATGTAAATGGAGTTTAAAGTATCAATGCCTGTGCCTCGTTCGCTTCGCGACCTCGGCAGAGTTAAAATAAACGATTTTTCGTTCAAGAATTGTATGCAGTGCTTGTTAAGACATCAAATGAACGACATTATTTAACTTCGCCGAGGTCGCGAAGCGGGCGAGGCACTGGATATACAACAATATTGATGTAAATGAAGTTTAAAGTATCAATTCCTGTGCCTTGCTCGCTTCGCGACCTCGGCTTAGTGAAAATAAACAATTTTTCGTTCAAGAATTGTATGCAGTACTTGTTAAGACATCAAATGAAAGATATCATGTAACTTCGCCGAGGTCGCGAAACGGGCGAAGCACTGAATATGCAATCATATCAATGTAAATCAAGTTTAAAGTATCACGGCCTGTGCCTCGTTCGCTTCGCGACCTCGGCAGAGTTAAAATAAACGATTTTTCAATCAAGAATTGTATGCAGTACTTGTTAAGACATCAAATGAACGATATCATTTAACTTCGCCGAGGTCGCGAAGCGGGCGAGGCACTGAATATTCAACAATATCAATGTAAATGAAGTTTAAAGTATGACTACCTGTACCTCGTTCGCTTCGCGACCTCGGCAGAGTTAAAATAAACGATTTTTCATTCAAGAATTGCATGCAGTACTTGTTAAGACATCGAATGAACAATATCATTCAACTTTGCCGAGGTCGCGAAGCGGGCGAGGCACTGGACATGCAAACATATCAATGTAAATGAAGTTTAAAGTATCAATGCTTGTGCTTCGCGACCTCGGCAGAGTGAAAATAAGCAATTTTTCGTTCAAAAATTGTATGCATTAATTGTTAAGATATCAAATGAGCGATATCATCCAACTTCGCCGAGGTCGCGAAGCGGACGAGGCATTGGATATACAACAATATTAATGTAAATGAAGTTTAAAGTATCAATGCCTGTGCCTCGCCCGCTTCGCGACCTCGGCAGAGTGAAAATAAACAATTTTTCATTCAAGAATTGTATGCATTACTTGTTAAGACATCAAATGAACGATATCATCCAACTTCGCCGAGGTCGCGAAGCGGGCGAGGCATTGGATATACAACAATATTAATGTAAATGCAGTTTAAAGTATCAATGCCTGTGCCTCGCCCGCTTCGCGACCTCGGCAGAGTGAAAATAAACAATTTTTCATTCAAGAATTGTATGCATTACTTGTTAAGACATCAAATGAACGATATCATCCAACTTCGCCGAGGTCGCGAAGCGGGCGAGGCATTGGATATACAACAATATTAATGTAAATGCAGTTTAAAGTATCAATGCCTGTGCCTCGCCCGCTTCGCGACCTCGGCAGAGTGAAAATAAACAATTTTTCATTCAAGAATTGTATGCATTACTTGTTAAGACATCAAATGAACGATATCATCCAACTTCGCCGAGGTCGCGAAGCGGGCGAGGCATTGGATATACAACAATATTAATATAAATGCAGTTTAAAGTATCAATGCCTGTGCCTCGCCCGCTTCACAACCTCGGCAGAATGAAAATAAATGATTTTTCATTCAAGAATTGTATGCACTACTTATTAAGACATCAAATGAAGGATATCATTCGACTTTGCCGAGGTCGCGAAGCGGGCGAGGCACTGGATATACAACAATATCAATGTAAATGAAGTTTAAAGTATCAATGCCCGTGCCTCGCCCGCTTCGCGACCTCGGCAGAGTGAAAATAAACGATTTTTCATTCAAGGATTAAGCCATCTTCGTCAAGATTGTGAAGTGAGCGAGGCGTTGCTTATACAATTATAACAATGTGGATGAAATTTAAAGTATCAATGTCTACTTAAAAATAGGCATTGATTCAGGTTTAATCGTGCGTTTGAAGAATCTGAATCTTTCGAGTACTAGGTTTAGTGTTAGTCCTAGTTTTATTTACCATTCAGTACTTGATTGTTGTAAATTCTTCTGTAACTAAAAGTATAATTAATACTAGACCTACATCCTAGTTTTAGTATTAACACTAAACCTAGAACTAGATCCATTAGAAACTTAAGAAAAGTTTCTTTTAGTAAGAAATCTTTTTCGTTGAAAGCATTTTAATTTATTCGAATAAAAATAGATAGCTTTAATAATTTAATTTAAATCTTACATCTTAATTGTTTTCATCAATTAATACAAGTTATTTATCTTAAAACTAAAAAAGGGAGTAATGTGACAGGAGAATAATTTTGGCATAACTGATTTGAGTAATTTAAAAAATTTTTATTTTTCAATAATTTTCCTTTTTGGAGTATTTTCTTTTTTTGGGAAATAAAAAAACGGTTGATCTTTACCAAACACGTGTGCGTCCCTTAATGTATCTGGGAGTTTTTCGCCTAAAGTTTCAGGTAAAAATAAGAGTGAAAATGAATAAGCTATTGCTAAGGTGAATGAAATTAAATAAGGAAGGGATGCGTTCGTTGTTGTTCCCTTAAATAATTAGAAATATTAAAACGTATTTAAAGAAAGGTTTACTTACTAAATAAACGATGTAAGGTCCTAATAATCCGAATATATTAGCTGTAACACCTCCGACTGAAGTTCCACTTTGCCTCACAGCAGTTGGGAAAGTTTCCAAAGCTTGTAAATTAATAGCATAAAAAGCAAATGTGAGTAAAAATTTTAAGCAAACCCCGAAGATTAAGGTGATGTAATCGTAATTTTTATCTAAAAATTTAAATTTATCACATTTAATTGTGTGATAATTTTTTTATTTACCATAAACCGTAAACAAAATGGGAAGAATCCCCAAAGCGATTCCAAGATATGCGATAAAAGCCGACCATTTCCTTCCAATTTTATCCGCAGCAATCTTCCCCAAAACATTCCCAGGAAGCTCGGCTAATCCTTGCCAGAAAAAATTCATAAAAGGGTTTCCCCCCAAATTAATAATATTCATCGTTAAAATATAATACACCACATTCTCAATCGCCCATCCCATAATCAATATAATCGAATTTTTAGCAAACCTCCAATGCGAAAAAATACTCATCGCCCCATAAACTTTTTCGGGTTTCAATTCATCCCCAATCAAAACCATACTTTCCAATTCATCACCAACATCGACCCCATTAATTTTTGCGATTTTCCTCATTTCGATTACGCATTTCTTTCGTTTCCCTTTGTTAAATAACCATCGGGGCGATTCGATCATGTAACGATGGGAGAAAAAGAAAATTCCGCTCGGAATCGTCGTCATGAGTACAAACGATTCCCATTCTTTTAAATACCACATTATAAACGGCATAATCGAAAATCCAATCGCCCATCCAACGCATTGGCACATCGCCATGTAAGCGTGAACTTTTCGATGGCAAATCTCTAATGCTATTACTAAAGATGATTGGAATACTCCGAATGTTGCAGAGCCGCTTAAAAAGCACGTTATCATGAAGAAAGTTGTTGAAGAGCTTGTGAGTAACATCGCTAATCGGCTCAAGAATAATATGGTGAATGTTAAATAGAAAATTAATTGGCGACCATATCTTAAAAAATGATAAAATTTTCTTAATTAAATTTGCTACTAAATGTTCCAACTTACTGATCTCCAATTGGCCCAAAAATTAATCCCCCAAAAATATCTCCCAATTTTTGAAAAAAGAAAGCATTTGCCACATTTATCTCATCCCCACAAACCCATTTTTGCCCCATAGCGAACGTTTCTTTGTACCACGTCCTATCAAAATCGTACCCAAACAAACAATCTAAAAATCACATTATCAATAAAAACTTAATAATCGAATTAAATTAATTTACCAACAATTTCGTTTTGATCCAAACTAAAATTTCGATACATTCTGCAAGATTCAAAACCATTTTTATTTCTAAAAAAAAAAGGATGTGGTCATAAAACGAAAAACGCATTCAATTTTTTATTTAAACCTTGGGATTGTGATTTCTTTCCATTGTTCTAGAGTAAAATTGGTATTTTCTCTACCCGGCACAAAACACCAATGTTTGGGTACGCTCAAGGCCAGGAATAGATTACTAATTACCATACATACCAAAGCCAAAAATAATACGTTAAAAATGTAGTTAAATCTTCGTTGAAATCGTCCATATCCCCCAACTAACTCCAAAATATCATCAAAATCGACTTTTTTCTTAATCTTTTCGTCGGCTCTTTCGTAAACGGCTTCCTCAACCTCATTCATCTCAGTCTTGAACACAATTAACATCCATTTAACCCAGAAAACAACGCTAAACTAGTAGGAATTAAAGCCAGTCGGAATTGCGCTTAAATTCGCGTAATCAACTGAAGTGATAAGAAATATAACCATGTCAATTATGTTCTAGGAATTTGCATAAATAAAAGAAATCTAGTTTATTAGCATTCAATTTATGTTAAAAATTAATAAATAAAGAAATAAAAATAATAAGATGGGACGAAATTAATTTGAGACTATCAGATTTTGAGCGGATCCAATCTTTGTAATAAAAAACGTCGGTGTAAACTCCAGGGTAATATTTTTCGCCACATTCGTGACCCCAAGAAACAATTCCGGTTAAAATTTGGTTGCAAATTAATCCACCTCCGGAATCCCCCTAAAAAAATTAATCATCAATTTTTATTTTATGATTTTTAGTTAATTACTTGGCAAGCGTCGGACCCCCCTTGTAAATGACCAGCACAAAACATCTCCTTTTTTAATTGATCTTTATAACTAGCCCTACAACGAGGTGTCGAAATAATCGGGACTTTAGCGTATTTTAAATGCAACGTCCCCGAATCGGACTAAAAATTAAATAAATCAATTTTTTAAATAAAATTATTTAATTTTCTCACTGTCTCGGTTATACCCCATCCGGCTACAACACAATTAGTTCCCGGTTTCGGGGACGAATCGGGCAAAGAAATGTTTTTTATGAAATTTGTAAAATTTCCCAACGAAGGTATCTAAAAAAAGGAAATAAAAAATTAAAACATAAAAGAAATTATTTAAAGACAAGATTTACTTTAAGGATTGCGATGTCGTGTCTTAAATTTTTATTATCATAACCGGGGTGCATAAAAATGTTGGTTACTTTTCTTCTAACGCCCAATCCTTGCTTTAAACTTCCTAAACTGGCCGTAATATCCGATGCTCTTTGATTGTTATAAACGCAATGAGCCGCTGTTACAATGTATTCTAAGTTTAAAATTGTTCCGCCGCAAAAATGTTGCCCAAATTTTGATAAAGATACCTTCAAAAAAAAATTTTATTAAATTAGCAAAGAAAATGATTTTTATTTCATGATGATATCTCAAATCATTCTTGAGATACGACGTTGTAAACGTAAAATTTGTTTTATTAATTTCAATAGATGTAGAATTATATTTAAAAAATCGTATCATTCGATTTTTTAAGACAAAGAAATAATTTTTGAGTTGTTGAATTTCGATTGAATTTGCTACGAAATGATTTTTACATCATCACTATATCTCAAATCGTTTTTGAGATACGGCCTTGTAAATGATTAATTTGTTTAGTTGATTAGAGTTGATTCAAAAAATCGCACCACTCAGATTTATTGAACTGAAGAAATAAAACTTGCTGTGCTAAGTCTTCATGAAATTTGCTACAAATTGATTTTTATTTCATGATGATATCTCAAATCATTCTTGAGATACGACGTTGTAAACGTATAATTTGTTTAGTTAATCTCAACAGATGTACAATTATATTTAAAAAATCGTGTCATTCGAGTTTATTAAGACGAAGAAATAATTTTTGAGTTGTTGAATCTCGATTGAATTTGCTACGAAATGGCTTTTATATCATCACTATATCTCAAATCGTTTTTGAGATACGGCCTTGTAAATGATTAATTTGTTTAGTTGATTAGAGTTGATTCAAAAAATCGCACCACTCAGATTTATTGAACTGAAGAAATAAACCTTGCTGTGCTAAGTCTTCATGAAATTTGCTACAAATTGATTTTTGTTTCATGATGATATCTCAAACCATTCTTGAGATACAACGTTGTAAACGTATAATTTGTTTTTACTTAATCTCAACAGATGTACAATTATATTTAAAAAATTGTGTCATTCGAGTTTATTAAGACGAAGAAATAATTTTTGAGTTGTTGAATCTCGATTGAATTCGCTACGAAATGGCTTTTATATCATCAGTATATCTCAAATCGTTTTTGAGATACGGCCTTGTAAATGATTAATTTGTTTAGTTGATTAGAGTTGATTCAAAAAATCGCACCACACAGATTTATTGAAATGAAAAATTAAAATTTGCTGTGCTGAGTCTTCATGAAATTTGCTACAAATTGATTTTTGTTTCATGATGATATCTCAAATCATTCTTGAGATACGACGTTGTAAACGTATAATTTGTTTAGTTAATCTCAATAGATGTAGAATTATATTTAAAAAATTGTGTCATTCGAGTTTATTAAGACGAAGAAATAATTTTTGAGTTGTTGAATCTCGATTGAATTCGCTACGAAATGGCTTTTATATCATCACTATATCTCAAATCGTTTTTGAGATACGACCTTGTAAATGATTAATTTGTTTAGTTGATTAGAGTTGATTCAAAAAATCGCACCACTCAGATTTATTGAACTGAAGAAATAAACCTTGGTGTGCTGAGTTTTCATGAAATTTGCTACAAATTGATTTTTGTTTCATGATGATATCTCAGATCATTCTTGAGATACGACGTTGTAAACGTATAATTTGTTTAGTTAATCTCAACAGATGTACAATTATATTTAAAAAATTGTATCATTCAAGTTTATTAAGACGAAGAAATAATTTTTGAGTTGTTAAATTTCGATTGAATTTGCTACGAAGTGGCTTTTATATCATCACTATATCTCAAATCGTTTTTGAGATACGGCCTTGTAAATGATTAATTTGTTTAGTTGATTAGAGTTGATTCAAAAAATCGCACCACTTAGATTTATTGAACTGAAGAAATAAAACTTGCTGTGCTGAGTCTTCATGAAATTTGCTACAAATTGATTTTTGCTTCATGATGATATCTCAAATCATTCTTGAGATACGACGTTGTAAACGTAAAATTTGTTTTGTTAATTTCAATAGATATAATTATATTTAAAAAATCGTATCATTCCAGTTTATTAAGACAAAGAAATAATTTTTGAGTTGTTGAATCTCGATTGAATTTGCTACGAAATGATTTCTACATCATCACTATATCTCAAATCGTTTTTGAGATACGGCCTTGTAAATGATTAATTTGTTTAGTTAATTAGAGTTGATTCAAAAAATCGCACCACTTAGATTTATTGAACTGAAGAAATAAAATTTGCTGTGCTGAGTCTTCATGAAATTTGCTACAAATTGATTTTTGTTTCATGATGATATCTCAAATCATTCTTGAGATACAACGTTGTAAACGTATAATTTGTTTTTACTTAATCTCAACAGATGTACAATTATATTTAAAAAATTGTGTCATTCGAGTTTATTAAGACAAAGAAATAATTTTTGAGTTGTTGAATATCGATTGAATTCACTACGAAATGGCTTTTACATCATCACTATATCTCAAATCGTTTTTGAGATACGGCCTTGTAAATGATTAATTTGTTTAGTTAATTAGAGTTGATTCAAAAAATCGCACCACTCAGATTTATTGAACTGAAGAAATAAAACTTGCTGTGCTGAGTCTTCATGAAATTTGCTACAAATTGATTTTTGTTTCATGATGATATCTCAAATCATTCTTGAGATACGACGTTGTAAACGTATAATTTGTTTAGTTAATCTCAACAGATGTACAATTATATTTAAAAAATTGTGTCATTCGAGTTTATTAAGACGAAGAAATAATTTTTGAGTTGTTGAATTTCGATTGAATTTCCTACGGAATGATTTTTACATCATCACTATATCTCAAATCGTTTTTGAGATACGGCCTTGTAAATGATTAATTTGTTTAGTTGGTTAGAGTTGATTCAAAAAATCTCACCACTCAGATTTATTGAACTGAAGAAATAAAACTTGCTGTGCTGAGTCTTCATGAAATTTGCTACAAATTGATTTTTGTTTCATGATGATATCTCAAATCATTCTTGAGATACGACGTTGTAAACGTATAATTTGTTTAGTTAATCTCAACAGATGTACAATTATATTTAAAAAATTGTGTCATTCGAGTTTATTAAGACAAAGAAATAATTTTTGAGTTGTTGAATCTCGATTGAATTTGCTACGAAATGATTTCTACATCATCACTATATCTCAAATCGTTTTTGAGATACGGCCTTGTAAATGATTAATTTGTTTAATTAATTAGAGTTGATTCAAAAAATCGCACCACTTAGATTTATTGAACTGAAGAAATAAAACTTGCTGTGCTAAATCTTCATGAAATTTGCTACAAATTGATTTTTGTTTCATGATGATATCTCAAATCATTCTTGAGATACAACGTTGTAAACGCATAATTTGTTTAGTTAATCTCAACAGATGTACAATTATATTTAAAAAATTGTGTCATTCGAGTTTATTAAGACGAAGAAATAATTTTTGAGTTGTTGAATTTCGATTGAATTTGCTACGAAATAATTTCTACATCATCACTATATCTCAAATCGTTTTTGAGATACGACCTTGTAAATGATTAATTTGTTTAATTGATTAGAGTTGATTCAAAAAATCGCACCACTCAGATTTATTGAGCTGAAGAAATAAAACTTGCTGTGCTGAGTCTTCATGAAATTTGCTACAAATTGATTTTTGTTTCATGATGATATCTCAAATCATTCTTGAGATACAACGTTGTAAGCGTATAATTTGTTTTTACTTAATCTCAGCAGATGTATAATTATATTTAAAAAGTTGTGTCATTCGAGTTTATTAAGACAAAGAAATAATTTTTGAGTTGTTGAATCTCGATTGAATTCGCTACGAAATGGCTTTTATATCATCACTATATCTCAAATCGTTTTTGAGATACGACCTTGTAAATGATTAATTTGTTTAGTTGATTAGAGTTGATTCAAAAAATCGCACCACTCAGATTTATTGAACTGAAGAAATAAACCTTGGTGTGCTGAGTTTTCATGAAATTTGCTACAAATTGATTTTTGTTTCATGATGATATCTCAGATCATTCTTGAGATACGACGTTGTAAACGTATAATTTGTTTAGTTAATCTCAACAGATGTACAATTATATTTAAAAAATTGTGTCATTCGAGTTTATTAATACAAAGAAATAATTTTTGAGTTGTTGAATCTCGATTGAATTTACTACGAAATGATTTCTACATCATCACTATATCTCAAATCGTTTTTGAGATACGGCCTTGTAAATGATTAATTTGTTTAGTTGATTAGAGTTGATTCAAAAAATCGCACCACTCAGATTTATTGAACTGAAGAAATAAAACTTGCTGTGCTAAATCTTCATGAAATTTGCTACAAATTGATTTTTGTTTCATGATGATATCTCAAATCATTCTTGAGATACAACGTTGTAAACGTATAATTTGTTTAGTTAATCTCAACAGATGTACAATTATATTTAAAAAATTGTGTCATTCGAGTTTATTAAGACGAAGAAATAATTTTTGAGTTGTTGAATTTCGATTGAATTTGTTACGAAATGATTTCTACATCATCACTATATCTCAAATCGTTTTTGAGATACGACCTTGTAAATGATTAATTTGTTTAGTTAATTAGAGTTGATTCAAAAAATCGCACCACACAGATTTATTGAAATGAAAAATTAAAATTTGCTGTGCTGAGTCTTCATGATATTTGCTACAAATTGATTTTTGTTTCATGATGATATCTCAAATCATTCTTGAGATACAACGTTGTAAGCGAATAATTTGTTTTTACTTAATCTCAGCAGATGTACAATTATATTTAAAAAATTGTATCATTCGAGTTTATTAAGACGAAGAAATAATTTTTGAGTTGTTGAATTTCGATTGAATTTGCTACGAAATGATTTTTACATCATCACTATATCTCAAATCGTTTTTGAGATACGACCTTGTAAATGATTACTTTGTTTAGTTGATTAGAGTTGATTCAAAAAATCGCACCACTCAGATTTATTGAGCTGAAGAAATAAAACTTGCTGTGCTAAGTCTTCATGAAATTTGCTACAAATTGATTTTTGCTTCATGATGATATCTCAAATCATTCTTGAGATACGACGTTGTAAACGTATAATTTGTTTAGTTAATCTCAACAGATGTACAATTATATTTAAAAAATTGTGTCATTCGAGTTTATTAAGATAAAGAAATAATTTTTGAGTTGTTGAATTTCGATTGAATTTGCTACGAAATGATTTTTACGTCATCACTATATCTCAAATCGTTTTTGAGATACGACCTTGTAAATGATTAATTTGTTTAGTTAATTAGAGTTGATTCAAAAAATCGCACCACTCAGATTTATTGAACTGAAGAAATAAAATTTGCTATGCTAAGTCTTCATGAAATTTGCTACAAATTGATTTTTGTTTCATGATGATATCTCAAATCATTCTTGAGATACGACGTTGTAAACGTAAAATTTGTTTAGTTAATCTCAATAGATGTAGAATTATATTTAAAAAATCGTATCATTCGAGTTTATTAAGACAAAGAAATAATTTTTGAGTTGTTGAATCCCGATTGAATTCGCTACGAAATGGCTTTTATATCATCACTATATCTCAAATCGTTTTTGAGATACAGCCTTGTAAATGATTAATTTGTTTAGTTGATTAGAGTTGATTCAAAAAATCGCACCACACAGATTTATTGAAATGAAAAATTAAAATTTGCTGTGCTGAGTCTTCATGAAATTTGCTACAAATTGATTTTTGTTTCATGATGATATCTCAAATCATTCTTGAGATACGACTTTGTAAACGTATAATTTGTTTAGTTAATCTCAACAGATGTACAATTATATTTAAAAAATTGTGTCATTCGAGTTTATTAAGACGAAGAAATAATTTTTGAGTTGTTGAATCTCGATTGAATTTGCTACGAAATGATTTCTACATCATCACTATATCTCAAATCGTTTTTGAGATCCGGCCTTGTAAATGATTAATTTGTTTAGTTGATTAGAGTTGATTCAAAAAATCGCACACTCAGATTTATTGAACTGAAGAAATAAACCTTGCTGTGCTAAGTCTTCATGAAATTCGCTACAAATTGATTTTTGTTTCATGATGATATCTCAAATCATTCTTGAGATACAACGTTGTAAACGTATAATTTGTTTAGTTAATCTCAACAGATGTACAATTATATTTAAAAAATTGTGTCATTCGAGTTTATTAAGACGAAGAAATAATTTTTGAGTTGTTGAATCTCGATTGAATTTGCTACGAAATGATTTTTACATCATCACTATATCTCAAATCGTTTTTGAGATACGGCCTTGTAAATGATTAATTTGTTTAGTTGATTAGAGTTGATTCAAAAAATCGCACCACACAGATTTATTGAAATGAAAAATTAAAATTTGCTGTGCTGAGTCTTCATGAAATTTGCTACAAATTGATTTTTGTTTCATGATGATATCTCAAATCATTCTTGAGATACCACGTTGTAAACGTAAAATTTGTTTAGTTAATCTCAACAGATGTACAATTATATTTAAAAAATTGTGTCATTCGAGTTTATTAAGACGAAGAAATAATTTTTGAGTTGTTGAATTTCGATTGAATTTGCTACGAAATGATTTTTACATCATCACTATATCTCAAATCGTTTTTGAGATACGGCCTTGTAAATGATTAATTTGTTTAGTTGATTAGAGTTGATTCAAAAAATCGCACCACACAGATTTATTGAAATGAAAAATTAAAATTTGCTGTGCTGAGTCTTCATGAAATTTGCTACAAATTGATTTTTGTTTCATGATGATATCTCAAATCATTCTTGAGATACCACGTTGTAAACGTAAAATTTGTTTAGTTAATCTCAACAGATGTACAATTATATTTAAAAAATTGTGTCATTCGAGTTTATTAAGACGAAGAAATAATTTTTGAGTTGTTGAATTTCGATTGAATTTGCTACGAAATGATTTTTACATCATCACTATATCTCAAATCGTTTTTGAGATACGGCCTTGTAAATGATTAATTTGTTTAGTTGATTAGAGTTGATTCAAAAAATCGCACCACACAGATTTATTGAAATGAAAAATTAAAATTTGCTGTACTGAATCTTCATGAAATTTGCTACAAATTGATTTTTGTTTCATGATGATATCTCAAATCATTCTTGAGATACAACGTTGTAAACGTATAATTTGTTTAGTTAATCTCAACAGATGTACAATTATATTTAAAAAATTGTGTCATTCGAGTTTATTAAGACGAAGAAATAATTTTTGAGTTGTTGAATCTTGATTGAATTTGCTACGAAATGGCTTTTATAACATCACTGTATCTCAAATCGTTTTTGAGATACTTTGTTGTAAATGATATATATTTATCTAATTAACTTGAATAAACGCAGAGATGCATTTTTAGTTGGTTGATTTAATCAAAGAAATTATTTCCGGTGTGTTGAATCTTGATTAAATTTGCTATAAAATGCTTTTTATTTTATTATTATATCTCAAATCGTTCTTGAGATACCACTTATAAATGTAATCTCGTTGATTTAAAAAGCAAAGTTGTATTTAAAAAATCGTACCACCTCGAATTATTAAAACAAAGAAATAATTTTTGGTGTGTTAAATCTTGATGAAATTTGCTATAAACTAGTTTTTGTTTCATGATTATATCTCAAATCGTTCTTGAGATATGGCTTTGTAAATGATTATCAACCAAGTTGATCTGAGACGCGGAATTGTTTTTAAAAAACCGTAACATTCGGATTTATTGAGTCAAAGAAATTATTTACGGTGGGTTGAATCTTGATTAAATTTGCTACAAAATGCTTTTTATTTTATTATTATATCTCAAATCGTTCTTGAGATACCACTTATAAATGTAATCTAGTCGATTTAAAATGCAAAGTTGTATTTAAAAAATCGTACCACCTCAAATTATTAAAAGAAAGAAATAATTTTTGGTGTGTTAAATCTTGATGAAATTTGCTATAAACTAGTTTTTGTTTCATGATTATATCTCAAATCGTTCTTGAGATATGGCGTTGTAAATGATTATCAACCAAGTTGATCTGAGAATTGTTTTTAAAAAATCGTAACATTTGGATTTATTGAGTTAAAGATATTATTTTCGGTGAGATGAATTTTGATTAAATTTGCTACGAAATGGTTTTTATTTCATGGCTATATCTCAAATCGTTCTTGAGATACTTTGTTGTAAATGATATATTTATCAAAATATCTTGAATAAACGCGGTGTTGTATTTTTATTTGGTTGATTAAATCGAAGAAATAATTTTTGGAGAAATGAACCTTGATTAAATTTGCTACAATTTGGTTTTTATTTCATGATTATATCTCAAATCATTCTTGAGATATGGCGTTATAAATGATTATCAACCAAGTTGACCTGAGACGCGGAATTGTTTTTAAAAAATCGTAACATTCGAATTTATTGAGTCAAAGAAATCATTTCCGGTGTGTTGAATCTTGATTAAATTTGCTACAAAATGCTTTCTATTTTATTATTATATCTCAAATCGTTCTTGAGATACCACTTATAAATGTAATCTAGTTGATTTAAAATGCGAAGTTGTATTTAAAAAATCGTAACATTCGGATTTATTGAGTCAAAGAAATCATTTCCGGTGTGTTGAATCTTGATTAAATTTGCTACAGAATGCTTTCTATTTTATTATTATATCTCAAATCGTTCTTGAGATACCACTTATAAATGTAATCTAGTTGATTTAAAATGCGAAGTTGTATTTAAAAAATCGTAACATTCGGATTTATTGAGTCAAAGAAATCATTTCCGGTGTGTTGAATCTTGATTAAATTTGCTACAGAATGCTTTCTATTTTATTATTATATCTCAAATCGTTCTTGAGATACCACTTATAAATGTAATCTAGTTGATTTAAAATGCGAAGTTGTATTTAAAAAATCGTAACATTCGGATTTATTGAGTCAAAGAAATCATTTCCGGTGTGTTGAATCTTGATTAAATTTGCTACAGAATGCTTTCTATTTTATTATTATATCTCAAATCGTTCTTGAGATACCACTTATAAATGTAATCTAGTTGATTTAAAATGCGAAGTTGTATTTAAAAAATCGTAACATTCGGATTTATTGAGTCAAAGAAATCATTTCCGGTGTGTTGAATCTTGATTAAATTTGCTACAGAATGCTTTCTATTTTATTATTATATCTCAAATCGTTCTTGAGATACCACTTATAAATGTAATCTAGTGGATTTAAAATGCGAAGTTGTATTTAAAAAATCGTAACATTCGGATTTATTGAGTCAAAGAAATCATTTCCGGTGTGTTGAATCTTGATTAAATTTGCTACAGAATGCTTTCTATTTTATTATTATATCTCAAATCGTTCTTGAGATACCACTTATAAATGTAATCTAGTTGATTTAAAATGCGAAGTTGTATTTAAAAAATCGTAACATTCGGATTTATTGAGTCAAAGAAATCATTTCCGGTGTGTTGAATCTTGATTAAATTTGCTACAGAATGCTTTCTATTTTATTATTATATCTCAAATCGTTCTTGAGATACCACTTATAAATGTAATCTAGTTGATTTAAAATGCGAAGTTGTATTTAAAAAATCGTAACATTCGGATTTATTGAGTCAAAGAAATCATTTCCGGTGTGTTGAATCTTGATTAAATTTGCTACAGAATGCTTTCTATTTTATTATTATATCTCAAATCGTTATTGAGATACCACTTATAAATGTAATCTAGTTGATTTAAAATGCGAAGTTGTATTTAAAAAATCGTAACATTCGGATTTATTGAGTCAAAGAAATCATTTCCGGTGTGTTGAATCTTGATTAAATTTGCTACAGAATGCTTTCTATTTTATTATTATATCTCAAATCGTTCTTGAGATACCACTTATAAATGTAATCTAGTTGATTTAAAATGCGAAGTTGTATTTAAAAAATCGTAACATTCGGATTTATTGAGTCAAAGAAATCATTTCCGGTGTGTTGAATCTTGATTAAATTTGCTACAGAATGCTTTCTATTTTATTATTATATCTCAAATCGTTCTTGAGATACCACTTATAAATGTAATCTAGTTGATTTAAAATGCGAAGTTGTATTTAAAAAATCGTAACATTCGGATTTATTGAGTCAAAGAAATCATTTCCGGTGTGTTGAATCTTGATTAAATTTGCTACAGAATGCTTTCTATTTTATTATTATATCTCAAATCGTTCTTGAGATACCACTTATAAATGTAATCTAGTTGATTTAAAATGCGAAGTTGTATTTAAAAAATCGTAACATTCGGATTTATTGAGTCAAAGAAATCATTTCCGGTGCGCTGAATCTTGATTAAATTTGCTACAAAATGCTTTCTTTTTTATTATTATATCTCAAATCGTTCTTGAGATACCACTTATAAATGTAATCTAGTTGATTTAAAATGCGAAGTTGTATTTAAAAAATCGTAACATTCGGATTTATTGAGTCAAAGAAATCATTTCCGGTGTGTTGAATCTTGATTAAATTTGCTACAAAATGCTTTCTATTTTATTATTATATCTCAAATCGTTCTTGAGATACCACTTATAAATGTAATCTAGTTGATTTAAAATGCGAAGTTGTATTTAAAAAATCGTAACATTCGGATTTATTGAGTCAAAGAAATCATTTCCGGTGTGTTGAATCTTGATTAAATTTGCTACAGAATGCTTTCTATTTTATTATTATATCTCAAATCGTTCTTGAGATACCACTTATAAATGTAATCTAGTTGATTTAAAATGCGAAGTTGTATTTAAAAAATCGTAACATTCGGATTTATTGAGTCAAAGAAATCATTTCCGGTGTGTTGAATCTTGATTAAATTTGCTACAGAATGCTTTCTATTTTATTATTATATCTCAAATCGTTCTTGAGATACCACTTATAAATGTAATCTAGTTGATTTAAAATGCGAAGTTGTATTTAAAAAATCGTAACATTCGGATTTATTGAGTCAAAGAAATCATTTCCGGTGTGTTGAATCTTGATTAAATTTGCTACAGAATGCTTTCTATTTTATTATTATATCTCAAATCGTTCTTGAGATACCACTTATAAATATAATCTAGTTGATTTAAAATGCGAAGTTGTATTTAAAAAATCGTTACATTCGGATTTGTTGAGTCAAAGAAATCATTTCCGGTGTGTTGAATCTTGATTAAATTTGCTACAAAATGCTTTCTATTTTATTATTATATCTCAAATCGTTCTTGAGATACCACTTATAAATGTAATCTAGTTGATTTAAAATGCGAAGTTGTATTTAAAAAATCGTAACATTCGGATTTATTGAGTCAAAGAAATCATTTCCGGTGTGTTGAATCTTGATTAAATTTGCTACAAAATGCTTTCTATTTTATTATTATATCTCAAATCGTTCTTGAGATACCACTTATAAATATAATCTAGTTGATTTAAAATGCGAAGTTGTATTTAGAAAATCGTTACATTCGGATTTGTTGAGTCAAAGAAATCATTTCCGGTGTGTTGAATCTTGATTAAATTTGCTACAAAATGCTTTCTATTTTATTATTATATCTCAAATCGTTCTTGAGATACCACTTATAAATATAATCTAGTTGATTTAAAATGCGAAGTTGTATTTAAAAAATCGTTACATTCGGATTTGTTGAGTCAAAGAAATCATTTCCGGTGTGTTGAATCTTGATTAAATTTGCTACAAAATGCTTTCTATTTTATTATTATATCTCAAATCGTTCTTGAGATACCACTTATAAATGTAATCTAGTTGATTTAAAATGCGAAGTTGTATTTAAAAAATCGTAACATTCGGATTTATTGAGTCAAAGAAATCATTTCCGGTGTGTTGAATCTTGATTAAATTTGCTACAAAATGCTTTCTATTTTATTATTATATCTCAAATCGTTCTTGAGATACCACTTATAAATATAATCTAGTTGATTTAAAATGCGAAGTTGTATTTAAAAAATCGTTACATTCGGATTTGTTGAGTCAAAGAAATCATTTCCGGTGTGTTGAATCTTGATTAAATTTGCTACAAAATGCTTTCTATTTTATTATTATATCTCAAATCGTTCTTGAGATACCACTTATAAATATAATCTAGTTGATTTAAAATGCGAAGTTGTATTTAAAAAATCGTTACATTCGGATTTGTTGAGTCAAAGAAATCATTTCCGGTGTGTTGAATCTTGATTAAATTTGCTACAAAATGCTTTCTATTTTATTATTATATCTCAAATCGTTCTTGAGATACCACTTATAAATGTAATCTAGTTGATTTAAAATGCGAAGTTGTATTTAAAAAATCGTAACATTCGGATTTATTGAGTCAAAGAAATCATTTCCGGTGTGTTGAATCTTGATTAAATTTGCTACAAAATGCTTTCTATTTTATTATTATATCTCAAATCGTTCTTGAGATACCACTTATAAATGTAATCTAGTTAATTTAAAATGCGAAGTTGTATTTAAAAAATCGTAACATTCGGATTTATTGAGTCAAAGAAATCATTTCCGGTGTGTTGAATCTTGATTAAATTTGCTACAAAATGCTTTCTATTTTATTATTATATCTCAAATCGTTCTTGAGATACCACTTATAAATGTAATCTAGTTGATTTAAAATGCGAAGTTGTATTTAAAAAATCGTAACATTCGGATTTATTGAGTCAAAGAAATCATTTCCGGTGTGTTGAATCTTGATTAAATTTGCTACAAAATGCTTTCTATTTTATTATTATATCTCAAATCGTTCTTGAGATACCACTTATAAATGTAATCTAGTTAATTTAAAATGCGAAGTTGTATTTAAAAAATCGTAACATTCGGATTTATTGAGTCAAAGAAATCATTTCCGGTGTGTTGAATCTTGATTAAATTTGCTACAAAATGCTTTCTATTTTATTATTATATCTCAAATCGTTCTTGAGATACCACTTATAAATGTAATCTAGTTGATTTAAAATGCGAAGTTGTATTTAAAAAATCGTAACATTCGGATTTATTGAGTCAAAGAAATCATTTCCGGTGTGTTGAATCTTGATTAAATTTGCTACAAAATGCTTTCTATTTTATTATTATATCTCAAATCGTTCTTGAGATACCACTTATAAATGTAATCTAGTTGATTTAAAATGCGAAGTTGTATTTAAAAAATCGTAACATTCGGATTTATTGAGTCAAAGAAATCATTTCCGGTGTGTTGAATCTTGATTAAATTTGCTACAAAATGCTTTCTATTTTATTATTATATCTCAAATCGTTCTTGAGATACCACTTATAAATGTAATCTAGTTGATTTAAAATGCGAAGTTGTATTTAAAAAATCGTAACATTCGGATTTATTGAGTCAAAGAAATCATTTCCGGTGTGTTGAATCTTGATTAAATTTGCTACAAAATGCTTTCTATTTTATTATTATATCTCAAATCGTTCTTGAGATACCACTTATAAATGTAATCTAGTTGATTTAAAATGCGAAGTTGTATTTAAAAAATCGTAACATTCGGATTTATTGAGTCAAAGAAATCATTTCCGGTGTGTTGAATCTTGATTAAATTTGCTACAAAATGCTTTCTATTTTATTATTATATCTCAAATCGTTCTTGAGATACCACTTATAAATGTAATCTAGTTGATTTAAAATGCGAAGTTGTATTTAAAAAATCGTAACATTCGGATTTATTGAGTCAAAGAAATCATTTCCGGTGTGTTGAATCTTGATTAAATTTGCTACAAAATGCTTTCTATTTTATTATTATATCTCAAATCGTTCTTGAGATACCACTTATAAATGTAATCTAGTTGATTTAAAATGCGAAGTTGTATTTAAAAAATCGTAACATTCGGATTTATTGAGTCAAAGAAATCATTTCCGGTGTGTTGAATCTTGATTAAATTTGCTACAAAATGCTTTCTATTTTATTATTATATCTCAAATCGTTCTTGAGATACCACTTATAAATGTAATCTAGTTGATTTAAAATGCGAAGTTGTATTTAAAAAATCGTAACATTCGGATTTATTGAGTCAAAGAAATCATTTCCGGTGTGTTGAATCTTGATTAAATTTGCTACAAAATGCTTTCTATTTTATTATTATATCTCAAATCGTTCTTGAGATACCACTTATAAATGTAATCTAGTTGATTTAAAATGCGAAGTTGTATTTAAAAAATCGTAACATTCGGATTTATTGAGTCAAAGAAATCATTTCCGGTGTGTTGAATCTTGATTAAATTTGCTACAAAATGCTTTCTATTTTATTATTATATCTCAAATCGTTCTTGAGATACCACTTATAAATGTAATCTAGTTAATTTAAAATGCGAAGTTGTATTTAAAAAATCGTAACATTCGGATTTATTGAGTCAAAGAAATCATTTCCGGTGTGTTGAATCTTGATTAAATTTGCTACAAAATGCTTTCTATTTTATTATTATATCTCAAATCGTTCTTGAGATACCACTTATAAATGTAATCTAGTTGATTTAAAATGCGAAGTTGTATTTAAAAAATCGTAACATTCGGATTTATTGAGTCAAAGAAATCATTTCCGGTGTGTTGAATCTTGATTAAATTTGCTACAAAATGCTTTCTATTTTATTATTATATCTCAAATCGTTCTTGAGATACCACTTATAAATGTAATCTAGTTGATTTAAAATGCGAAGTTGTATTTAAAAAATCGTAACATTCGGATTTATTGAGTCAAAGAAATCATTTCCGGTGTGTTGAATCTTGATTAAATTTGCTACAAAATGCTTTCTATTTTATTATTATATCTCAAATCGTTCTTGAGATACCACTTATAAATGTAATCTAGTTGATTTAAAATGCGAAGTTGTATTTAAAAAATCGTAACATTCGGATTTATTGAGTCAAAGAAATCATTTCCGGTGTGTTGAATCTTGATTAAATTTGCTACAAAATGCTTTCTATTTTATTATTATATCTCAAATCGTTCTTGAGATACCACTTATAAATGTAATCTAGTTGATTTAAAATGCGAAGTTGTATTTAAAAAATCGTAACATTCGGATTTATTGAGTCAAAGAAATCATTTCCGGTGTGTTGAATCTTGATTAAATTTGCTACAAAATGCTTTCTATTTTATTATTATATCTCAAATCGTTCTTGAGATACCACTTATAAATGTAATCTAGTTGATTTAAAATGCGAAGTTGTATTTAAAAAATCGTAACATTCGGATTTATTGAGTCAAAGAAATCATTTCCGGTGTGTTGAATCTTGATTAAATTTGCTACAAAATGCTTTCTATTTTATTATTATATCTCAAATCGTTCTTGAGATACCACTTATAAATGTAATCTAGTTGATTTAAAATGCGAAGTTGTATTTAAAAAATCGTAACATTCGGATTTATTGAGTCAAAGAAATCATTTCCGGTGTGTTGAATCTTGATTAAATTTGCTACAAAATGCTTTCTATTTTATTATTATATCTCAAATCGTTCTTGAGATACCACTTATAAATGTAATCTAGTTGATTTAAAATGCGAAGTTGTATTTAAAAAATCGTAACATTCGGATTTATTGAGTCAAAGAAATCATTTCCGGTGTGTTGAATCTTGATTAAATTTGCTACAAAATGCTTTCTATTTTATTATTATATCTCAAATCGTTCTTGAGATACCACTTATAAATGTAATCTAGTTGATTTAAAATGCGAAGTTGTATTTAAAAAATCGTAACATTCGGATTTATTGAGTCAAAGAAATCATTTCCGGTGTGTTGAATCTTGATTAAATTTGCTACAAAATGCTTTCTATTTTATTATTATATCTCAAATCGTTCTTGAGATATGATGCTATAAATGATAGGTACATTTAGTTAACTTGAATAGACGCGGAGGTGTTTTTAAAAAATCATACCGTCTTGGTTGATTAAATAGAAGAAATAATTTTTGGTGAGGTATACCTCGTTAAATATGCTACAATTTGGTTTTTATTTCATGATTATATCTCAAATCGTTCTTGAGATACCACTTATAAATGTAATCTAGTTGATTTAAAATGTGAAGTTGTATTTAAAAAATCGTAACATTCGGATTTATTGAGTCAAAGAAATCATTTCCGGTGTGTTGAATCTTGATTAAATTTGCTACAAAATGCTTTCTATTTTATTATTATATCTCAAATCGTTCTTGAGATACCACTTATAAATGTAATCTAGTTGATTTAAAATGTGAAGTTGTATTTAAAAAATCGTAACATTCGGATTTATTGAGTCAAAGAAATCATTTCCGGTGTGTTGAATCTTGATTAAATTTGCTACAAAATGCTTTCTATTTTATTATTATATCTCAAATCGTTCTTGAGATACCACTTATAAATGTAATCTAGTTGATTTAAAATGCGAAGTTGTATTTAAAAAATCGTAACATTCGGATTTATTGAGTCAAAGAAATCATTTCCGGTGTGTTGAATCTTGATTAAATTTGCTACAAAATGCTTTCTATTTTATTATTATATCTCAAATCGTTCTTGAGATACCACTTATAAATGTAATCTAGTTGATTTAAAATGCGAAGTTGTATTTAAAAAATCGTAACATTCGGATTTATTGAGTCAAAGAAATCATCTCCGGTGGGTTGAATTCTGATTAAATTTACTACGAAATGGTGTTTATTTCATGATTATATCTTAAATCGTTCTTGAGATACCACTTATAAATGTAATCTAGTTGATTTAAAATGCGAAGTTGTATTTAAAAAATCGTAACATTCGGATTTATTCGGTCAAAGAAATCATCTCCGGTGGGTTGAATTTTGATTAAATTTGCTACGAAATGGTGTTTATTTCATGATTATATCTTAAATCGTTCTTGAGATATGATGCTATAAATGATATGTACATTTAGTTAACTTAAATAGACGCGGGGTAGTTTTAAAAAAATCGTACCGTCGAGGTTGGTTGAATCGAAGAAATAATCTTTGGTGAGATGAACCTTGATTAAATTTGCTACAGTTTGATTTTTATTTCATGATTATATCTCAAATCGTTCTTGAGATATCGCTAGTAAATGTAATCTAATTGCTTTAAAATGTGAAGTTGTATTTAAAAAATTGTATCACCTCGAATTATTAAAACAAAGAAATAATTTTTGGTGTGTTAAATCTTGATTAAATTTTTATTTTATTACCATATCTCAAGTCGTAATTTGAGATACGATGTCTAAAACTTATAGTATATATTTACTAACCTGATAAGAAAACTGTTCTTGATAATACGCATAGGTTCCGTTAATAATTCGAACATCTTGACTAATATTTGTGTTTGCACCGAAAATATTTTGATTTTGTAGTATTACGAATACAACGGAAATTTGATTTAAAATATTTGAATTGAAAGCAGGTGGATAAACCATGATTTCTTGATAAAATCATAAAAGAAAATGAAACATACTCTTCATTCTTATCGAGTTTATCAAAAAACAAATAATTAAATTTGTTAATACGAAACAATTATTCTCAGAAAATTAACCTTGGCCGTATCTTTTATCGTAGAGTAAATAAATGTGTCATTAACAGCTTCTTTATTCTTTTAAAACTTATTTACATTTATTAGATGGCAAATAATTTAAAGTATTCAAAATTAATTTCTTAATAATTCATCAATAAAAAAAAGATACAAATAATTTTAGATTAAACATTAATTAATTTCGAAATAAAAAAACAAATTGCAAGAACAAATGTTGAATTTTTTAATAAATTTGAGGACGATCTCGCTTTTTGCTCATCAACCCAAGATTTGTATTGAGCGACGTCGGTGTAAACTCCGGGTAATCCCTCGTTTATGCAACGATGCCCCCAAGAAACGATTCCTGACAATTTATTGTTACAAACTAAAGGACCACCGGCGTCTCCCTAAATCGAAAATTTTTGATAAAATTATTTATTAATTTATTAAGAATTAATTAACCTGGCAGGTGTCTTTTCCTTTGTCGAAAAATCCAGCACAAAACATCCCTTGGTGAATCCCCCCGCTGTATTTTTCGGTGCAAGTTCGATTTTCAATGATGGGGATTGAGGCGAATCTCAAATTTTCGTTGGGGGTTAATGGCTAAAAATTAAATTTTGATTCAATTTTTTAAAAAATAAAAAAAAAAATTTACGGTTGTAGCAGCACCCCATCCAGAAACGACACAAGATGAGTAAGCTTCAGGGGATGTTTCGGCTAAATCAATCGGTTTAATGTCTTGGGTCCATTCTTCAAATGGCTCAGAAACCTAAAAGTTAATTACCTCAAAATTATATTTAAATCATTAATATCTTCTTACTCTAATAACAGCAATATCATTCTCGAAAGTGCTCTGATTAAAATCGGGGTGGGTAAAAATGTGCGTTACTGTTCTATATTCCGTTGAATCGGAATTTTCGAGCAAATTAATATCCCCAACGACAACAGACAAACTTTCCGGGTCAATAACGTTAGTTTCGTTCATTACGCAATTCGCAGAAGTTATTAAATGGCTCGAATCGATGATTGTAGCCCCACAAAAATGATAATCCGGCTTAATATATCTTAACGAAGCCTAAAAATTTGATTTTAATAACAAAAATTGAAATAAAAATCGATTTATTTACTTGATACGGGAATTGGTCTCGATGCTGAACGATTAATCCGTTGGATCGAGGTTCCACATCCGGTAGGTTATCCCCTTCGATTTTATCGTCTAAACCTGTTGATTAAATTAAAATTAAATCAATTCATTAAAAGAAATAACCACATTAATAAGACATTTAATTATTAATAACGTATTAACAAATACATTTATTTGTTGCACCACACCGAAAATAAACGCAAAAATAAAAAAAGCCGTTTTAATATGGTATCAATAAAGATAAAGAAGCGAAACGTGGGGAGGGTTAATCACAAAGTTATAAATTTATTGATAACTACGTTAATAGGATTAATTTTGAAGCGACTACAACGAAAACGCTGATTATGATAAATGAGGGTTTTGGGTTAAACGTATTTGCTAAAGAATGTCCAAGATATTTCATCCCTTGTACACTCCTGATCCAATTGTAATAAGTCGCAACATCGGTGTAAACCCCCGGATGATTTTTCAGCGCGCAATCTTTTCCCCACGACACAATTCCGGCCAATTTATTATCACAAACGAGAGGGCCCCCACTATCTCCCTAATAATAAAACCAATTAAATTAATCAAAAAATATTTATTAAAAAAAAATTTAACCTGGCAAGCATCTTTTCCCCCTTCCATTAATCCGGCGCAAATCATCCCGCTGAGGATTCCGGATGGATACCCGATCTCGCAATCTTTCCGGGATACGATAGGAACACTCACTTGGCGTAATTCCGCGCTGCTTAATCCGTTCTAAAAAAATTATTTTAATTTTATAACGTGATTTGATGAAATTGGGAATTAATTAATTACAAAGGAGGTTTTTCCCCAACCGGAAACGACGCAGCTTGTTCCAACGTTGGGGGTTTTGCTTGCTAATTCGATGCTGTTGATGTAGTTTGTGAATTCGCCTAAAGATTCGATCTAAAAAAATTTAAACAAAAATTTATCACTATCAAGTTAATTTATTAATTAAAGGTTTAGATTTAGTATAAGTTAGGTTTTAAATAATTTTGTTTTTTATACTTTTTTAATTAGATGTATAAATATTGAGAGAAAATCGGAAAAAAGTATAATTTGAGGAAATTTTTGACTAATTTAAAAAAAAATCGATTTTTCAAGAATTTTTAAATCCTATTTAAATCCTTATTAAGTTCAACAGTTTATATCTCAAGAATTAAAAGAGATATCTCAAAATTAACTTCATTTTTGGAAAATAAATGATCCAATTAGTAATTAAGAGCAATTTTGAAACAATTTTCCAAAGAAAAATTGATTTTTCAAGAATATTTAATTTTATTCAAAATATTGAAAAATCCCAACTAAGTTCAGCAGCTTATATCTCAAGAACTAAAAGAGATGTCTCAAAATTGACTTCATTTTTGGAAAGTAGATAATCCAATTAGTAGTTAAGAGCAATTTCGAAACAATTTTCCAAAAAAATCGATTCTTCAAGAATTATTAAATTTATACAAAATATTGAAAAATCTCAACAAAGTTCAGTAGCTTATATCTCAAGAACTAAGTGAGATATCTCAAAATTGATTTCATTTTCTGAAAGTAGATGCTTCCATTAATAATTGAAAACAATTTCGTAATAATTACCAAAAAAAAATCGTTTGTTCAAGTGGTTTGAAATTTATTCAAAATATTGAAAAATCCCAATTAAGTTCGGCAGCTTATATCTCAAGAACTAAGAGAGATATCTTAAAATTGACTTCATTTTTGTAAAGAAAATGCTCCAATTAATAATTAAAAGCAATTTCGTAACAATTTTCCGAACAAAATCGATTTTTCAAGAATTTATAAGTTTATACAAAATTTTGAAAAATTCCAACTAAGTTCAGTAGCTTATATCTCAAGAACTAAGAGAGATATCTTCAAGTTGACTTCATTTTTGTAAAGAAAATGCTCCAATTAGTAATTAAAAGCAATTTCGTAACAATTTTCCAAACAAAATCGATTTTTCAAGAATTTTGAAATTTATCCAAAATATTGAAAAATCCCAATTAAGTTCAGTAGCTGATATCATAAGAACTAAGTGATATATCTCAAAATTGACTTCATTTTTGAAAAGTAGATGCTCCAATTGGTAATTAAGAGGAATTTCGAAACAATTTTCTAAAAAAATCGATTTTTCAAGAATTTTTAAATTTATACAAAATATTGAAAAATCCCAATTAAGTTCAGTAGCTTATATCTCAAGAACTAAGAGAGATATCTTAAGGTTGACTTCATTTTTGTAAAAAAAATGCTCCAATTAGTAATTAAAAGCAATTTCGTAACAATTTTCCAAACAAAATAGATTTTTCAAGAATTTTTAAGTTTATACAAAATTTTGAAAAATTCCAACTAAGTTCAGTAGCTTATATCTCAAGAACTAAGAGAGATATCTTCAAGTTGACTTCATTTTTGTAAAGAAAATGCTCCAATTAGTAATTAAAAGCAATTTCGTAACAATTTTCCAAACAAAATCGATTTTTCAAGAATTTTTAAGTTTATACAAAATTTTGAAAAATTCCAACTAAGTTCAGTAGCTTATATCTCAAGAACTAAGAGAGATATCTTCAAGTTGACTTCATTTTTGTAAAGAAAATGCTCTATTTAGTAATTAAAAGCAATTTCGTAACAATTTTCCAAACAAAATCGATTTTTCAAGAATTTTGAAATTTATCCAAAATATTGAAAAATCCCAATTAAGTTCAGCAGCTGATATCTTAAGAACTAAGTGATATATCTCAAAATTGACTTCATTTTTGAAAAGTAGATGCTCCAATTGGTAATTAAGACGAATTTCGTAACAATTTTCCAAACAAAATTCATTTTTCAAGAATTTTGAAATTTATCCAAAATATTGAAAAATCCCAATTAAGTTCAGCAGCTGATATCATAAGAACTAAGTGATATATATCAAAATTGACTTCATTTTTGAAAAGTAGATGCTCCAATTGGTAATTAAGAGGAATTTCGAAACAATTTTCTAAAAAAATCGATTTTTCAAGAATTTTGAAATTTATACAAAATATTGAAAAATCCCAATTAAGTTCAGTAGCTTATATCTCAAGAACTAAGAGAGATATCTTAAGGTTGACTTCATTTTTGTAAAAAAAAATGCTCCAATTAGTAATTAAAAGCAATTTCGTAACAATTTTCCAAACAAAATAGATTTTTCAAGAATTTTTAAGTTTATACAAAATTTTGAAAAATTCCAACTAAGTTCAGTAGCTTATATCTCAAGAACTAAGAGAGATATCTTCAAGTTGACTTCATTTTTGTAAAGAAAATGCTCCAATTAGTAATTAAAAGCAATTTCGTAACAATTTTCCAAACAAAATCGATTTTTCAAGAATTTTTAAGTTTATACAAAATTTTGAAAAATTCCAACTAAGTTCAGTAGCTTATATCTCAAGAACTAAGAGAGATATCTTCAAGTTGACTTCATTTTTGTAAAGAAAATGCTCTATTTAGTAATTAAAAGCAATTTCGTAACAATTTTCCAAACAAAATCGATTTTTCAAGAATTTTGAAATTTATCCAAAATATTGAAAAATCCCAATTAAGTTCAGCAGCTGATATCTTAAGAACTAAGTGATATATCTCAAAATTGACTTCATTTTTGAAAAGTAGATGCTCCAATTGGTAATTAAGACGAATTTCGTAACAATTTTCCAAACAAAATTCATTTTTCAAGAATTTTGAAATTTATCCAAAATATTGAAAAATCCCAATTAAGTTCAGTGGCTTATATCTTAAGAACTAACAGAGATATTTTAAAATTGACTTCATTTTTGTAAAGAAAATACTTCAATTAATATTTAAAAGTAATTTCCTAACAATTTTCCAAACAAAATCGATTTTACAAGAATTTTGAAATTTATCCAAAATATTGAAAAATCCCAATTAAGTTCAGCAGCTGATATCTTAAGAACTAAGTGATATATCTCAAGATTGACTTCATTTTTGAAAAGTAGATGCTCCAATTGGTAATTAAGAGGAATTTCGTAACAATTTTCCAAACAAAATCGATTTTTCAAGAATTTTGAAATTTATCCAAAATATTGAAAAATCCCAATTAAGTTCAGCAGCTGATATCTTAAGAACTAAGTGATATATCTCAAAATTGACTTTATTTTTGAAAAGTAGATGTTCCAATTGGTAATTAAAAGGAATTTCGTAACAATTTTCCAAAGAAAATCGATTTTTCAAGAATTTTGAAATTTATCCAAAATATTGAAAAATCCCAATTAAGTTCAGCAGCTCATATCTTAAGAACTAAGTGATATATCTCAAGATTGACTTCATTTTTGAAAAGTAGATGCTCCAATTGGTAATTAAGAGGAATTTCGTAACAATTTTCCAAAGAAAATCGATTTTTCAAGAATTTTGAAATTTATCCAAAATATTGAAAAATCCCAATTAAGTTCAGCAGCTGATATCTTAAGAACTAAGTGATATATCTCAAGATTGACTTCATTTTTGAAAAGTAGATGCTCCAAATGGTAATTAAGAGGAATTTCGTAACAATTTTCCAAACAAAATCGATTTTTCAAGAATTTTGAAATTTATCCAAAATATTGAAAAATCCCAATTAAGTTCAGCAGCTGATATCTTAAGAACTAAGTGATATATCTCAAAATTGACTTTATTTTTGAAAAGTAGATGTTCCAATTGGTAATTAAGAGGAATTTCGTAACAATTTTCCAAAGAAAATCGATTTTTCAAGAATTTTGAAATTTATCCAAAATATTGAAAAATCCCAATTAAGTTCAGTGGCTTATATCTTAAGAACTAACAGAGATATTTTAAAATTGACTTCATTTTTGTAAAGAAAATACTTCAATTAATATTTAAAAGCAATTTCCTAACAATTTTCCAAACAAAATCGATTTTACAAGAATTTTGAAATTTATCCAAAATATTGAAAAATCCCAATTAAGTTCAGCAGCTGATATCTTAAGAACTAAGTGATATATCTCAAGATTGACTTCATTTTTGAAAAGTAGATGCTCCAATTGGTAATTAAGAGGAATTTCGTAACAATTTTCCAAAGAAAATCGATTTTTCAAGAATTTTGAAATTTATCCAAAATATTGAAAAATCCCAATTAAGTTCAGCAGCTGATATCTTAAGAACTAAGTGATATATCTCAAAATTGACTTCATTTTTGAAAAGTAGATGTTCCAATTGGTAATTAAAAGGAATTTCGTAACAATTTTCCAAAGAAAATCGATTTTTCAAGAATTTTGAAATTTATCCAAAATATTGAAAAATCCCAATTAAGTTCAGCAGCTCATATCTTAAGAACTAAGTGATATATCTCAAGATTGACTTCATTTTTGAAAAGTAGATGCTCCAATTGGTAATTAAGAGGAATTTCGTAACAATTTTCCAAAGAAAATCGATTTTTCAAGAATTTTGAAATTTATCCAAAATATTGAAAAATCCCAATTAAGTTCAGCAGCTGATATCTTAAGAACTAAGTGATATATCTCAAGATTGACTTCATTTTTGAAAAGTAGATGCTCCAAATGGTAATTAAGAGGAATTTCGTAACAATTTTCCAAACAAAATCGATTTTTCAAGAATTTTGAAATTTATCCAAAATATTGAAAAATCCCAATTAAGTTCAGCAGCTGATATCTTAAGAACTAAGTGATATATCTCAAAATTGACTTTATTTTTGAAAAGTAGATGTTCCAATTGGTAATTAAGAGGAATTTCGTAACAATTTTCCAAAGAAAATCGATTTTTCAAGAATTTTGAAATTTATCCAAAATATTGAAAAATCCCAATTAAGTTCAGTGGCTTATATCTTAAGAACTAACAGAGATATTTTAAAATTGACTTCATTTTTGTAAAGAAAATACTTCAATTAATATTTAAAAGCAATTTCCTAACAATTTTCCAAACAAAATCGATTTTACAAGAATTTTGAAATTTATCCAAAATATTGAAAAATCCCAATTAAGTTCAGCAGCTGATATCTTAAGAACTAAGTGATATATCTCAAGATTGACTTCATTTTTGAAAAGTAGATGCTCCAATTGGTAATTAAGAGGAATTTCGTAACAATTTTCCAAAGAAAATCGATTTTTCAAGAATTTTGAAATTTATCCAAAATATTGAAAAATCCCAATTAAGTTCAGCAGCTGATATCTTAAGAACTAAGTGATATATCTCAAAATTGACTTCATTTTTGAAAAGTAGATGCTCCAATTGGTAATTAAGACGAATTTCGTAACAATTTTCCAAGCAAAATCGATTTTTCAAGAATTTTGAAATTTATCCAAAATATTGAAATATCCCAATTAAGTTCAGCAGCTGATATCTTAAGAACTAAGTGATATATCTCAAAATTGACTTTATTTTTGAAAAGTAGATGTTCCAATTGGTAATTAAGAGGAATTTCGTAACAATTTTCCAAAGAAAATCGATTTTTCAAGAATTTTGAAATTTATCCAAAATATTGAAAAATCCCAATTAAGTTCAGTGGCTTATATCTTAAGAACTAACAGAGATATTTTAAAATTGACTTCATTTTTGTAAAGAAAATACTTCAATTAATATTTAAAAGCAATTTCCTAACAATTTTCCAAACAAAATCGATTTTACAAGAATTTTGAAATTTATCCAAAATATTGAAAAATCCCAATTAAGTTCAGCAGCTGATATCTTAAGAACTAAGTGATATATCTCAAGATTGACTTCATTTTTGAAAAGTAGATGCTCCAAATGGTAATTAAGAGGAATTTCGTAACAATTTTCCAAAGAAAATCGATTTTTCAAGAATTTTGAAATTTATCCAAAATATTGAAAAATCCCAATTAAGTTCAGTGGCTTATATCTTAAGAACTAACAGAGATATTTTAAAATTGACTTCATTTTTGTAAAGAAAATACTTCAATTAATATTTAAAAGCAATTTCCTAACAATTTTCCAAACAAAATCGATTTTACAAGAATTTTGAAATTTATCCAAAATATTGAAAAATCCCAATTAAGTTCAGCAGCTGATATCTTAAGAACTAAGTGATATATCTCAAGATTGACTTCATTTTTGAAAAGTAGATGCTCCAATTGGTAATTAAGAGGAATTTCGTAACAATTTTCCAAAGAAAATCGATTTTTCAAGAATTTTGAAATTTATCCAAAATATTGAAAAATCCCAATTAAGTTCAGCAGCTGATATCTTAAGAACTAAGTGATATATCTCAAAATTGACTTTATTTTTGAAAAGTAGATGTTCCAATTGGTAATTAAGAGGAATTTCGTAACAATTTTCCAAAGAAAATCGATTTTTCAAGAATTTTGAAATTTATCCAAAATATTGAAAAATCCCAATTAAGTTCAGTGGCTTATATCTTAAGAACTAACAGAGATATTTTAAAATTGACTTCATTTTTGTAAAGAAAATACTTCAATTAATATTTAAAAGCAATTTCCTAACAATTTTCCAAACAAAATCGATTTTACAAGAATTTTGAAATTTATCCAAAATATTGAAAAATCCCAATTAAGTTCAGCAGCTGATATCTTAAGAACTAAGTGATATATCTCAAGATTGACTTCATTTTTGAAAAGTAGATGCTCCAATTGGTAATTAAGAGGAATTTCGTAACAATTTTCCAAACAAAATCGATTTTTCAAGAATTTTGAAATTTATCCAAAATATTGAAAAATCCCAATTAAGTTCAGCAGCTGATATCTTAAGAACTAAGTGATATATCTCAAAATTGACTTTATTTTTGAAAAGTAGATGTTCCAATTGGTAATTAAGAGGAATTTCGTAACAATTTTCCAAAGAAAATCGATTTTTCAAGAATTTTGAAATTTATCCAAAATATTGAAAAATCCCAATTAAGTTCAGCAGCTGATATCTTAAGAACTAAGTGATATATCTCAAAATTGACTTTATTTTTGAAAAGTAGATGCTCCAATTGGTAATTAAGACGAATTTCGTAACAATTTTCCAAGCAAAATCGATTTTTCAAGAATTTTGAAATTTATCCAAAATATTGAAATATCCCAATTAAGTTCAGCAGCTGATATCTTAAGAACTAAGTGATATATCTCAAAATTGACTTTATTTTTGAAAAGTAGATGTTCCAATTGGTAATTAAGAGGAATTTCGTAACAATTTTCCAAAGAAAATCGATTTTTCAAGAATTTTGAAATTTATCCAAAATATTGAAAAATCCCAATTAAGTTCAGTGGCTTATATCTTAAGAACTAACAGAGATATTTTAAAATTGACTTCATTTTTGTAAAGAAAATACTTCAATTAATATTTAAAAGCAATTTCCTAACAATTTTCCAAACAAAATCGATTTTACAAGAATTTTGAAATTTATCCAAAATATTGAAAAATCCCAATTAAGTTCAGCAGCTGATATCTTAAGAACTAAGTGATATATCTCAAAATTGACTTCATTTTTGAAAAGTAGATACTCCAATTGGTAATTAAGAGGAATTTCGAAACAATTTTCTAAAAAAATCGATTTTTCAAGAATTTTTAAATTTATTCAAAACATTGAAAAATCCCTATCAGATTCAGCTGCTTGTATCTCAAGAATTAAGAGAGATATCTCAAAATCAACTTCATTTTTGGAAAGTAGATACCCCAATTAATAATTAAAAGTAATTTCGAAACAATTTTTCAACAAAAATCGATTTTTTAAGAATTTTTGAATTTATTCAAAATATTGAAAAAGCCCTATTAAGTTTAGCAGCTTATATCTCAAAAACTAAGAGAGATATCTCAAAATTGACTTCATTTTTGACACGTAGATGTTTCAAATAGTGATTGGGAGCAATTTCGTAACAATTTTCCAAAAAGAAATCGATTTTTCAAGAATTTTTAAACTTATTCAAAACATTGAAAAATCCCTATCAGATTCAGCTACTTGTGTCTCAAGAATTAAGAGAGATATCTCAAAATCAACTTCATTTTTGGAAAGTAGATACCCCAATTAATAATTAAAAGTAATTTCGAAACAATTTTCCAACAAAAATCGATTTTTCAAGAATTTTGAAATTTATTTAAAATAATGAAAAATCCCAATTAAGTTCAGCAGCTTATACCTCAAAAACTAAGAGAGATATCTCAAAATTGGCTTCATTTTTGGAAAGTAGATGCTGCAATGAGTTATTGAGCGCAATTTTGTAATAATTATCCAAAAAACCCCCCCATCTAGCATCGTTGAAGAAAGTAAATTCACAGTTTCCTTAAATTACGACGTTGTTTAATATGTTTCTTTTAGTTTTACTTTTAAACCGTTTTATTTCCCAAAAAACATTGAAATAGTCTTATAAAAAAAAATGCTAAAGTTAACCACCTCAAAATTGTTGATTTTTTGTGTTAAATTACTATTTTCTCCGTTAATAAAATATTTAATAACACTGGATGGCGGTATTTGAAAATTTTAAGTTTACAATACGTATACAGGGTGGTAAACAATTAAGTATACAGGGTGTGTCAAAAAATCAGAATAAAACAAGGTAACTTTTTGCTCAAAGTGTTAACCATTTATCTTCTGATAGCAATGAATTCGCCGAACAAAATTGCGTAGAGAATCTAAAAGAATATTGGGAAGGAATATAGGAAATTTCATGCCTCGTCTTTTCTTGTATCTCTTAGTGTTAATTCCTATCATTCGAACAAAAATGAACACTTACCTAGAACTCGAAGCATTCAGGTTTAGCCATTTGTCTCTCAAAACGCCTAAACCCGAATGTTTCTGGTTTTTGGGTGTGTGGCAAATTTGTGGCAACTTAGAAATAAGTGACAACTAAAACTAATACTAGACCTAGAACTAGAAAGATATAACGCATCTAAAGACGCATTTAAAGACGCATCTAAAGACGCATCCAAAGACGCATCTAAACACGCATCTAAACACGCATCTAAACACGCATCTAAACACGCATCTAAAGACGCACGGCTAAACTCATATCTTTCTAGTTCTAGATCTAAAGTTAGTTCTAGTTTTAGCGTAATAATATTGTAAAATCGAGAACTAATTACTAATAACTAATTATCACTTAGCATCGTCACTAGAACTAGCACTCGCCCTAGAACTTGAAACAGTCGGATTTAGCCATTTTAAAAGACGAAGAGCTAAATACGACTGTTGCTAGTTCAAGTTCAAGTTGCTTTGGTGTTTATATGATTCGAACATTAAATGAGAGGACATTAAATGTGGTAAATGTAGATAAATAACAACTAACACAAGATCTAGAACTAAACGTTCAAGTTTTAGATCTATTTTTAGCTAAGTCAAAAATTAACATGTATTATATTTTTGACTCATTACTTTCATCAAAAAAACGACTAAGAACAGTCAATTCCATTTAATCTATTCGTTATCTACCAATGCTTAGTTAGCGGTACACAGCATCATTCTGAGACTTTTAACGAGAGATAACCGGGCATTTTATGATTTCAATAGAAGAAATTATGACGAATCGAGTAATAATAAAAATAATCTTTTTGATAATAACTCACCCTAAGAACTGCAACATCATTCTGAAACGTCCTATAATTATATTGAGGATGAGGCACGATCGCCTCAATCGTTCGAACGACCGTGTGCTCGTTAGGCTCCTTCACGTTCAAATCCCCAACGACGATGATCAATCTTTGAGCGGGAAGCAACTTTTGGTTATCATCGTAAACGCAATGAGCGGCCGTCAATATATTTTTATCATCAATGATAGTCGCCCCGCAGAAATGTTGCCCAGTTATCAATCTAAACGAGGCTTGGTACGCGAAGTCTTCGCGATTCGTTACGCGAGTTCCCCCTACGATTCTCGTTTGGGGTGTTTGGGAACCCGGCGTGATATCTAAGGGGAGATAAAGAATTTTGAGTTCTTCTGGGTCGAGGGTTAAATCGGAGTGAGTGTTTAATGAGGATCTGGATGGGGAGTTAATCGGGTTCTGTTCGTTTTGAGCTTCATCGATAGGATTTTTTTCAGATTGAGTTTCCTCAATGGGGGTTTCTGGAATAGGATTTTCTTCAATGGGGGCTTCTTCAGATTTAGTTTCTTCAATTAGAATTGTCTCAGATTGTGTTGTAGTCTCTTGAGTTGGATTCGAATCTTCAATTGGGGTTTCTTTAGATTGATTTTCTTCAATAGGAATTATCTCAGATTGTGTTGAAGTCTCTTGAACTGGATTCGAATCTTCAATTGGGGTTTCTTCAGATTGATTTTCCTCAATTCCAGTTTCTTGAGATGGATTTTCTTCAATTGGGGTTTCTTCAGATTGAATTTCCACACCTTCATTAACTTCCCCTTCCTCAACAGGAGATTGATTTTCTTCTAAATTAGGCTCAGTTCCTTCTTCATTTCCTTTTGTCTCAACATTCCCAATTTCCTCCTCATTTACAGTTTCTTCGTTGACTACATCAGAGGTGGTTTCATTACTTTCTCGTTTCTGTATGTTATGAATCTTCTTATTTTCGACATGATCGTCGAAGGAGTGGTCATTATATTCGTTGTAGTCGTAAGATTTCGATAAATAATCATCTAATTTTAAGAAAAACAAATTGTTTATTTTATTTATTTCGGTTAAAAATTCAATTTTAAGATAACATGTTTGAGAATAAACATGATTATCGCAACATTAAAAAGTAAATACTAAAATATTTACCGTTATCCAATTGGAGCCCGTCTAAATTATCCGCCTTTAAAACGGCCAAATTTTCGTCGCTGTTGCTGTCTAAATAAGCGTCCAATAAATCGTCATCGCGAAGTTCTTGGTTTTTGTTATAAGTTGGGTGGGCAGAAATCGATTGGAAAGCTGCTTGGATTAATTCGGTTTTATTAAAAATAAATTAAAAAACAATTTTGGTTTTCTTATCTTTTCAGATTTAAAACTTAACCGAAACAATGATAATCCATGCGAATATAATATAATATAATATAATGCTAGATAAGGATGATAAATCGGTTTCGTAACGATGTGTTATGAATCACTCATTACAATATTTTAATTAATTTCATTAAAATCGGCCGAATTTCATAAATTCCTTTATTAATAAATTTAAAATTTTTAATGTCTCCAATAAATATTTGAGTTTTTCTTTCAATAAATATCTGAACTTACATAATATTTAGGTTTGATTTTGATCAAAAAATAAAATAAATATTAAAACTAACGATTGTATCATCTTACCCAAAAAGAGTGAAAAGACGATTATAAACTTTATGTCCATTTTCAGCAACAACTTTTGTTGAACTGTCCGGGTTATTTTTCATTGTCCCAGATAAGAAAGATAAGAACGTTAGTTATCATCATCGGTAATAAACCTTGCATTTTCCATTTCGGTTTAATTCACGAACAAATATGAATTTGGCCGCTCCTAATCGTTCAGTTTGATGAAAATTACTCAAATTTGATATAATATCAACATTCTTCTAATTCAGTTTGGTTCTAAGTGTCATAATAAAACTTTTTTTTCTAAAACCTTTCCATTGGGATGATTAACCCATGATAATAAGAGATAAAGAAAAATGATTTTTGTGTATGAGTTTCGATTTTTTTTTTTTTTAAAACGTCATGGTGAAAACCATTATATGATTTCAGTCTTTTTAGGTCTTTTGGAAGCATTTTAGGTCTTCTGGAAGCAGTATCAAATTTTTTGGAAGCATTTTGGGTCTTCTGGAAGCAATATCAAGTTTTTTGGAAGTATTTTAGGTCTTCTGGAAGCAGTATCAACTCTTCTGGAAGCAATATCCAGTCTTCTAGAAGCATTTTAGGTCTTCTGGAAGCATTTTAGGTCTTCTGGAAGCATTTTAGATCTTCTGAAATCAGTATCAAATTTCTTGGAAGAATTTTAGGTCTTCTGGAAGCAGTATTAAGTCTTCTCGAAGCAGTATCAAATCTTTTGGAAGCAATATCAAGTCTTCTAGAAGCATTTTAGGTCTTGTGCAAGCATTTTAGATCTTCTGGCAATAGTATCAAGTTTTTTTGAAGTATTTCAGGTCTTCTGGAAGCAGTATCAAGTCTTCTGGAAGCAATATCAAGTCTTCTAGAAGCATTTTAGGTCTTCTGGAAGCATTTTAGATCTTCTGGAAGCAGTATCAAGTTTTTTGGAAGTATTTCAGGTCTTCTGGAAGCAGTACCAAATCTTCTCGAAGCAGTATCAAATCTTTTGAAAGCAATATCAAGTCTTCTAGAAGCATTTTAGGTCTTCTGGAAGCATTTTAGATCATCTGGAAGCAGTATCAAGTTTTTTGGAAGTATTTCAGGTCTTCTGGAAGCAGTATCAAATCTTCTCGAAGCAGTATCAAATCTTTTGGAAGCAATATCAAGTCTTCTAGAAGCATTTAAGGTTTTCTGGAATCATTTTAGATCTTCTGGAAGCAGTGTCAAGTTTTTTGGAAGTATTTCAGGTCATCTGGAAGCAGTATCAAGTTTTCTGAAAGCAATATCAAGTCTTCTAGAAGCATTTTAGGTCTTCTGGAACCATTTTAGATCTTCTGGAGGCAGTATCAAATTTTCTGGATGCATTTTGGGTCTTCTGGAAGCAATATCAAGTCTTCTGGAAGTATTTTGGGTTTTCTATAAGCAGTATCAAGTCTTCTGGAAGCATTTTAGGTCTTTTGGAAGCATTTTAGGTCTTCTGAAAGCAGTATCAAGTTTTTCGGAAGTATTTCAGGTCTTCTAGAAGCAGTATCAAGTCTTCTGGAAGCAATATCAAATCTTCTGGAAGTATTCTGTGTTTTCTGGAAGCAGCATCAAGTCTTCTGGAAGCATTTTAGGTCTTTTGGAAGCATTTTAGGTCTTCTGGAAGCAGTATCAAATTTTCTGGAAGCATTTTGAGTCTTCTGGAAGCAACATCAAGTCTTCTGGAAGTATTTTGGGTTTTCTGGAAGCAGTATCAAGTCTTCTGGAAGCATTTTAGGTCTTTTGAAAGCATTTTAGGTCTTCTGGAAGCAGTATCAAGTTTTTTGGAATTATTTCAGGTCTTCTGGAAGCAGTATCAAGTCTTCTGGAAGCAATATCAAATCTTCTAGAAGCATTTTAGGTCTTTTGGAAGCATTTTAGGTCTTCTGGAAGCAGTATCAAATTTTCTGGAAGCATTTTGAGTCTTCTGGAAGCTACATCAAGTCTTCTGGAAGTATTTTGGGTTTTCTGGAAGCAGTATCAAGTCTTCTGGAAGCATTTTAGGTCTTTTGAAAGCATTTTAGGTCTTCTGGAAGCAGTATCAAGTTTTTTGGAATTATTTTAAGGTCTTCTGGAAGCAGTATCAAGTCTTCTGGAAGCAATATCAAGTCTTCTAGAAGCATTTTAGGTCTTCTGGAAGCATTTTAGATCTTCTGGAAGCAGTATCAAGTTTTTTGGAATTATTTCAGGTCTTCTGGAAGCAGTATCAAATTTTTTGGAAGCATTTTGAGTCTTCTGGAAGCAACATCAAGTCTTCTGGAAGTATTTTGGGTTTTCTGGAAGCAGTATCAAGTCTTCTGGAAGCATTTTAGGTCTTTTGAAAGCATTTTAGGTCTTCTGGAAGCAGTATCAAGTTTTTTGGAATTATTTCAGGTCTTCTGGAAGCAGTATCAAGTCTTCTGGAAGCAATATCAAATCTTCTAGAAGCATTTTAGGTCTTTTGGAAGCATTTTAGGTCTTCTGGAAGCAGTATCAAATTTTCTGGAAGCATTTTGAGTCTTCTGGAAGCTACATCAAGTCTTCTGGAAGTATTTTGGGTTTTCTAGAAGCAGTATCAAGTCTTCTGGAAGCATTTTAGGTCTTTTGGAAGCATTTTAGGTCTTCTGGAAGCAGTATCAAATTTTCTGGAAGCATTTTGAGTCTTCTGGAAGCAACATTAAGTCTTCTGGAAGTATTTTGGGTTTTCTGGAAGCAGTATCAAGTCTTCTGGAAGCATTTTAGGTCTTTTGAAAGCATTTTAGGTCTTCTGGAAGCAGTATCAAGTTTTTTGGAATTATTTTAAGGTCTTCTGGAAGCAGTATCAAGTCTTCTGGAAGCAATATCAAGTCTTCTAGAAGCATTTTAGGTCTTCTGGAAGCATTTTAGATCATCTGGAAGCAGTATCAAGTTTTTTGGAAGTATTTCAGGTCTTCTGGAAGCAGTATCAAATCTTCTCGAAGCAGTATCAAATCTTTTGGAAGCAATATCAAGTCTTCTAGAAGCATTTAAGGTTTTCTGGAATCATTTTAGATCTTCTGGAAGCAGTGTCAAGTTTTTTGGAAGTATTTCAGGTCATCTGGAAGCAGTATCAAGTTTTCTGAAAGCAATATCAAGTCTTCTAGAAGCATTTTAGGTCTTCTGGAACCATTTTAGATCTTCTGGAGGCAGTATCAAATTTTCTGGAAGCATTTTGGGTCTTCTGGAAGCAATATCAAGTCTTCTGGAAGTATTTTGGGTTTTCTATAAGCAGTATCAAGTCTCTGGAAGCATTTTAGGTCTTTTGGAAGCATTTTAGGTCTTCTGAAAGCAGTATCAAGTTTTTCGGAAGTATTTCAGGTCTTCTAGAAGCAGTATCAAGTCTTCTGGAAGCAATATCAAATCTTCTGGAAGTATTCTGTGTTTTCTGGAAGCAGTATCAAGTCTTCTGGAAGCATTTTAGGTCTTTTGGAAGCATTTTAGGTCTTCTGGAAGCAGTATCAAATTTTCTGGAAGCATTTTGAGTCTTCTGGAAGCAACATCAAGTCTTCTGGAAGTATTTTGGGTTTTCTGGAAGCAGTATCAAGTCTTCTGGAAGCATTTTAGGTCTTTTGAAAGCATTTTAGGTCTTCTGGAAGCAGTATCAAGTTTTTTGGAATTATTTCAGGTCTTCTGGAAGCAGTATCAAGTCTTCTGGAAGCAATATCAAATCTTCTAGAAGCATTTTAGGTCTTTTGGAAGCATTTTAGGTCTTCTGGAAGCAGTATCAAATTTTCTGGAAGCATTTTGAGTCTTCTGGAAGCAACATCAAGTCTTCTGGAAGTATTTTGGGTTTTCTGGAAGCAGTATCAAGTCTTCTGGAAGCATTTTAGGTCTTTTGAAAGCATTTTAGGTCTTCTGGAAGCAGTATCAAGTTTTTTGGAATTATTTTAAGGTCTTCTGGAAGCAGTATCAAGTCTTCTGGAAGCAATATCAAGTCTTCTAGAAGCATTTTAGGTCTTCTGGAAGCATTTTAGATCTTCTGGAAGCAGTATCAAGTTTTTTGGAAGTATTTCAGGTCTTCTGGAAGCAGTACCAAATCTTCTCGAAGCAGTATCAAATCTTTTGGAAGCAATATCAAGTCTTCTAGAAGCATTTTAGGTCTTCTGGAAGCATTTTAGATCATCTGGAAGCAGTATCAAGTTTTTTGGAAGTATTTCAGGTCTTCTGGAAGCAGTATCAAATCTTTTCGAAGCAGTATCAAATCTTTTGGAAGCAATATCAAGTCTTCTAGAAGCATTTAAGGTCTTCTGGAATCATTTTAGATCTTCTGGAAGCAGTATCAAGTTTTTTGGAAGTATTTCAGGTCATCTGGAAGCAGTATCAAGTTTTCTGAAAGCAATATCAAGTCTTCTAGAAGCATTTTAGGTCTTCTGGAACCATTCTAGATTTTCTGGAAGCAGTATCAAATTTTCTGGAAGCATTTTGGGTCTTCTGGAAGCAATATCAAGTCTTCTGAAAGTATTTTGTGTTTTCTGGAAGCAGTATCAAGTCTTCTGGAAGCATTTTAGGTCTTTTGGAAGCATTTTAGGTCTTCTGGAAGCAGTATCAAATTTTCTGGAAGAATTTTGAGTCTTCTGGAAGCAACATCAAGTCTTCTGGAAGTATTTTGGGTTTTCTGGAAGCAGTATCAAGTCTTCTGGAAGCATTTTAGGTCTTTTGAAAGCATTTTAGGTCTTCTGGAAGCAGTATCAAGTCTTCTGGAAGCAATATCAAATCTTCTAGAAGCATTTTAGGTCTTCTGGAAGCATTTTAGATCTTCTGGAAGCAGTATCAAGTTTTTTGGAAGTATTTCAGGTCTTCTGGAAGCATTATCAAATCTTCTCGAAGCAGTATCAAATCTTTTGGAAGCAATATCACGTCCTCTAGAAGCTTAAGGTCTTCTGGAATCATTTTAGATCTTCTGGAAGCAGTATCAAGTTTTTTGGAAATATTTCAGGTCTTCTGGAAGCAGTATCAAGTTTTCTGAAAGCAATATCAAGTCTTCTAGAAGCATTTTAGGTCTTCTGGAAGCATTTTAGATCTTCTGGAAGCAGTATCAAATTTTCTGGAAGCATTTTGGGTCTTCTGGAAGCAATATCAAGTCTTCTAGAAGCATTTTAGGTCTTCTGGTACCATTTTAGATTTTCTGGAAGCAGTATCAAATTTTCTGGAAGCATTTTGGGTCTTCTGGAAGCAATATCAAGTCTTCTGGAAGTATTTTGGGTTTTCTGGAAGCAGTATCAAGTCTTCTGGAAGCATTTTAGGTCTTTTGGAAGCATTTTAGGTCTTCTGGAAGCAGTATCAAATTTTCTGGAAGCATTTTGAGTCTTCTGGAAGCAACATCAAGTCTTCTGGAAGTATTTTGGGTTTTCTGGAAGCAGTATCAAGTCTTCTGGAAGCATTTTAGGTCTTTTGAAAGCATTTTAGGTCTTCTGGAAGCAGTATCAAGTTTTTTGGAATTATTTTAAGGTCTTCTGGAAGCAGTATCAAGTTTTTTGGAAGTATTTCAGGTCTTCTGGAAGCAGTATCAAATCTTCTCGAAGCAGTATCAAATCTTTTGGAAGCAATATCAAGTCTTCTAGAAGCATTTAAGGTTTTCTGGAATCATTTTAGATCTTCTGGAAGCAGTGTCAAGTTTTTTGGAAGTATTTCAGGTCATCTGGAAGCAGTATCAAGTTTTCTGAAAGCAATATCAAGTCTTCTAGAAGCATTTTAGGTCTTCTGGAACCATTTTAGATCTTCTGGAGGCAGTATCAAATTTTCTGGAAGCATTTTGGGTTTTCTGGAAGCAATATCAAGTCTTCTGGAAGTATTTTGGGTTTTCTATAAGCAGTATCAAGTCTTCTGGAAGCATTTTAGGTCTTTTGGAAGCATTTTAGGTCTTCTGAAAGCAGTATCAAGTTTTTCGGAAGTATTTCAGGTCTTCTAGAAGCAGTATCAAGTCTTCTGGAAGCAATTTCAAGTCTTCTAGAAGCATTTTAGGTCTTCTGGTAGCAGTATCAAGTCTTCTGGATGTCTTCCAAGCCCGTTGGAAAAAGTATCAAGTCTTCTGAAAGTATTTTAGGTCTTCTGGAAGCAGTATGATGTTTTTTGGAAGTATTTTAGTTCTTCTGGATGCAGTATTAAGTCTTCTAGAAGCAGTATCAAGTCTTCTGGAAACAGTATCAAGTCTTCTGGAAGTAGTATCAAGTCTTCTCGAAGCAGTATCAAATCTTTTGGAAGCAATATCAAGTTTTCTAGAAGTATTTTAGGTCTTCTGGAGGCAGTATCAAATTTTTTGGAAGTATCTCAGGTCTTCTGGAAACAATATCAAGTCTTCTGGAAGCGGTATCAAGTCTTTTGGAAATATTTCAGGTCTTCTGGAAGTATTCCAGGTTTTCTAGAAGCAGTACCAAGTCGTCTGGAAGCAGTATTAACTCTTCCAAATGCAGTATTAAGTTTTTTAGAAGCATTTCAGGTGTTCTGGAAACAGTATCAAGTCTTCTGGCAGCAATATTAAATCTTCTGGAAGCAATTTCAAGTCTTCTAGAAGCATTTTAGGTCTTCTGGTAGCAGTATCAAGTCTTCTAGAAGCAGTATCAAGTCTCCTAGAAGCAGTATCAAGTCTTCTAGAAGCAGTATCAAGTCTTCTGGAAGTCTTCCAGGCCCTTTGGAAGAAGTATCAAGTCTTCTAGAAGTATTTGAGGTCTTCTGGAAGCAATATTAAGTCTTCTGGAGTCAGTATTAAGTCTTCTAGAAGCAGTATCAAGTCTTCTGGAAACAGTACCAAGTCTTCTGGAAGCAGTGTCAAGTCTTCTGGAAGCAATATTAAGTCTAAAATCACTTCAAATTTGGTTTTGGAGTTCCTACTGAAGACCTAATCAATAATTTTCACACAAAAAAATTAATTGTTTATATAAAAGTTTCAGGACTGAAAGGGTTAAAATAACAAAATTTTTCTTTTTTATTTATTTATAAAACATTTACAAAATGTATCAATATAATCGTTAAAACTAACGAAAAACTTTCTTTAATTAAAACCGATTTGTTGTAATAAAAGTCTTTGGTTGTTAAAAATTGGTTAAATTGCTGACTTTGAGATAAACTGATCAATTTGTAATTCGAAGTTGTAACGTTAACTATCCAGTCGTGATATTTCGAGACTTCCGTGTAAATTCCGGGGAAATCCGCGGATCCGCAACCGCTTCCTGTTGAAACGATTCCCGTTAGGAGACCGTCGCAAATAAGCGGCCCACCAGAATCGCCCTAAAAATAAATATGTTATTAAAGATTTTTAAAAATTTGAGTATTTATTAAATACTTGACAAGCATCGGTTGTCCCGTTGATATGCCCCGCGCACAACATTCCATCGTAAAGAGTTATATTTCCGTATTTCTCTTGGCACAAATCGAAATCGATTAAATTTACTTCAGCAAGTAATAAATCTTTGCTTATCGTTGTTGTGTTCTAAAATTAAAAAAAATTAAATTGATTTATAACAAAAAAAAAATTATTACGTATTCTTCCACTCCCCATCCGCTAACGAAACATTTCCCTTTTTCCATTTTTTCGTGCCTTAAAGAAACCGTGTTGATGAAGGGATTTTTTCCGACGGGTAAATCTTCGTTTACTTCAATAATGGCTAAATCATCAGACATTGTTTTGCGGATGAACGAGGGATAAACGACGATTTTTGAAGCGTTTCTATAAACGCTTTTTTCCCCGATTGGAAGATCGAGTTGTCCAAAAACGGCGCTAACCACGAACGGGGGTAAAACACCCCCCCAAATATAATACATACAATGAGCCGCAGTTAAAATGTGCTTTGAAGTGATTAAAACACCACCGCAAAAATGCCGATCGTTATACGATCTTCTTATTGATACTTGATAAGGGATTTCCCCCATTAAAGCAGGACGACCACCAACTATTCTATCATCGGTTGTTGAAACTAAAAAAAATTAATTAAATAATTAATAAACAAATTAAGTTTAATCAAAAATATTTACCATAACAAATTGAGAATAATAAAACGATTGAGATGATAATTTTATATGCCATTTTGCGAATTAATAAAAATTAAAATTAAATTGGTGGTTCTATCTAAAAGAGTTTAGTTGTAATGAGTACAAAAATAACCGTCTTAATGATTTTAAACAACGCGCTTATCTTGGGTATCTATTTGAGGCAATTGGATATTGCAGCACATGTACTAGCACAATAAGATTAACCGATAACGCGGCATTTAAAGAAATTTGGGCCAGAAAATGTTATCTTATAAATTTCTAACGTTGTATTGTTTTTAATTGTTCGTACTCGAAAAATAAAGACGATTTCTTTATCGAATTTCGCAAATAAATCCATTGTGCACGTATAAACAAATAAAACAATTACTATTTACTTGAAGTAATTCAAAAAGAAGTTTGATACAAAAAGAAATTATTTACCTTTTTTTTTATTTTTGGATTATCTTTATTGTAAGATTAACTAAAATGTAACTTTGTATTGGGATTAATTATTACACACATTAAGAGTGTGTATAAAATTGGGCTTACTTTTTTTGCTAAGGTTAAATATGATTTTGATTTGATGTATAAATATAAAATTATTTATTAATTTATTAACAAATCGACCTTAATCATCTCAATCGTTTTATTACTCTAAATTTCTTATGGTAAATGTTTATTATTAAACTTAATTTGTTCATTAATTATTTTTTTTAGTTTTAATAACCGATGATATAATAGTTTTGATGGCCCTCCTGCTTTAATGGGGGAAATCCCTTATCAAGTATTTATAACAAGATAATATAGCGATCAGCATTTTTGCCGTTCGTGGTTAGTGCCGTTTTTGGACCACTCGATCTTCCAATTGGAGAAAAAAGCGTTTATAGAAACGCTTCGAAGATCGTCATTTATCCGCAAAACAATGCCTGATGATTTAGCCATTATAGAAATAATCGTTGGAAAAATCCCTCGATTTCGTTAAGGAACGAAAAATTGGGAAGAGGGAAATGTTTCGGTAGCGGATATATTTATTTTTTTGATTCAAATCCGAATTATTTTTTTTTAATTTTTAAAACACAACAACAATAAGCAAAAATTTCTTACTTGCTGAAATAAATCTTACCGATTTCGATTTGTGTCAAAAGAAATACGGAAATATAACCCTTTAAATACTCAAAAATAATTTTGTTTTTAATGATCCATTTATTTTTAGAGCGATTTTGGTGGGCTACTTATTTCCTAACCGGATTCGTTTCAACAGGAAGCGGTCGCAACAGGAATTTATACAGGGAAGTCTCGAAATATTATGACTGGATAGTTAACGTTACAACTTCGAATTACAAATTGATTAGTTTATTTCAAAGTCAGCAATTTAAACAACTTTTAACAACCAAAGATTTTTATAGCAACTAATCGGTTTTAATTAAGAAGAAGAAAAGTTTTTCAAATATTTCTAGTTGTAGGTCTGGTGATTATCATACCATCTCTAATATAGTTGGAGGTCAACTCAACCCAAGTTGTTCTCATATTGAACGCTCATGTTGAATTGAGCTTAGAAGATGTTGTTTTGGGGTTGATTTTGTTTTTTTATGATTAGGTTGGGTTGAGCTACAACTTCATATCATGTCTCATATTGAATGGTATGAAACTGGTACTCAACCCAACCCAACCATAGAAAAAAATCTTCATACCATCTCTAATATAGTTGGAAGTCAACTCAACCCAAGTTGTTCTCATATTGAACGCTCATGTTGAATTGAGCTTAGAAGATGTTGTTTTGGGGTTGATTTTGTTTTTTTATGATTAGGTTGGGTTGAGCTACAACTTCATATCATGTCTCATATTGAATGGTATGAAACTGGTACTCAACCCAACCCAACCATAGAAAAAAATCTTCATACCATCTCTAATATAGTTGGAAGTCAACTCAACCCAAGTTGTTCTCATATTGAACGCTCATGTTGAATTGAGCTTAGAAGATGTTGTTTTGGGGCTGATTTTGTTTTTTTATGATTAGGTTGGGTTGAGTTGCAACTTCATATCATGTCTCATATTGAATGGTATGAAGTTGGTACTCAATCCAACTCAACCATAGAAAAAAAACTTCATACCATCTTTGATATAGTTGGAAGTCAACTCAACCCAAGTTGTTCTCATATTGAACGCTCATGTTGAATTGAGCTTAGAAGATGTTGTTTTGGGGCTGATTTTGTTTTTTTATGATTAGGTTGGGTTGAGTTGCAACTTCATATCATGTCTCATATTGAATGGTATGAAGTTGGTACTCAATCCAACTCAACCATAGAAAAAAAACTTCATACCATCTCTGATATAGTTGGAAGTCAACTCAACCCAAGTTGTTCTCATATTGAACGCTCATGTTGAATTGAGCTTAGAAGATGTTGTTTTGGGGCTGATTTTGTTTTTTTATGATTAGGTTGGGTTGAGTTGCAACTTCATATCATGTCTCATATTGAATGGTATGAAGTTGGTACTCAATCCAACTCAACCATAGAAAAAAAACTTCATACCATCTTTGATATAGTTGGAAGTCAACTCAACCCAAGTTGTTCTCATATTGAACGCTCATGTTGAATTGAGCTTAGAAGATGTTGTTTTGGGGCTGATTTTGTTTTTTTATGATTAGGTTGGGTTGAGTTGCAACTTCATATCATGTCTCATATTGAATGGTATGAAGTTGGTACTCAATCCAACTCAACCATAGAAAAAAAACTTCATACCATCTCTGATATAGTTGGAAGTCAACTCAACCCAAGTTGTTCTCATATTGAACGCTCATTTTGAATTGAGCTTAGAAGATGTTGTTTTGGGGTTGATTTTGTTTTTTTATGATTAGGTTGGGTTGAGTTGCAACTTCATATCATGTCTCATATTGAATGGTATGAAGTTGGTACTCAATCCAACTCAACCATAGAAAAAAAACTTCATACCATCTTTGATATAGTTGGAAGTCAACTCAACCCAAGTTGTTCTCATATTGAACGCTCATGTTGAATTGAGCTTAGAAGATGTTGTTTTGGGGCTGATTTTGTTTTTCTATGATTAGGTTGAGTTGAGCTGCAACTTCAAATCATGCCTCATATTGAATGGTATGAAGTTGGTACTCAACCTAACCCAACCATAGAAGAAAATCTTCATACCATCTCTAATATAGTTGGAGGCCAATTCAACCCAAGTTGTTCTCATATTGAACGCTCATGTTGAATTGAGCTTAGAAGATGTTGTTTTGGATTTGATTTTGTTTTTTTATGATTAGGTTGGGTTGAGCTACAACTTCATATCATGTCTCATATTGAATGGTATGAAATTGGTACTCAACCCAACCCAACCATAGAAAAAAATCTTCATACCATCTCTAATATAGTTGAAGGCCAACTCAACCCAAGTTGTTCTCATATTGAACGCTCATGTTGAATTGAGCTTAGAAGATGTTGTTTTGGGGTTGATTTTGTTTTTTTATGATTAGGTTGGGTTGAGCTGCAACTTCATATCATGTCTCATATTTAATGGTATGAAATTGATACTCAACCCAACCCAACCATAGAAAAAAAATTTCATACCATCTCTGATATAGTTGGAGGCCAATTCAACCCAAGTTGTTCTCATGTTGAACGCTCATGTTGAATTGAGCTTAGAAGATGTTGTTTTGGGGCTGATTTTGTTTTTCTATGATTCGGTTGGGTTGAGCTGCAACTTCATATCATGTCTCATATTGAATGGTATGAAATTGATACTCAACCCAACCCAACCATAGAAAAAAAATTTCATACCATCTCTGATATAGTTGGAGGCCAATTCAATCCAAGTTGTTCTCATGTTGAACGCTCATGTTGAATTGAGCTTAGAAGATGTTGTTTTGGGGCTGATTTTGTTTTTCTATGATTAGGTTGGGTTGAGCTGCAACTTCATATCATGCCTCATATTGAATGGTATGAAGTTGGTACTCAACCCAACCCAACCATAGAAAAAAAATTTCATACCATCTCTGATATAGTTGGAGGCCAATTCAACCCAAGTTGTTCTCATGTTGAACGCTCATGTTGAATTGAGCTTAGAAGATGTTGTTTTGGGGCTGATTTTGTTTTTCTATGATTAGGTTGGGTTGAGCTGCAACTTCATATCATGCCTCATATTGAATGGTATGAAGTTGGTACTCAACCTAACCCAACCATAGAAGAAAATCTTCATACCATCTCTAATATAGTTGGAGGCCAATTCAACCCAAGTTGTTCTCATATTGAACGCTCATGTTGAATTGAGCTTAGAAGATGTTGTTTTGGGGCTGATTTTGTTTTTCTATGATTAGGTTGGGTTGAGCTGCAACTTCATATCATGCCTCATATTGAATGGTATGAAGTTGGTACTCAACCTAACCCAACCATAGAAGAAAATCTTCATACCATCTCTAATATAGTTGGAGGCCAATTCAACCCAAGTTGTTCTCATATTGAACGCTCATGTTGAATTGAGTTTAGAAGATGTTGTTTTGGGGTTGATTTTGTTTTTTTATGATTAGGTTGGGTTGAGCTGGAACTTCATATCATGCCTCATATTGAATGGTATGAAGTTGGTACTCAACCCAATCCAAATCAACCGAACCATAGAAGAAAATCTTCATACCTTCTCTAATATAGTTGAAGATCAACTCAACCCAAGTTGTTCTCATATTGAACGCTCATGTTGAATTAAGCTTAGAAGATGTTGTTTTGGGGTTGATTTTGTTTTTCCATGATTAGGTTGAGTTCAGCTGCAACTTCATATCATGCCTCATATTGAATGGTATGAAATTGATACTCAACCCAACCCAACCATAGAAAAAAATCTTCATACCATCTCTAATATAGTTGGAGGTGAACTCAACCCAAGTTGTTCTCATATTGAACGCTTATGTTGAATTGAGCTTAGAAGATATTGTTTTGGGGTTCATTTTGTTTTTCTACGATTAGGTTGGGTTGAGCTGCAACTTCATATTATGCCTCGTATTGAATGGTATGAAGTTGGTACTCAACCCAACTCAACCATAGAAGAAAATCTTCATACCATCTCTAATATAGTTGGAAGTCAACTCAACCCAAGTTGTTCTCATATTGAACGCTCATGTTGAATTGAGCTTAGAAGATGTTGTTTTGGGGTTCATTTTATTTTTTTATGATTAGGTTGGGTTGAGCTACAATTTCATATCATGTCTCATATTGAATGGTATGAAATTGGTACTCAACCCAACCCAACCATAGAAAAAAAACTTCATACCATCTCTAATATAGTTGAAGGCCAACTCAACCCAAGTTGTTCTCATATTGAACGCTCATGTTGAATTGAGCTTAGAAGATGTTGTTTTGGATTTGATTTTGTTTTTTTATGATTAGGTTGGGTTGAGCTACAACTTCATATCATGTCTCATATTGAATGGTATGAAATTGGTACTCAACCCAACCCAACCATAGAAAAAAATCTTCATACCATCTCTAATATAGTTGAAGGCCAACTCAACCCAAGTTGTTCTCATATTGAACGCTCATGTTGAATTGAGCTTAGAAGATGTTGTTTTGGGGCTGATTTTGTTTTTCTATGATTAGGTTGAGTTGAGCTGCAACTTCAAATCATGTCTCATATTGAATGGTATGAAGTTGGTACTCAACCCAATCCAAATCAACCGAACCATAGAAGAAAATCTTCATACCCTCTCTAATATAGTTGAAGATCAACTCAACCCAAGTTGTTCTCATGTTGAACGCTCATGTTGAATTGAGCTTAGAAGATGTTGTTTTGGGGTTGATTTTGTTTTTTTATGATTAGGTTGGGTTGAGCTGCAACTTCATATCATGTCTCATATTGAATGGTATGAAGTTGGTACTCAACCCTACCCAACCACAGAAGAAAATCTTCATACCATCTCTAATATAATTGGAGGTCAACTCAATCCAAGTTGTTCTCATATTGAACGCTCATGTTGAATTGAGCTTAGAAGATGTTGTTTTGGGGTTCATTTTATTTTTCTATGATTAGGTTGGGTTGAGCTGCAACTTCATATCATGCCTCATATTGAATGGTATGAAGTTTGTACTCAATCCAACTCAACCATAGAAAAAAAACTTTATTTACAATTTATATGCAATATTTACAGTTTCCTCTTTTCCCTGGTTGTGGCTTCGGAATAATCTCCCCTTCAATACTTGAGAGCCTCAGGGGAGATGTACGCACACTTTTGGTCAAGTGCTTATCAACGGCTCTTCTTTGCATGTTATTTTTCACTAACTCCATACCAAGATTTTTTTGAAACAGTCTGCGAGTTTTAGCAAATTCACCATCTATGTTGCCTTTGTAGATAACAAAAGCGTTAATTGCTGCTATATTTGGGAGATACATTCAGTGCTTGATTGTTGTAAACTCTTCCGGTACTAAAAGTATAACTAATACAAGACCTACAACCTAGGTTTAGTATTAATACTAAACCTAGAACTAAAAACTTTACGATTTAGCCGTACGTCCTTTTAGACGACCAAAATTAATATCCAATTTCTAAATCGCGAATTGTTTATGGTGTCTTTCTATGCTGTTTTCGACATCTGCCAGCAACATTCTTGGAAGTATTCAAACTGTCTCAATATCCTTCAACATTATATCGAATCATCCACCATTGTCATCTTCGATATCTTTCAAAATTAATCTATTTTTTTTAAATTAAAATCTTTTAATTGATATTGTTCTTAAGGTGGGTTAAACATTCTGAAACATTTTTTTATGATATCTTTCTCATTTTCTTCGATGTTTTTTTTAGAATTTGTCAACATTTTAAAATAAAGTCTGAACTATAAGATCATCATCCTCAAAAATAGTGTCTATATTTTTGCATCTACATCATCTTTGACATCTCTTAACAATATCCTTGGCATTTTTAAACTGTCTTAGTCTCTATCAATGTTTTCTCCAATGACCCATCAATATCATCTTTATGATATTGATTATCTTAGTCTCCTTCAACATTTCTTCCAATTATTAACATCGTTTTGTCACCGTCCAACATAATCTCTGACCATCTTCAGACGCATAGCTAAACTTAAACATTTCTAATACTAAGTCTAGTACTAATGTTAGTGTTATAAATGATTTTTCATTCAAGAATTATATACATTATTTGTTAAGACATCAAACGAACGATATCATTCAACTTCGGCGAGGTTGCGAAGCGGGCGAGGCACGGATATACAACAATATCAATGTAAATGAAGTTTAAAGTATCAATGCCTGTGCCTCGCTCGCTTCGCGACCTCGGCAGAGTGAAAATAAACGATTTTTCATTCAAGAATTGTATGCGGTACTTGTTAAGACATCGAATGAACGATATCATTCAACTTAGCCGAGGTCGCGAAGCGGGCGAGGCACTGGATATGCAAACATATCAATGTAAATGAAGTTTAAAGTATCAATTCCTGTGCCTCACCCGCTTCGCGACCTAAACAGAATGAAGATAAACGATTTTTCATTCAAGAATTGTATGCATTATTTGTTAAGATATCAAATGAGCGATATCATTTAACTTCGCCGAGGTCGCGAAGCGGGCGAGGCTTCGATAAACAACAATATTATTGTAAATGAAGTTTAAAGTATCAATGCCTGTGCCTCGCCCGCTTCGCGACCTCGGCTTAGTGAAAATAAACCATTTTTCGTTCAAGAATTGTATGCAGTACTTGTTAAGACATCAAATGAAGGATATCATGTAACTTCGCCGAGGTCGCGAAGCGGGCGAGGCACTGAATATGCAATCATATCAAAGTAAATGAAGTTTAAAGTATCAGTGCCTGTGCCTCGCTCGCTTCGCGACCTCGGCTTAGTAAAAATAAACAATTTTTCGTTCAAGAATTGTATGCGGTACTTGTTAAGACATCGAATGAAGGATATCATGTAACTTCGCCAAGGTCGCGAAGCGGGCGAGGCACTGGATATACAACAATATCAATGTAAATGAAGTTTAAAGTATCAATGCCTGTGCCTCGCTCGCTTGGCGACCTCGGCTTAGTTAAAATAAACCATTTTTCGTTCAAGAATTGTATGCAGTACTTGTTAAGACAACAAATGAAGGATATCATGTAACTTCGCCGAGGTCGCGAAGCGGGCGAGGCACTGGATATACAACAATATCAATGTAAATGAAGTTTAAAGTATCAATGGCTGTGCCTCGCCCGCTTCGCGACCTCGGCAGAGTGAAAATAAACGATTTTTCGTTCAAGAATTGTATGCGGTACTTGTTAAGACATCGAATGAAGGATATCATGTAACTTCGCCGAGGTCGCGAAGCGGGCGAGGCTTGGATAAACAACAATATTATTGTAAATGAAGTTTAAAGTACCAATGCCTGTGCCTCGCTCGCTTGGCGACCTCGGCTTAGTTAAAATAAACCATTTTTCGTTCAAGAATTGTATGCAGTACTTGTTAAGACAACAAATGAAGGATATCATGTAACTTCGCCGAGGTCGCGAAGCGGGCGAGGCACTGGATATACAACAATATCAATGTAAATGAAGTTTAAAGTATCAATGCCTGTGCCTCGCTCGCTTGGCGACCTCGGCTTAGTTAAAATAAACCATTTTTCGTTCAAGAATTGTATGCAGTACTTGTTAAGACAACAAATGAAGGATATCATGTAACTTCGCCGAGGTCGCGAAGCGGGCGAGGCACTGGATATACAACAATATCAATGTAAATGAAGTTTAAAGTATCAATGCCTGTGCCTCGCTCGCTTGGCGACCTCGGCTTAGTTAAAATAAACCATTTTTCGTTCAAGAATTGTATGCAGTACTTGTTAAGACAACAAATGAAGGATATCATGTAACTTCGCCGAGGTCGCGAAGCGGGCGAGGCACTGGATATACAACAATATCAATGTAAATGAAGTTTAAAGTATCAATGCCTGTGCCTCGCCCGCTTCGCGACCTCGGCAGAGTGAAAATAAACGATTTTTCGTTCAAGAATTGTATGCGGTACTTGTTAAGACATCGAATGAAGGATATCATGTAACTTCGCCGAGGTCGCGAAGCGGGCGAGGCTTGGATAAACAACAATATTATTGTAAATGAAGTTTAAAGTATCAATGCCTGTGCCTCGCTCGCTTCGCGACCTCGGCTTAGTGAAAATAAACCATTTTTCGTTCAAGAATTGTATGCAGTACTTGTTAAGACATCAAATGAAGGATATCATGTAACTTCGCCGAGGTCGCGAAGCGGGCGAGGCACTGAATATGCAATCATATCAAAGTAAATGAAGTTTAAAGTATCAGTGCCTGTGCCTCGCTCGCTTCGCGACCTCGGCTTAGTAAAAATAAACAATTTTTCGTTCAAGAATTGTATGCGGTACTTGTTAAGACATCGAATGAAGGATATCATGTAACTTCGCCAAGGTCGCGAAGCGGGCGAGGCACTGGATATACAACAATATCAATGTAAATGAAGTTTAAAGTATCAATGCCTGTGCCTCGCCCGCTTCGCGACCTCGGCTTAGTAAAAATAAACAATTTTTCGTTCAAGAATTGTATGCGGTACTTGTTAAGACATCGAATGAACGATATCATTCAACTTAGCCGAGGTCGCGAAGCGGGCGAGGCACTGGATATGCAAACATATCAATGTAAATGAAGTTTAAAGTATCAATTCCTGTGCCTCACCCGCTTCGCGACCTAAACAGAATGAAGATAAACGATTTTTCATTCAAGAATTGTATGCATTATTTGTTAAGATATCAAATGAGCGATATCATTTAACTTCGCCGAGGTCGCGAAGCGGGCGAGACTTCGATAAACAACAATATTATTGTAAATGAAGTTTAAAGTATCAATGCCTGTGCCTCGCTCGCTTCGCGACCTCGGCTTAGTGAAAATAAACCATTTTTCGTTCAAGAATTGTATGCAGTACTTGTTAAGACATCAAATGAAGGATATCATGTAACTTCGTCAAGGTCGCGAAGCGGGCGAGGCACTGGATATACAACAATATCAATGTAAATGAAGTTTAAAGTATCAATGCCTGTGCCTCGCCCGCTTCGCGACCTCGGCAGAGTGAAAATAAACGATTTTTCGTTCAAGAATTGTATGCGGTACTTGTTAAGACATCGAATGAACGATATCATTCAACTTAGCCGAGGTCGCGAAGCGGGCGAGGCACTGGCTATGCAAACATATCAATGTAAATGAAGTTTAAAGTATCAATTCCTGTGCCTCGCCCGCTTCGCGCCCTTCGCAGAGTGAAAATAAACGATTTTTCATTCAAGAATTGTATGCGGTACTTGTTAAGACAACAAATGAAGGATATCATGCAACTTCGCCGAGGTCGCGAAGCGGGCGAGGCACTGGATATGCAAACATATCAATGTAAATGAAGTTTAAAGTATCAATTTCTGTGCCTCGCTCGCTTGGCGACCTCGGCTTAGTGAAAATAAACCATTCTTCGTTCAAGAAATGTATGCAGTACTTGTTAAGACAACAAATGAAGGATATCATGTAACTTCGCCGAGGTCGCGAAGCGGGCGAGGCACTGGATATACAACAATATCAATGTAAATGAAGTTTAAAGTATCAATGCCTGTGCCTCGCCCGCTTCGCGACCTCGGCAGAGTGAAAATAAACGATTTTTCGTTCAAGAATTGTATGCGGTACTTGTTAAGACATCGAATGAACGATATCATTCAACTTAGCCGAGGTCGCGAAGCGGGCGAGGCACTGGATATGCAAACATATCAATGTAAATGAAGTTTAAAGTATCAATTCCTGTGCCTCGCGCGCTTCGCGATCTTCGCAGAGTGAAAATAAACGATTTTTCGTTCAAGAATTGTATGCAGTGCTTGTTAAGACATCAAATGAACGATATCATTCAACTTAGCCGAGGTCGCGAAGCGGGCGAGGCACTGGATATGCAAACATATCAATGTAAATGATGTTTAAAGTATCAATGCCTGTGCTTCGCTCGCTTGGCGACCTCGGCTTAGTGAAAATAAACCATTTTTCGTTCAAGAATTGTATGCAGTACTTGTTAAGACAACAAATGAAGGATATCATGTAACTTCGCCGAGGTCGCGAAGCGGGCGAGGCACTGGATATACAACAATATCAATGTAAATGAAGTTTAAAGTATCAATGGCTGTGCCTCGCCCGCTTCGCGACCTCGGCAGAGTGAAAATAAACGATTTTTCGTTCAAGAATTGTATGCGGTACTTGTTAAGACATCGAATGAACGATATCATTCAACTTAGCCGAGGTCGCGAAGCGGGCGAGGCACTGGCTATGCAAACATATCAATGTAAATGAAGTTTAAAGTATCAATTCCTGTGCCTCGCCCGCTTCGCGCCCTTCGCAGAGTGAAAATAAACGATTTTTCATTCAAGAATTGTATGCGGTACTTGTTAAGACAACAAATGAAGGATATCATGCAACTTCGCCGAGGTCGCGAAGCGGGCGAGGCACTGGATATGCAAACATATCAATGTAAATGAAGTTTAAAGTATCAATTTCTGTGCCTCGCTCGCTTGGCGACCTCGGCTTAGTGAAAATAAACCATTCTTCGTTCAAGAAATGTATGCAGTACTTGTTAAGACAACAAATGAAGGATATCATGTAACTTCGCCGAGGTCGCGAAGCGGGCGAGGCACTGGATATACAACAATATCAATGTAAATGAAGTTTAAAGTATCAATGCCTGTGCCTCGCCCGCTTCGCGACCTCGGCAGAGTGAAAATAAACGATTTTTCGTTCAAGAATTGTATGCGGTACTTGTTAAGACATCGAATGAACGATATCATTCAACTTAGCCGAGGTCGCGAAGCGGGCGAGGCACTGGATATGCAAACATATCAATGTAAATGAAGTTTAAAGTATCAATTCCTGTGCCTCGCGCGCTTCGCGATCTTCGCAGAGTGAAAATAAACGATTTTTCGTTCAAGAATTGTATGCAGTGCTTGTTAAGACATCAAATGAACGATATCATTCAACTTAGCCGAGGTCGCGAAGCGGGCGAGGCACTGGATATGCAAACATATCAATGTAAATGATGTTTAAAGTATCAATGCCTGTGCTTCGCTCGCTTGGCGACCTCGGCTTAGTGAAAATAAACCATTTTTCGTTCAAGAATTGTATGCAGTACTTGTTAAGACAACAAATGAAGGATATCATGTAACTTCGCCGAGGTCGCGAAGCGGGCGAGGCACTGGATATACAACAATATCAATGTAAATGAAGTTTAAAGTATCAATGGCTGTGCCTCGCCCGCTTCGCGACCTCGGCAGAGTGAAAATAAACGATTTTTCGTTCAAGAATTGTATGCGGTACTTGTTAAGACATCGAATGAACGATATCATTCAACTTAGCCGAGGTCGCGAAGCGGGCGAGGCACTGGCTATGCAAACATATCAATGTAAATGAAGTTTAAAGTATCAATTCCTGTGCCTCGCCCGCTTCGCGCCCTTCGCAGAGTGAAAATAAACGATTTTTCATTCAAGAATTGTATGCGGTACTTGTTAAGACAACAAATGAAGGATATCATGCAACTTCGCCGAGGTCGCGAAGCGGGCGAGGCACTGGATATGCAAACATATCAATGTAAATGAAGTTTAAAGTATCAATTTCTGTGCCTCGCTCGCTTGGCGACCTCGGCTTAGTGAAAATAAACCATTCTTCGTTCAAGAAATGTATGCAGTACTTGTTAAGACAACAAATGAAGGATATCATGTAACTTCGCCGAGGTCGCGAAGCGGGCGAGGCACTGGATATACAACAATATCAATGTAAATGAAGTTTAAAGTATCAATGGCTGTGCCTCGCCCGCTTCGCGACCTCGGCAGAGTGAAAATAAACGATTTTTCGTTCAAGAATTGTATGCGGTACTTGTTAAGACATCGAATGAACGATATCATTCAACTTAGCCGAGGTCGCGAAGCGGGCGAGGCACTGGATATGCAAACATATCAATGTAAATGAAGTTTAAAGTATCAATTCCTGTGTCTCACCCGCTTCGCGACCTAAACAGAATGAAGATAAACGATTTTTCATTCAAGAATTGTATGTATTATTTGTTAAGATATCAAATGAGCGATATCATTTAACTTCGCCGCGGTCGCGAAGCGGGCGAGGCTTCGATAAACAACAATATTATTGTAAATGAAGTTTAAAGTATCAATGCCTGTGCCTCGCTCGCTTCGCGACCTCGGCTTAGTGAGAATAAACCATTTTTCGTTCAAGAATTGTATGCAGTACTTGTTAAGACAACAAATGAAGGATATCATGTAACTTCGCCGAGGTCGCGAAGCGGGCGAGGCACTGAATATGCAATCATATCAAAGTAAATGAAGTTTAAAGTATCAGTGCCTGTGCCTCGCTCGCTTCGCGACCTCGGCTTAGTAAAAATAAACAATTTTTCGTTCAAGAATTGTATGCAGTACTTGTTAAGACATCAAATGAAAGATATCATGTAACTTCGCCGAGGTCGCGAAGCGGGCGAGGCACTGGATATACAACAATATCAATGTAAATGAAGTTTAAAGTATCAATGGCTGTGCCTCGCCCGCTTCGCGACCTCGGCAGAGTGAAAATAAACGATTTTTCGTTCAAGAATTGTATGCGGTACTTGTTAAGACATCGAATGAACGATATCATTCAACTTAGCCGAGGTCGCGAAGCGGGCGAGGCACTGGATATGCAAACATATCAATGTAAATGAAGTTTAAAGTATCAATTCCTGTGTCTTACCCGCTTCGCGACCTAAACAGAATGAAGATAAACGATTTTTCATTCAAGAATTGTATGTATTATTTGTTAAGATATCAAATGAGCGATATCATTTAACTTCGCCGCGGTCGCGAAGCGGGCGAGGCTTCGATAAACAACAATATTATTGTAAATGAAGTTTAAAGTATCAATGCCTGTGCCTCGCTCGCTTCGCGACCTCGGCTTAGTGAGAATAAACCATTTTTCGTTCAAGAATTGTATGCAGTACTTGTTAAGACAACAAATGAAGGATATCATGTAACTTCGCCGAGGTCGCGAAGCGGGCGAGGCACTGAATATGCAATCATATCAAAGTAAATGAAGTTTAAAGTATCAGTGCCTGTGCCTCGCTCGCTTCGCGACCTCGGCTTAGTAAAAATAAACAATTTTTCGTTCAAGAATTGTATGCAGTACTTGTTAAGACATCAAATGAAAGATATCATGTAACTTCGCCGAGGTCGCGAAGCGGGCGAGGCACTGGATATACAACAATATTAATGTAAATGAAGTTTAAAGTATCAATGCCTGTGCCTCGATCGTTTCGCGACCTCGGCAGAGTTAAAATAAACGATTTTTCGTTCAAGAATTATATGCAGTGCTTGTTAAGACATCAAATGAACGATATCATTTAACTTCGCCGAGGTCGCGAAGCGGGCGAGGCACTGGATATACAACAATATTAATGTAAATGAAGTTTAAAGTATCAATGCCTGTGCCTCGATCGCTTCGCGACCTCGACAGAGTTAAAATAAACGATTTTTCGTTCAAGAATTATATGCAGTGCTTGTTAAGACATCAAATGAACGATATCATTTAACTTCGCCGAGGTCGCGAAGCGGGCGAGGCACTGGATATACAACAATATTAATGTAAATGAAGTTTAAAGTATCAATGCCTGTGCCTCGATCGCTTCGCGACCTCGGCTTAGTGAAAATAAACGATTTTTCGTTCAAGAATTGTATGCAATACTTGTTAAGACATCAAATGAACGATATCATTTAACTTTGCCGAGGTCGCGAAACGGGCGAGGCACTGAATATGCAATCATATCAATGTAAATGAAGTCGTCGAGAAGGTCGTTCGATCGAATCTCCTTCAACGTCGATGAAGACACTCAGGGCGGCCTCTTTGCGGTCCACAGCGTCGTTGATGAAGTCAATCACAGTGCTGAGTGTTGTCAGCGTTGACTTGCCCTGTGTGTAAGCGTGTTGATCAAAGTTCAGTGGTCTGGTGATCAGATCTCTGATGTATCTGTCACACAGTCTCTCTAAAGTTTTCAGAAGAAAAGAGGAGAGGCTGATAGGTCTGTAAGACTTCGGGAGTTATGTGGAACTGCTATTGGTGAGGTACTTTCTAGAGAAGATGAATTTGGCCGGCATATCAAATAATAGATTTGTTTAGAGAATAGATCTCATTATAATTATCTATATATATTCTTATAATAAAACTAAATAAAAAATGAATAAAATAATAAAAAAAATATTTTTTAACAACATTTTTCAAAGTTGTATTTTTATGTTATAAAAGCAATATTTAAATAAAAGTTTAATTACAGAATATATCAGTCTTAATTGTCTTAAAATTAATAAAAAAATATTTAAATATGCTTTGAAAATTGAATTTGGCGGTATTTCATAATAGTTAGGAGCCACTCCGATAGAGGGCGCTAGTATTGAATAAAAAATGTTTAAAATTAATTCGAAGCTAACTTCATCCTTAATTATTAATTAATCATTAATTAACCATTAATTATTCATTAATATAAATCATTTTTATTTTAATTACCCATAATATAATTAAAATATTTAATTAAAACAAAAATAATTAATTTAAATAAGTGACTAATTTCAGATCAAAACATAACCTCAATTGAGATTCCTTAACCCCATTTCAACGATTTTAATAATTTTAACAATTTTAAGAATATCAACAATTTCAACAAGAAATATTAAAAACATTAAGATAACAAGTAAGAAAACTACATATTATTATTACAATTACATCTATAAATAGTTTTATTTTGAAAGACGTAAGTAAAGAAGATAAGAACTTTAAAAAACCAGTTCCCTTTCTTTCTTTCCTTCCTTCTTTATTTCGTCTAAATAAAAATTTATTTATCTCAGTTCAACTTTAACTTTCGATAATAAACCAAGTTTGAACCAAATTACAACTTTATTTTGCTAAAAATTAACAAAACGAGAAGGAATGGATAAAGAGGAGCTGTAAGATTTATTTATTTATTATATTTATATTGTATTAATTAGAATTAATCTAATTTAAAGCGATTTTTAGTTCAGCCTCGGATTCGTACCAAATTTTCGATGTCCGAGATGTACCAGGATTTTTTTGCGTAGGTGAGAGTAGTTACGAAGGATTTCGGGATACTATGACTTCTTTGAAATCGTTAATGCTTTTAAGTAATTCCCTCACATTAACGAGTTTATAATAAAAATGAATTTGATGATGTTTTTAGATGATAACACGGAAGATTCTTCGATTTCAAAACGATTATCGTTAGCTTACGAGAGATTACACTCAATGCCGAAAATTTTACAAAGACAACTCTCACCGGGAATTCAAATCTTAGATATAAGTAATAATGAGTTTGAAAAGTTGGATTTTTTGGAGGATTTTAACGAATTGACGACCTTAATTTGCGATCACAACTTAATTACTTCAGACACGGAGATCCCATTTTTACCAAAATTAGAATTATTATGGTTAAATCATTGCAAAGTAACCAAAACAATCCACCTTTATTAATATTAATTAATTTAATTCATGTTTTAGATACAAAATTTATACCCTTGGGCGAATAAGCTCCAACAATCGTGTCCTAATTTAAAATTTTTATCTTTGATGGGTAACCCAGCGGCACCCTCTTACTTTAACGGGGGAAATTTTTATGATTATTTGCAATATCGTTATTTTATTATTTCGTTATTTCCGAATTTGATTCATTTAGATGATCGTGCCGTGACTGAGGATCAACGAGAGGAAGCGCAAAAGCTTTATAAAAGACCGTTTTATGAAGAATTAATAACCAGAACGAGTTTGCCGATTTGCTTAAGAAATGTTAAGAATAAAGTTCAAAATATGCTTTCGACAACACCGCAATTTGCTCAAAATCGGAACAAAAATTGCGTTATTTAAAAATTTGTGTGTTGAATGGGGTGCCTATATATATATATGATTTTATTTATTTATAACATTTTATTTATTATAGATATCTAATCATTTTATTGTTTATTTAGTATATACAATTTTTATTCTCTATAATAGATGTACATCTCCACGTCGTCTAATCTCCTCCCCTTCCCACATCTCCGCCTCCTCGCCCCCATCACCGCCCTCATCCATTTTTTACCCTCGCCCCTCTCTCCCAAAACCTGCTTCTTGTCCAGTGCCTCCTCCCTCAGCTCGCTACACCCTCTCCACATAATCCGCCCAGTATCTATTTCCCCTCTTCTCATTGTCACAGCGGAATTTGGCCACCAATCTCTTCCCTTCATCATCCCCCTCCATCAACAAATACTTTGGCCGCACCTCTGTCATTATCTCCCCATACTTTTCATTGTATCTCTCTTTCCGTATCTTCCTGCCTCTGTGTATCCCTGTCTCAGTTCCCTCCACATTTCGTATCTTTCCGCTCTACTTTTTCTTCCCCGTCTCTTTGCCCATAGATCGGCCTCCTCCCCTTAATTTCCTTCCAGCACTCTCTCAGGATTTTGCACTGTAGTCTTGCTTCTATCATTTCCTCATACTTCACCGCTCTTCTCCCCGCCTCCACCTTAACCTCCTCCCTCACTTTTTTTTTATGAGGTTGGGGAAAATCTGCTAGACAGACATCCGGCCTGAAGTTCTTGAGCGGCCAGATAGTGTGGGGTTGGAGTCCATCTACTAAAAAAACCCCTTTCCTCGTCTTCACCGGAATCACCCTCTCGGGCCATCGTCGGTTTTCCCTGGCTCATTCACCGGTCAGTCACTCACACTCTCTCTCTTCCTTTTCCTTGGTCCTCACAATTTCGTTAATCATCTCCTCCACCAGTTTCCATTCACTCTCACTCTGTAGCATAATTGATATGCAATTATCTGGTGTCATGGTCTTTCCCAGTTTCTCGTTTGTTGTGCTTCTTATGTCTCTCCACCTTTCGCACTCAAAGAATGTGTGTTCAACATCACCCCTCCTTTCACAATAAGCGCATTTTTCGTCATCCTTTCTTTTATGTAGATATAAATATGCTTTGAAGCACCCGTGACCACTGATAAACTGGCTCAAACTATAATTCATCTCTCCCCAGCGTCTTGTAAAGGTGCCGTTACACGGCGTGTGGAGTGGCACGCCCGGCGCGTGAATTGTCACTTTCCACGCCGTGTGAGTGAACTGATCGACGTTTTTCACGCCGCGTGTCTAAGCATGTGGATAACCGACAGTTTTCAACAATCGCGCGCGGACGGAGTTTTTAAATTTACCTTGATCGACTTTTATTGTGCGACGACATCCACCAACGTTTCCTCTTTTTCTTTTTTTGGAAATCATCATCACTATTTAATAAAATGTAGCAAGCCGCAGCACAACTGACCATTCGCTCCTGACGCCGCATTGTTAAATGTGAAAATGTTTAGATGCGTGACAAGCCTGGACGCGTGGCGTGAAACTCGTCATTCGTGACAGGCCGTGAGAACGCGATCGTTCAGACGAACCTACGACCGTCACTCGTCATTCTACACCACTCCACACCCCACGCGCCAGGACTGCCACTCCACGCGCCGTGTAACGGCACCTTAACCCATGGTGTGATCTGTGGCAATAATCTTTTTGCCCATTGGGCTTTTCCGATGTCTACAGACCATCTACATTCCCATTCGCGATTAAGTTGCTGTGTTATCTCGATCTTCTTAAAGTTATCTTCCGTTGCCGCTTTTCTCCTTTGGTACATCAAGTCTATTGGATATGTACCACCCATCACCTGTAGTGCTTCTGTCGATGTGGTTCTGTACGCACTGTGGTGAGGCCGTCACTGAAACGACTTCTACCTCTGATAATTACCGCTGCCACCAGAAACAGTATTTCGCGCTACCTAATTCTTAGTCTGAAGGACTCCTACCTGATCCTATCTATTCAAACAAGATTAAATGGCAAGCGCGCGGTCACTATTTCAGAACCGTGGGTTCTTGCACTAAGGCTCTCAGGAAATGTGAAATAAAACGACAAATGTTTCCTCGCCCACAAGACCAGAAGATAACATCCGCCACTAACTAATCCCAAAAATCATCACGTAATTTCCAAACAGTGGAAACCATCAAATTTTTACGTGTTCTAACGTTTAAGTTTTTAACGACTTCTTCGTGTCGATTCGCATCTCCCCCATTAAACTGCGGATACATAATTTTTAACAAAATTTAACACGAAGTCTGGTCTCTATACCGGACGTCGTTAACTTGAGACGTGATTTTTAGTTTCTAAAATAACGAAAGGCTGCACTCTAGGAATTTCTAATTCGAATGATTATTTCTTAAAACCGTTAAATAATTTTCGAATTATTACAGCACTAGTGATTCTAATAAGTATTCTTTGGATTCTTGTGAGTCTCTCTACATATTTTTTAATTTTAAAAGCTTCGTTCCATGCCTTCGATGCATAAAATATTTGTGAATATATTACTGTGACTGGGGACGCAATGGCTCAGCGTGTTAATTCTCGAGTTAGCCCGCAGACGTTCCGGGTTCGAATCCCTGTGTAATCAGGTTGGGTCGCCCCCCATCCTTCGGAGAGGATGTTAAGCCGTCGGTCCCAGCAACCAGTCGTTCATTTCTGGCTGTCGTTATCACTATGCGTGTAAGGGGTTTGAACAAAAAATGGCTGAATGCGCGTTAGCGCCCTGGAGGCCACCGGCACCTCGTAGGACCCCACGAGGATGTGGTGGTATCCTGGAGCGGCACCTGACAGGGGCGAACCCACACTGGGCCTGTGCCATAGCACGCCCGGTTTGGTGGGGGGTGGGTCAGGAAGCGGAATCAGCCAAAAAAAATCGAGTTATATACTCGCATTTTAACATCTCAAACCTCTTAGAAGGAGCCAGTGTACAAGGTGCCCGTTGTGGCTTAGGTGCCGCGTATAAAATACGCACTCCTCACTCTATACATACATACATTACTGTGATTATCATCATCCTCTTCTGTGCCCTCGGTCCATATGTCGCTCCCATGATTCGATTCACCGTTCTATTCGTTTTCCCTTCAATATATTCTATATGCGCTCTCCACTTTAAGTCTCTTCCAATTTTCACGCCAAGGTATTTAAGGGAATCTTTGGATTGCATTTATAAGGAGCATTTTCTGCTCCTTATAAGTACGGCTTTTATTTTCTCCGGAGCCACCTCTAAATCCAGTTCTTTCATCTTCTCCACAATTTTGTCAAGTACTAATTGAGCAGTTCGTTCAATATCCTCGATCTTCCACCCGCTTACTAAGACTGCCAGGTCGTCGGCATACGCGATGAGTTTTACTCTCCTGTTATTTGCCTCCAATTCCAGGATCTGGTCAAAGAAAATATTCCACAAGATAGGGCCCAGTACAGAACCTTGTGGGACTCCTCTATTTATCATGTACGTATCACCATCATATTCGATCGTTTTTCTGCTTAGATATGATTTTATGATGTTCACTATATACCCTAGAGTTTCCCTTGCCAACCCCAGTATCCATCCCCAATATCGTGTTTGTACATCCTCCAGCAGACCTTGTTCTCTCCATCCCCATACTTCTGCGCCGTACATCATTGTACTCTTTACCAAGCCATCAAACATGACGTCCCTTCCAAAAATTCTTTCTCCCCATCCCCAAATCTGTCCCATCACTTTATTCGACCTTTTTGCCATCGCCCTCACATGCGCCCGATCTCATTATTTTCCATGAAACCATATCCCAGGTACGTGTACTCTTTCATTTCCCTGCCACCTCCACTCTTCCTTCCTTCTTCTCCCCCTTTGCAGAACTTCATTATCTTTGTCTTCTCGACGTTTACCTCCAACCCCTGCGCCTTAAAATATCTTTGAAGGAACCTCTTCATCTCCACCGCCTCTCTAGCCACGACCACCAAATCGTCCGCATACGCCAAGACGAGCATCTTTGTTCCAACCATATTTCCATCTCTGGAGAGCCCATCAATTATGTCTGAACATAATTATCCTTTTTTTTCACATTTAAAAGCTGTCCTATGCCTATCATGAAAGCTTGTCATGTAAAAGGTAATTTTAAATATTTAATTATTTACTGCTTTCTGCATTCCATAAGCAACTGTGTATTTCCTTTTTATTAAAGTTCATGCAATATAATTTCTTATTTATAGATAACATAAATGACTTAAACTTAAAAAATAAAGAATCAACAGATGCAATGCACGCAATTATTGATCACATAACTCCAATAACTTACAAATTAGAACTTACACATTCTGTAAATCAAAAGAACTTGCACAGTTTATCAATGTACAAGTTGTGCAATCACAAAAGAAACCCCATGGAAGGAGATTGCAGATTGCAATTTAAAAAAGAAGCATTGTCATTATATTTTGCAAATCCAAAAATGTATAGAAGAAACTTGCAAAAAAATTTTGCTTACCATCTGGGGTAACATTATTAAAACTGGTTCAGCACATCAAGTTAAACCCAGGGATTAATAATGATGAATTTTTCAAAATATTACAAGAAAAAGTCAAAAATTTTAATGCTGATAACAGGGTTTGTGTATTATGTGTTGATGAAATGGCCATCAAACCTAATTTATTTTATGCAATAGATAAAGATAAGATAATTGGATTTGAGGAAGCTGGTGCATCTGAAGGAACAACATTTAAATCTGCATTGAGTGCGTTGGCATTTATCATCAGAGGAATTAATTGTAAATGGAGTCAACCAATATCTTATTATTTTTTTTTACAACAGGTTGCTCAGGGCAATTGCTAAAAGAATTAATTATTGAAGGTTGTGTTTATCTATTTGAAGTCTGCCAACCTGTTGACAGCATGAGCTATTACTGTTCCAAGCTCTGTATATCATTTTAAAGACTGCCAACTTGTTGGCAGTATGAGCTATTATTGTCCACAGACCAAATATTATTTAGAAAACTGCCAACTTGTTGGCAGCATGAGCTGTTTTGTCTCCAAAATTGTGCTTATCTATTTGAAGTCTGCCAACCTGTTGGCAGCATGAGTTATTACTGTTTCAAGCTCTGTATATCATTTTAAAGACTGTCAACTTGTTGGCAGCATGAGCTGTTTTGTCTCCAAAATTGTGCTTATCTATTTAAAGTCTGCCAACCTATTGGCAATATGAGCTATTACTGTTTCAAACTCTGTATATCATTTCAAAGACTGCCAACTTGTTGGCAGCATGAGCTATTACTGTCCACAGACCAAATATTATTTAGAAAACTGCCAACTTGTTGGCAGCATGAGCTGTTTTGTCTTCAAAGTTGTGCTTATCTATTTGAAGTCTGCCAACCTGTTGGCAGCATGAGCTATTATTGTCCATAGACCATTTATTATTTAGAAAACTGCCAACTTGTTGGCAGCATGAGCTGTTTTGTCTTCAAAGTTGTGCTTATCTATTTGAAGTCTGCCAACCTGTTGGCAGCATGAGCTATTATTGTCCATAGACCATATATTATTTAGAAAACTGCCAACTTGTTAGCAGCATGAGCTATTACTGTTCCAAGCTCTGTATATCATTTTAAAGACTGCCAACTTGTTGGCAGCATGAGCTATTACTGTCCACAGACCAAATATTATTTAGAAAACTGCCAACTTGTTGGCAGCATGAGCTGTTTTGTCTTCAAAGTTGTGCTTATCTATTTGAAGTCTGCCAACCTGTTGGCAGCATGAGCTATTATTGTCCATAGACCATATATTATTTAGAAAACTGCCAACTTGTTGGCAGCATGAGCTGTTTTGTCTCCAAAGTTGTGCTTATCTATTTGAAGTCCGCCAACCGGTTGGCAGCATGAGCAATTGCTGTTCCAAGCTCTGTATATCATTTTAAAGACTGCCAACTTGTTGGCAGCATGAGCTATTATTGTCCACAGACCAAATATTATTTAGAAAACTGCCAACTTGTTGGCAGCGTGAGCTGTTTTGTCTCCAAAGTTGTGCTTATCTATTTGAAGTCTGCCAACCTGTTGACAGCATGAGCTATTGCTGTTCCAAGCTCTGTATATCATTTTAAAGACTGCCAACTTGTTGGCAGCATGAGCTATTATTGTCCATAGACCATATATTATTTAGAAAACTGCCAACGTATTGGCAGCATGAGCTGTTTTGTCTCCAAAGTTGTGCTTATCTATTTGAAGTCTGCCAACCTGTTGGCAGCATGAGCTATTATTGTTCCAAGCTCTGTATATCATTTTAAAGACTGCCAACTTGTTGGCAGCATGAGCTATTATTGTCCACAGACCAAATATTATTTAGAAAACTGCCAACTTGTTGGCAGCATGAGCTGTTTTGTCTTCAAAGTTGTGCTTATCTATTTGAAGTCTGCCAACCTGTTGGCAGCATGAGCTATTATTGTCCATAGACCATATATTATTTAGAAAACTGCCAACTTGTTAGCAGCATGAGCTATTACTGTTCCAAGCTCTGTATATCATTTTAAAGACTGCCAACTTGTTGGCAGCATGAGCTATTATTGTCCACAGACCAAATATTATTTAGAAAACTGCCAACTTGTTGGCAGCATGAGCTGTTTTGTCTTCAAAGTTGTGCTTATCTATTTGAAGTCTGCCAACCTGTTGGCAGCATGAGCTATTATTGTCCATAGACCATATATTATTTAGAAAACTGCCAACTTGTTAGCAGCATGAGCTATTACTGTTCCAAGCTCTGTATATCATTTTAAAGACTGCCAACTTGTTGGCAGCATGAGCTATTACTGTCCACAGACCAAATATTATTTAGAAAACTGCCAACTTGTTGGCAGCATGAGCTGTTTTGTCTTCAAAGTTGTGCTTATCTATTTGAAGTCTGCCAACCTGTTGGCAGCATGAGCTATTATTGTCCACAGACCAAATATTATTTAGAAAACTGCCAACTTGTTGGCAGCATGAGCTATTATTGTCCACAGACCAAATATTATTTAGAAAACTGCCAACTTGTTGGCAGCATGAGCTATTATTGTCCACAGACCAAATATTATTTAGAAAACTGCCAACTTGTTGGCAGCATGAGCTATTACTGTTCCAAGCTCTGTATATCATTTTAAAGACTGCCAACTTGTTGGCAGCATGAGCTATTATTGTCCATAGACCATATATTATTTAGAAAACTGCCAACTTGTTGGCAGCATGAGCTGTTTTGTCTCCAAAGTTGTGCTTATCTATTTGAGGTCTGCCAACCTGTTGGCAGCATGAGCTATTGCTGTTCCAAGCTCTGTATATCATTTTAAAGACTGCCAACTTGTTGGCAGCATGAGCTATTATTATCCACAGACCAAATATTATTTAGAAAACTGCCAACTTGTTGGCAGCATGAGCTATTATTGTCCACAGACCAAATATTATTTAGAAAACTGCCAACTTGTTGGCAGCATGAGCTATTATTGTCCACAGACCAAATATTATTTAGAAAACTGCCAACTTGTTGGCAGCATGAGCTATTACTGTTCCAAGCTCTGTATATCATTTTAAAGACTGCCAACTTGTTGGCAGCATGAGCTATTACTGTCCACAGACCAAATATTATTTAGAAAACTGCCAACTTGTTGGCAGCATGAGCTGTTTTGTCTTCAAAGTTGTGCTTATCTATTTGAAGTCTGCCAACCTGTTGGCAGCATGAGCTATTATTGTCCATAGACCATATATTATTTAGAAAACTGCCAACTTGTTAGCAGCATGAGCTATTACTGTTCCAAGCTCTGTATATCATTTTAAAGACTGCCAACTTGTTGGCAGCATGAGCTATTATTGTCCACAGACCAAATATTATTTAGAAAACTGCCAACTTGTTGGCAGCATGAGCTGTTTTGTCTTCAAAGTTGTGCTTATCTATTTGAAGTCTGCCAACCTGTTGGCAGCATGAGCTATTATTGTCCATAGACCATATATTATTTAGAAAACTGCCAACGTATTGGCAGCATGAGCTGTTTTGTCTCCAAAGTTGTGCTTATCTATTTGAAGTCTGCCAACCTGTTGGCAGCATGAGCTATTATTGTTCCAAGCTCTGTATATCATTTTAAAGACTGCCAACTTGTTGGCAGCATGAGCTATTATTGTCCACAGACCAAATATTATTTAGAAAACTGCCAACTTGTTGGCAGCATGAGCTGTTTTGTCTTCAAAGTTGTGCTTATCTATTTGAAGTCTGCCAACCTGTTGGCAGCATGAGCTATTATTGTCCATAGACCATATATTATTTAGAAAACTGCCAACTTGTTAGCAGCATGAGCTATTACTGTTCCAAGCTCTGTATATCATTTTAAAGACTGCCAACTTGTTGGCAGCATGAGCTATTATTGTCCACAGACCAAATATTATTTAGAAAACTGCCAACTTGTTGGCAGCATGAGCTGTTTTGTCTTCAAAGTTGTGCTTATCTATTTGAAGTCTGCCAACCTGTTGGCAGCATGAGCTATTATTGTCCATAGACCATATATTATTTAGAAAACTGCCAACTTGTTAGCAGCATGAGCTATTACTGTTCCAAGCTCTGTATATCATTTTAAAGACTGCCAACTTGTTGGCAGCATGAGCTATTACTGTCCACAGACCAAATATTATTTAGAAAACTGCCAACTTGTTGGCAGCATGAGCTGTTTTGTCTTCAAAGTTGTGCTTATCTATTTGAAGTCTGCCAACCTGTTGGCAGCATGAGCTATTATTGTCCACAGACCAAATATTATTTAGAAAACTGCCAACTTGTTGGCAGCATGAGCTATTATTGTCCACAGACCAAATATTATTTAGAAAACTGCCAACTTGTTGGCAGCATGAGCTATTATTGTCCACAGACCAAATATTATTTAGAAAACTGCCAACTTGTTGGCAGCATGAGCTATTACTGTTCCAAGCTCTGTATATCATTTTAAAGACTGCCAACTTGTTGGCAGCATGAGCTATTATTGTCCATAGACCATATATTATTTAGAAAACTGCCAACTTGTTGGCAGCATGAGCTATTACTGTTCCAAGCTCTGTATATCATTTTAAAGACTGCCAACTTGTTGGCAGCATGAGCTATTACTGTCCACAGACCAAATATTATTTAGAAAACTGCCAACTTGTTGGCAGCATGAGCTATTACTGTTCCAAGCTCTGTATATCATTTTAAAGACTGCCAACTTGTTGGCAGCATGAGCTATTATTGTCCACAGACCAAATATTATTTAGAAAACTGCCAACTTGTTGGCAGCATGAGCTGTTTTGTCTTCAAAGTTGTGCTTATCTATTTGAAGTCTGCCAACCTGTTGGCAGCATGAGCTATTATTGTCCATAGACCATATATTATTTAGAAAACTGCCAACTTGTTAGCAGCATGAGCTATTACTGTTCCAAGCTCTGTATATCATTTTAAAGACTGCCAACTTGTTGGCAGCATGAGCTATTACTGTCCACAGACCAAATATTATTTAGAAAACTGCCAACTTGTTGGCAGCATGAGCTGTTTTGTCTTCAAAGTTGTGCTTATCTATTTGAAGTCTGCCAACCTGTTGGCAGCATGAGCTATTACTGTTTCAAGCTCTGTATATCATTTTAAAGACTGCCAACTTGTTGGCAGCATGAGCTATTATTGTCCACAGACCAAATATTATTTAGAAAACTGCCAACTTGTTGGCAGCATGAGCTGTTTTGTCTTCAAAGTTGTGCTTATCTATTTGAAGTCTGCCAACTAGTTGGCAGCATGAGCTATTATTGTCCATAGACCATATATTATTCAGAAATCTGCCAACTTGTTGGCAGCATGAGCTGTTTTGTCTCCAAAGTTGTGCTTATCTATTTGAAGTCTGCCAACCTGTTGGCAGCATGAGCTATTATTGTTCCAAGCTCTGTATATCATTTTAAAGACTGCCAACTTGTTGGTAGCATGAGCTATTATTGTCCATAGACCATATATTATTTAGAAAACTGCCAACGTATTGGCAGCATGAGCTGTTTTGTCTCCAAAGTTGTGCTTATCTATTTGAAGTCTGCCAACCTGTTGGCAGCATGAGCTATTATTGTTCCAAGCTCTGTATATCATTTTAAAGACTGCCAACTTGTTGGCAGCATGAGCTATTATTGTCCACAGACCAAATATTATTTAGAAAACTGCCAACTTGTTGGCAGCATGAGCTGTTTTGTCTTCAAAGTTGTGCTTATCTATTTGAAGTCTGCCAACCTGTTGGCAGCATGAGCTATTATTGTCCATAGACCATATATTATTTAGAAAACTGCCAACTTGTTAGCAGCATGAGCTATTACTGTTCCAAGCTCTGTATATCATTTTAAAGACTGCCAACTTGTTGGCAGCATGAGCTATTATTGTCCACAGACCAAATATTATTTAGAAAACTGCCAACTTGTTGGCAGCATGAGCTGTTTTGTCTTCAAAGTTGTGCTTATCTATTTGAAGTCTGCCAACCTGTTGGCAGCATGAGCTATTATTGTCCATAGACCATATATTATTTAGAAAACTGCCAACGTATTGGCAGCATGAGCTGTTTTGTCTCCAAAGTTGTGCTTATCTATTTGAAGTCTGCCAACCTGTTGGCAGCATGAGCTATTATTGTTCCAAGCTCTGTATATCATTTTAAAGACTGCCAACTTGTTGGCAGCATGAGCTATTATTGTCCACAGACCAAATATTATTTAGAAAACTGCCAACTTGTTGGCAGCATGAGCTGTTTTGTCTTCAAAGTTGTGCTTATCTATTTGAAGTCTGCCAACCTGTTGGCAGCATGAGCTATTATTGTCCATAGACCATATATTATTTAGAAAACTGCCAACTTGTTAGCAGCATGAGCTATTACTGTTCCAAGCTCTGTATATCATTTTAAAGACTGCCAACTTGTTGGCAGCATGAGCTATTATTGTCCACAGACCAAATATTATTTAGAAAACTGCCAACTTGTTGGCAGCATGAGCTGTTTTGTCTTCAAAGTTGTGCTTATCTATTTGAAGTCTGCCAACCTGTTGGCAGCATGAGCTATTATTGTCCATAGACCATATATTATTTAGAAAACTGCCAACTTGTTAGCAGCATGAGCTATTACTGTTCCAAGCTCTGTATATCATTTTAAAGACTGCCAACTTGTTGGCAGCATGAGCTATTACTGTCCACAGACCAAATATTATTTAGAAAACTGCCAACTTGTTGGCAGCATGAGCTGTTTTGTCTTCAAAGTTGTGCTTATCTATTTGAAGTCTGCCAACCTGTTGGCAGCATGAGCTATTATTGTCCACAGACCAAATATTATTTAGAAAACTGCCAACTTGTTGGCAGCATGAGCTATTATTGTCCACAGACCAAATATTATTTAGAAAACTGCCAACTTGTTGGCAGCATGAGCTATTATTGTCCACAGACCAAATATTATTTAGAAAACTGCCAACTTGTTGGCAGCATGAGCTATTACTGTTCCAAGCTCTGTATATCATTTTAAAGACTGCCAACTTGTTGGCAGCATGAGCTATTATTGTCCATAGACCATATATTATTTAGAAAACTGCCAACTTGTTGGCAGCATGAGCTGTTTTGTCTCCAAAGTTGTGCTTATCTATTTGAGGTCTGCCAACCTGTTGGCAGCATGAGCTATTGCTGTTCCAAGCTCTGTATATCATTTTAAAGACTGCCAACTTGTTGGCAGCATGAGCTATTATTATCCACAGACCAAATATTATTTAGAAAACTGCCAACTTGTTGGCAGCATGAGCTATTATTGTCCACAGACCAAATATTATTTAGAAAACTGCCAACTTGTTGGCAGCATGAGCTATTATTGTCCACAGACCAAATATTATTTAGAAAACTGCCAACTTGTTGGCAGCATGAGCTATTACTGTTCCAAGCTCTGTATATCATTTTAAAGACTGCCAACTTGTTGGCAGCATGAGCTATTACTGTCCACAGACCAAATATTATTTAGAAAACTGCCAACTTGTTGGCAGCATGAGCTGTTTTGTCTTCAAAGTTGTGCTTATCTATTTGAAGTCTGCCAACCTGTTGGCAGCATGAGCTATTATTGTCCATAGACCATATATTATTTAGAAAACTGCCAACTTGTTAGCAGCATGAGCTATTACTGTTCCAAGCTCTGTATATCATTTTAAAGACTGCCAACTTGTTGGCAGCATGAGCTATTACTGTCCACAGACCAAATATTATTTAGAAAACTGCCAACTTGTTGGCAGCATGAGCTATTACTGTTCCAAGCTCTGTATATCATTTTAAAGACTGCCAACTTGTTGGCAGCATGAGCTATTATTGTCCACAGACCAAATATTATTTAGAAAACTGCCAACTTGTTGGCAGCATGAGCTGTTTTGTCTTCAAAGTTGTGCTTATCTATTTGAAGTCTGCCAACCTGTTGGCAGCATGAGCTATTATTGTCCATAGACCATATATTATTTAGAAAACTGCCAACTTGTTAGCAGCATGAGCTATTACTGTTCCAAGCTCTGTATATCATTTTAAAGACTGCCAACTTGTTGGCAGCATGAGCTATTACTGTCCACAGACCAAATATTATTTAGAAAACTGCCAACTTGTTGGCAGCATGAGCTGTTTTGTCTTCAAAGTTGTGCTTATCTATTTGAAGTCTGCCAACCTGTTGGCAGCATGAGCTATTACTGTTTCAAGCTCTGTATATCATTTTAAAGACTGCCAACTTGTTGGCAGCATGAGCTATTATTGTCCACAGACCAAATATTATTTAGAAAACTGCCAACTTGTTGGCAGCATGAGCTGTTTTGTCTTCAAAGTTGTGCTTATCTATTTGAAGTCTGCCAACTAGTTGGCAGCATGAGCTATTATTGTCCATAGACCATATATTATTCAGAAATCTGCCAACTTGTTGGCAGCATGAGCTGTTTTGTCTCCAAAGTTGTGCTTATCTATTTGAAGTCTGCCAACCTGTTGGCAGCATGAGCTATTATTGTTCCAAGCTCTGTATATCATTTTAAAGACTGCCAACTTGTTGGTAGCATGAGCTATTATTGTCCATAGACCATATATTATTTAGAAAACTGCCAACGTATTGGCAGCATGAGCTGTTTTGTCTCCAAAGTTGTGCTTATCTATTTGAAGTCTGCCAACCTGTTGGCAGCATGAGCTATTATTGTTCCAAGCTCTGTATATCATTTTAAAGACTGCCAACTTGTTGGCAGCATGAGCTATTATTGTCCACAGACCAAATATTATTTAGAAAACTGCCAACTTGTTGGCAGCATGAGCTGTTTTGTCTTCAAAGTTGTGCTTATCTATTTGAAGTCTGCCAACCTGTTGGCAGCATGAGCTATTACTGTTTCAAGCTCTGTATATCATTTTAAAGACTGCCAACTTGTTGGCAGCATGAGCTATTATTGTCCACAGACCAAATATTATTTAGAAAACTGCCAACTTGTTGGCAGCATGAGCTGTTTTGTCTTCAAAGTTGTGCTTATCTATTTGAAGTCTGCCAACTAGTTGGCAGCATGAGCTATTATTGTCCATAGACCATATATTATTCAGAAATCTGCCAACTTGTTGGCAGCATGAGCTGTTTTGTCTCCAAAGTTGTGCTTATCTATTTGAAGTCTGCCAACCTGTTGGCAGCATGAGCTATTATTGTTCCAAGCTCTGTATATCATTTTAAAGACTGCCAACTTGTTGGCAGCATGAGCTATTATTGTCCATAGACCATATATTATTTAGAAAACTGCCAACGTATTGGCAGCATGAGCTGTTTTGTCTCCAAAGTTGTGCTTATCTATTTGAAGTCTGCCAACCTGTTGGCAGCATGAGCTATTATTGTCCACAGACCAAATATTATTTAGAAAACTGCCAACTTGTTGGCAGCATGAGCTGTTTTGTCTTCAAAGTTGTGCTTATCTATTTGAAGTCTGCCAACTAGTTGGCAGCATGAGCTATTATTGTCCATAGACCATATATTATTCAGAAAACTGCCAACTTGTTGGCAGCATGAGCTGTTTTGTCTCCAAAGTTGTGCTTATCTATTTGAAGTCTGCCAACCTGTTGGCAGCATGAGCTATTATTGTTCCAAGCTCTGTATATCATTTTAAAGACTGCCAACTTGTTGGTAGCATGAGCTATTATTGTCCATAGACCATATATTATTTAGAAAACTGCCAACGTATTGGCAGCATGAGCTGTTTTGTCTCCAAAGTTGTGCTTATCTATTTGAAGTCTGCCAACCTGTTGGCAGCATGAGCTATTATTGTTCCAAGCTCTGTATATCATTTTAAAGACTGCCAACTTGTTGGCAGCATGAGCTATTATTGTCCATAGACCATATATTATTTAGAAAACTGCCAACTTGTTGGCAGCATGAGCTGTTTTGTCTCCAAAGTTGTGCTTATCTATTTGAAGTCCGCCAACCGGTTGGCAGCATGAGCAATTGCTGTTCCAAGCTCTGTATATCATTTTAAAGACTGCCAACTTGTTGGCAGCATGAGCTATTATTGTCCACAGACCAAATATTATTTAGAAAACTGCCAACTTGTTGGCAGCGTGAGCTGTTTTGTCTCCAAAGTTGTGCTTATCTATTTGAAGTCTGCCAACCTGTTGACAGCATGAGCTATTGCTGTTCCAAGCTCTGTATATCATTTTAAAGACTGCCAACTTGTTGGCAGCATGAGCTATTATTGTCCATAGACCATATATTATTTAGAAAACTGCCAACTTGTTGGCAGCATGAGCTGTTTTGTCTCCAAAGTTGTGCTTATCTATTTGAGGTCTGCCAACCTGTTGGCAGCATGAGCTATTGCTGTTCCAAGCTCTGTATATCATTTTAAAGACTGCCAACTTGTTGGCAGCATGAGCTATTATTGTCCACAGACCAAATATTATTTAGAAAACTGCCAACTTGTTGGCAGCATGAGCTATTATTGTCCACAGACCAAATATTATTTAGAAAACTGCCAACTTGTTGGCAGCATGAGCTGTTTTGTCTCCAAAGTTGTGCTTATCTATTTGAAGTCTGCCAACCTGTTGGCAGCATGAGCTATTGCTGTTCCAAGCTCTGTATATTATTTTAAAGACTGCCAACTTGTTGGCAGCATAAGCTATTATTGTCCACAGACCATATATTATTTAGAAAACTGCTAACTTGTTAGCAGCATAAGCTGTTTTGTCTCCAAAGTCAGTTCCAGTCTTCTGGAATCATTTCAAATCTTCTGATAGCAATATGAAGTCATTCGTATGCAGTATCAAATTTTTTGCCATATCTTTGAAGATATAAGATAATTATTAAAAATTTATCTTAGTATGGCATATACTTTGAGTCATTTTCTATCGAGGTACACAAAAAATACATTTTGTTTAGGAACTTTTAAATGGAATTGTTGAAAAAGGGCTGGAATTTTCGGAATTAGAACCTATCAATTATTTTCAATCATTAAATAGGTTGTCTAATATTTTGGTTCTAAAATGATTAATTAAAAAACTCAACATTACAATTAAATACAATTTTAATTAAAACCGATATTAATCCACCAATTTCTATTTATTAAATCATTTTTATGTTTATAAATTTGTCGTTTTCTTTAATATTTAGTGAATTCCAAAATTCGGCGTTTCCTAAAGTTCCATTTTCTTTTATCCCTATCATTTTCGGTGATTCAATGTAGAGGTACCTCAAATTTGATTCTAAATTTTTATTCATTGGGGTCCAATTAATGTTGGCGATGTTTGGGTTTCTAAAAAGGAAACATTTTTTATCATCTAGGTTCCTATTCTGCGAAAATTGAATTGTAAGGTTTTGGATTATAGATGGCACTAGAATTGTGTCTATGTAAAGTTTGACTTCTTTAAAAAAAAAATTCTTTACTAATAATATAGACATAAAAACTATCTTATTCTAGTGTTAAACCCTAGGTTAAGACTGAATAACAACTAAAAATAAAACAAAGATAAACATTTATGTTTAGGTACTTTTTTTAATGGTTTTTGTCTTTGTTGTTTTTTTTTAATTTTATAAATACCTCAAAATTTTAGGTAAATAAATCCCCCTTTAGCCTTTAAAACTAAATACCCGTATATTCAACAACACTCTTTAACCACAATTTTATTCCTCATTATTCCCAATGGTGACTAATTCTACAGTTGATACGAAAAGAAACAGTTCACGATTAAGACAACGTTGTGGTTAAAAAATTCCCAACAACCTCTTTATTATTTATTAAACGTCCTAATTCGTACGGGATTTTTAAACTTTGTTGATTCATCGTGACGTCAACATCCTTAAAAAAGGAAGTTGTAATCACCAAACAAATTGAAATCCCAGGTTTCCTAAAATTCTCGATAAATTGCTTGGAATTATCAAGCCGCTTTATTATTACTTCGGTATAAATACCACAAACAATTTATTCTTCATTCATTCAAAATCATTCGTTTGGACTTTAAAGAGGTTTAAGTGATTAAAAATGTCTCAAGATCAATTTGTTATCCCTCAAAGTGCTTTTGATCGAGTTGTGGAAGATTTTTATAAAACAGTAAGTAAATTTTTTTTTGTTTTTTTTTCTTGATTTAAGAAATTATTTCTTAGCACTCATTGGATCAATATCCGGTGAGATTCCCCAACGATCAACACGTGATTAAATCAACTCCATCAACATTGCAAACAATTTTTGAAATTACCTCCCAGAACGCAACTCAAGAAATTACCACAGCTTCCAACGTCATCATGAGTTCAATCGATACATCAACCGACTCAATCGTTTCATCAACCAACTCAATCGTTTCATCAACCGACTCAATCGTTTCATCAACCAACTCAATCATAACATCAACCAACGCAACCAACACCAATTTAACTTCGCTTATAAACGAAGTTTTCGTAAATAACTCTACGGAATCAACCATAACCAATTTAACCTCCTCTACTTCTTCGAATGTATTGACGGAAGTGACCGATTTTAAAGGGGATACTACGACCAATTTGATCGATGTTGTTCACTCAACTTTAAGAGGTGTTGATGTTAACACAACCGATTATTTACCGGAAGGGCATCATTACCATAAAGATAATACCGGTTTTATTATATTGGGGGTGGTTCTTGTCGTTTTGATAATTTCGATTATTACGGGTTTTGCTTTGTATTATCGCAAGAAAAAAATGATTATGAAAATTGAAGGACAGAATTATCGTCAAAGCTCTAATAGTCATGTTGTACAATTTTCGGATGAACAAAATTGTTCTGGGAGTGGCCAACAAACTCAAAGAAATCGTCTATAAATATAAATAATAATGTTTTAGATCTATTTATGTCATATTTATTATTAATTAATTAACACTTGTTTTTCTTGAGAATATCAATAAAATTCGTATTTATTTATTTAACATTTTTTTTGTTCGAATACTCAGTACATAAGGGTGTCCCGCCGGGTCACGATGGATCATGCGTGACCCACCGTGAGCGATGATCAATTCTTGTACCACTCACGTGAATGTGCGTGATTGTTGCCCCGATTGAATCAGGCTCGAGTCACGTGATTTAGTTATGATATTCACGTGAGTGGCGTGCGTGATCCGCGTGGATTTAGATAATAAGTCACTCACGCGTACATCTCTATTTAACCAACTATAATGGCTGGATAGATATACCGGATAAAATCACTATTCGTTCAATCACTACTCTACAGACTTCATGATGTGTGTAGAATCTTGCTTCTAAATCAACGTTGTTTCTGAGATATGGGCAATTCACTCCTGATTGAAGTGGGCAATATGCGTTTAATTCTGTAACAGAACTATTTTTGAATTCAGAATTGTCAGTTTGACCGATTTGACCAAGTTTGACATAGTAATATTGTAGCTAATAGAGCTACAACCCTTTGGGCCTGTGTTTGCAATGAAAAGCATGTATCTAGTGTCCCCTATGTCGGTGCTGATATTTTTCGTCTTACCAACCCAACCTTGGGGCGCCGAATATATTAGGATGGTTCTGGTTCAAATATACAAGGTTAGGTTGGGTTGAATGGAAAGCAAGATAGTGCTCCTGGAAGACCATTTTTCGTATGCAGATTACATATTGTTGACAGAAAACTAGATATTGCCTGCAGAAGCTTATATGCTATTTGCAAAAAGTTAGATATTGCTAACAGAGTATATATTGTTGAGAGGAAAATAGATACTTCTCTGGAAGGCAAGATGTTGCTCTGGGAAAACTGAACTTTGCTTGTAGAAGACTAAATAAAGCTTGCAAAACGCTAAATATTGCTTGCAAAAGATTAAATATTGCTTGCCAGAAGACTATATGCAGTTTATAAAAAACTAGATACTGCTGGATACTGCTGGTAGACTATATATTGATGGTAAAAGACTAAATGTTATATTTGGAGGACTAGATACACCATTTCGAGAACCAAATACTTTTTGCAGAAAATTAGAGATTATTGGAGAAGACTGTATTACTTGTGGATGGCTTAACAATGGTAGCAAAAGGTTTTAAACTGGTTATAAGGAATTATACTGCTTTTGCAAGATTAGAGAGTGCTTTTAGAAGACTAGATATTACTTCTGGAAGATTGACCACTACTTGCAGAAGATTAAACACTATCTTCTAAAAAACTGCACGCTCTTTGATGAAGACTGCTTGTATATTGATGGTAAATGATTGAAGATACTGCATTTGGAGAACTAAATGCTGCCTGTAGAAGATTATAGATTGGAAGAGAAGACTATGTTACTATTTACTGGACGAAGACTGCATACTGGTTAAAAGGAATTATATTGCTTTTATGATGTTGTTTGTAGAAGTCTAAATATTACTTCTGGAAGACTAAATATTGCTTTTAGAAGACTGAACACTGCTTGAAAAAGACTAAACACTACTTTCCAGAAGACTACATGCTATTTGCTGATTACTATATATTGGTGGTAAAAGACTAAATGTTGCGTTTAGAGGACTAGATACTGCATTTTGAAAACTAGATACTTTTTGCAAGATGTTAAAGATTATTAGAGAAAAGTAAATAAGGTTTTGGAAGATTAGAATCTGCTTCTAGAAAACTAAATATTGCTTCTGGAAGGCTAAACACTGCTTGAAAAAAACCAAACACTGCTTGAAAAAGACTAAACACTACTTTCCAGAAGACTACATGCTATTTGCTGATTACTATATATTGGTGGTAAAAGACTAAATGTTGCGTTTAGAGAACTAGATCCTGCACTTTGAAAACTAGATACTTTTTGCAAGATGTTAAAGATTATTAGAGAAGAGTAAATAAGGTTTTGGAAGATTAGAATCTGCTTCTAGAAAACTAAATATCGCTTCTGGAAGGCTAAACACTGCTTGAAAAAAACCAAACACTGCTTGAAAAAGGCTAAACACTACTTTTCAGAAGATTACATGCTATTTGCTGATTACTATATGTTGGTGGTAAAAGACTAAATGTTGCGTTTAGAGAACTAGATCCTGCACTTTGAAAACTAGATACTTTTTGCAAGATGTTAAAGATTATTAGAGAAGAGTAAATAAGGTTTTGGAAGATTAGAATCTGCTTCTAGAAAACTAAATATCGCTTCTGGAAGGCTAAACACTGCTTGAAAAAAACCAAACACTGCTTGAAAAAGACTAAACACTACTTTCCAGAAGACTACATGCTATTTGCTGGTTACTATATGTTGGTGGTAAAAGACTAAATGTTGCGTTTAGAGGACTAGATACTGCATTTTGAAAACTAGATACTTTTTGCAAGATGTTAAAGATTATTAGAGAAGAGTAAATAAGGTTTTGGAAGATTAGAATCTGCTTCTAGAAAACTAAATATTGCTTCTGGAAGGCTAAACACTGCTTGAAAAATACCAAACACTGCTTGAAAAAGACTAAACACTACTTTCCAGAAGACTACATGCTATTTGCTGATTACTATATGTTGGTGGTAAAAGACTAAATGTTGCGTTTAGAGGACTAGATACTGCATTTTGAAAACTAGATACTTTTTGCAAGATGTTAAAGATTATTAGAGAAGAGTAAATAAGGTTTTGGAAGATTAGAATCTGCTTCTAGAAAACTAAATATTGCTTCTGGAAGGCTAAACACTGCTTGAAAAATACCAAACACTGCTTGAAAAAGACTAAACACTACCTTCCAGAAGACTACATGCTATTAGCTGATTACTATATGTTGGTGGTAAAAGACTAAATGTTGCGTTTAGAGGACTAGATACTGCATTTTGAAAAATAGATACTTTTTGCAAGATGTTAAAGATTATTAAAGAAGAGTAAATAAGGTTTTGGAAGATTAGAATCTGCTTCTAGAAAACTAAACATTGCTTCTGGAAGGCTAAGCACTGCTTGAAAAAAACCAAACACTGCTTGAAAAAGACTAAACACTACTTTCCAGAAGACTACATGCTATTTGCTGATTACTATATGTTGGTGGTAAAAGACTAAATGTTGCGTTTAGAGAACTAGATACTGCATTTTGAAAACTAGATACTTTTTGCAAAATGTTAAAGATTATTAGAGAAGAGTAAATAAGGTTTTGGAAGATTAGAATCTGCTTCTAGAAAACTAAATATTGCTTCTGGAAGGCTAAACACTGCTTGAAAAAAACCAAACACTGCTTGAGAAAGACTAAACACTACTTTTCAGAAGACTACATGCTATTTGCTGATTACTATATATTGGTGGTAAAAGACTAAATCTTGCGTTTAGAGGTCTAGATCCTGCACTTTGAAAACTAGATACTTTTTGCAAGATGTTAAAGATTATTAGAGAAGAGTAAATAAGGTCTTGGAAGATTAGAATCTGCTTCTAGAAAACTAAATATTGCTTCTGGAAGGCTAAACACTGCTTGAAAAAACCAAACACTGCTTGAAAAAGGCTAAACACTACTTTCCAGAAGACTACATGCTATTTGCTGATTACTATATATTGGTGGTAAAAGATTAAATGTTGCGTTTAGAGGACTAGATACTGCATTTTGAAAACTAGATACTTTTTGCAAGATGTTAAAGATTATTAGAGAAGAGTAGATAAGGACTAGAATCTGCTTCTAGAAGACCAGGAACTGTTTGCAGAAACTACATACTATGTTGACTGATTGCATTGGGAAGATTAAATAATGCTTACAAAAGATTGAATACCACCTGTAGATGATTAAATACTGTCTTTAGAGAACATACTGTTGGCAGAAGAGTACGAATTGTTCTGAAAGGCAACATATTACCCTGGAAAGAAATACTGCATAATATAAAGCAGAATATAGATTACTGGTGGAGATTTAATAAATAGAATGATGTATAAGGACAACACACGACTGCTTATTGTAAGAGAAACATAAATACAACATATTAAGTCTAGTATTAGTTTTAGTTTCATTTCAATTCAAATATTCAAGGTTGGGTTGGGTGGGGTTTATTCGTACATCTGAAAAAAATTCTTGAATAAAGACCTCTATGATGAATAGTTTCTGAAATAATGTACTTTACATACTGATTTGGCAACCCTGTATATTTAAACTGAAGTAAAATCTTAGTAGAATCTTTCCACTTTTAGATCTAGTGTTAGTTCTAGTTTTATATCATTGGATCTAACTCCAGATCTAGAATTAGAAACATTTGGGTTTACTCGTACATCTCTTAGACGGCTAAGCTGAAATGATTCTAGTTCTATGTCCAGTGCTAGTTTTAGTTTTACTTCTATTTAAATATACAGGGTTGGGTTGGGTTAGGTTTGGTTTAGACGTGCATCTAAAAACATTTTTTTTAACGAACTTTCAGAAGTAGTACTTTGAAAGTGCCATCTTTAACAATGCTCTAATAGTGCCCTTAGGAAGGATTTTTGGAACAGGCTTTATATAAACTTTTTTTCATTGATTTTTGTTATATAGACCCTCTTTTAACATCTCTTATTTGGTAATATTCATCACTAAATATTTTACTAACTGATTTGGCCACTCTGTATCCTTATTTTAGATTATATACAGGATGGGGTTCGGTTGAGTTTAGCCATGCATCTAAATCATTTTTTTAACCTCCTCTTTAAGGCCTCTGTAATGAATAATTTCTAAACTAGAGTACTTTATAAACTAATTCGGCAACCTTATATATCTTAATCGAAGTAAAACTAGAACTAACACTACACCTAGAAGTGGAAGTTGGTTGTGGGTTTAGCCGTGCGTCTTTGACGTTACTAAAATACCGCGGTTCATGATATCTATGTATTCAAACGATTCGAGCCAAAATGGTGATTTGACAGCATGTCAGTGACCAGGTGTACGAATAGGGAGTTTATGCGTGAGAAAAACGTTTTGCTCCGCCCCCGATTCGAGAACATTATTAAACTTCACCTTTCGTTTCTTCGGTGGCTGATGCTGCTTAAAACAAACTTGATAAGCTACCAGGAGCCTTGAACTGCTTTCAAAAATGTTGATACTACCTCTGGAAGACTTGATAATGTTTCTAGAAGCCTTAACATAGCTTTCAGAAGGCTTGAACTGCTTCCACAATATTTTATACTGCAGCTGAAAGACTTGATACTATTTCTAGAAGATTTTAAATGATTCCAAAAGATTTGATACCGTTTGTAAAACTACTGGCAAAAAAATATTTGAAAATGCAAAGTCTTAAAGAAGACATTTTTATTGCAAAAGGCATGAAATTGTTAATACAATTTGATTTTGCTTCTAAAATACCAAATACTGCTAGGATACAAAATGTTCATTTCAAAAATTGAAAAAATTTCAATTATAGACCAAATATTGCTTGTGAAGGTGTAAGCACTGTTGATATAAGGCATTTCTATTGCAAATTAACCATAGGCACCAGATACATGGACGTTTTTCATGTCACTTTTGTTTTGAGAACAGTCATTCGTCGTTTGAATCTTTTCCCAATTCAGTTTTTTCACTATCCAGCACCCATACTTATTTTCAAAAACCGGCGCTTATGAAGCTACGAAGATTGTGTTAGATGTACCACTGACGATCTAAAGATAAATCAGTTAGCTGCAGAATTCTTCGAATCCTCTATTTGGGCATCGTAAGCCTTACACAAATTGCTGGTTCTGGTCCTAAAAACGCTTTAGCACTACCTCATCTGCTGTTTCATTGGCAGCACTTCCAGAGTGACCTCAGTGTAGTTAAAACGACGAACCGTTTGAGCCATCTGTATTTTCACACAAATTTTGATAATCCTCTACTTGATTTCGAGCTTTGTGGAAATGAGTTACTCAGCTTGTGTTCTCATTTAATCCCAAGATTATTCCTCACTTGCGCAATCAGTAATAAAAAAGTCCAATATAATTATATTTACAAACTCACTTCTACAGAATTATGTATTTAGAAATCTGAAACTAGCAACTAACGCCATTAACAACGACAACATTCTGATCTGAAATAATACTTTGACGTCCTTCAACATCGGCAAATACAGAAAAAAAGGGATTAACTAACTAGAAACTGACGAAGTGACCTATTTACCTTTATTAGCTGTTTCCACCAAAACTTATTTTCGAAAGTAAGTCCTTTTTTCGTAGACAAGAACGGATATATTCAAAAAAAATGTTAACTTGAATGGTTGTGGTCCGCCGAACCAACGGTTGCAAATTGCTAAAAGACTCTGTAAGTCGATAGTTAAACTTGCAGGAAAAGATTTTATTAATCATAAAATCGTGGCTAAGAGAAAATACTGGAAATTATTTGACAGCAGACTTGCAGGAAAAAAACTTTATGATTAAAGTGGCTAAGAGAAAATACAGGAAATTATTTTCAGGATTCTGAGATGACCGCTAGGAGGTGCAAATACCATCTTTAATGTCTTGAAATCTTAACAATTAAACAATTAGTCATTTTAGGAATGGTATCTCAATTTTAAGATACTTGTACATTTCAGTTTCAGTCCAGTCCCAGTATATTCCGGGTTCATGCCGGGATTTCATGAAATAAGATTTATCGTTTAGAAGTCTGGGAGCATTACGAAAGATTTGCAATGAAAATACGATTGGCACCAAATAAATTAATTTTCTGGAAGCATTTCAAGCCTTATAGACGCAATGTCAAGTATTCTGACAGCAATATCAAATCTTTTGTTAGCATTCCAAATGTTTTGGAAGCAATTTTGATCTTCTAGAAGCAATATTAAGCCTACCTGAGCCAATATCGAGACTTTTGTAACCATTTTAAATCTTCTAGAAGTAGTATCAAGTCTTCTGGTATCTTCTCGAGTCTTCTGAAAGCATTTCAAATCTTCCAGAAACAGTATAAAGTCTTACAGGGGCTACATCTAATCTTTTGGAAGCATTTTAAAATATCTAGAAGCAGTATCGATTCTTAATTATTAAAATCTTCTAGAAGCAGTATCAAGTCTTTTGGAAACTTCTCAAGTCTTCTGAAAGCATTTGAAATCTTCTGGAAGCAGTATAAAGTCTTACAGGGACAGTATCAAGCCTTTAGGAAGCATTTTAAAACATCTAGAAGCAGTATCAAGTCTTCTGGAATCTTCTCGAGTCTTCTGAAAGCGTTTCAAATCTTCCAGAAATAGTATAAAGTCTTACAGGGGCTATATCTAATCTTTTGGAAGCATTTTAAAATATCTAGAAGCAGTATCGATTCTTAATTATTAAAATCTTCTAGAAGCAGTATCAAGTCTTTTGGAAACTTCTCAAGTCTTCTGAAAGCATTTGAAATCTTCTGGAAGCAGTATAAAGTCTTACAGGGACAGTATCAAGCCTTTAGGAAGCATTTTAAAACATCTAGAAGCAGTATCAAGTCTTCTGGAATCTTCTCGACTCTTCTGAAAGCATTTCAAATCTTCCAGAAACAGTATAAAGTCTTACAGGGGCTATATCTAATCTTTTGAAAGCATTTTAAAATATCTAGAAGCAGTATTGATTCTTAATTATTAAAATCTTCTAGAAGCAGTATCAAGTCTTTTGGAAACTTCTCAAGTCTTCTGAAAGCCTTTAAAATCGTCTAGAAGCAGTATAAAGTCTTATAGGGGCAGTACCAAACCTTTAGGAAGCATTTTAAAACATCTAGAGGCAGTATCAAGTCTTCTGGAAGTAGTATCCAGTCTTTTGGAAGCACTTCAAGTAATTTTGAAGCATTTCAAGTCTTCTAAAAGTAATGTTGAGATTGATCCATGTTGCAAGCAAATAATTTTGAATAAAATAAAAGACGAAAGCGAACTTTGCACTTGCTGAATTTATTATTTATATCGGGACCGGTTTCGAAGTTTAATACTTCATCTTCAGCCGAAAACTGAACAAAATTGAACAAAGTCAATAAAAATAATAATCTTATGCTACTTTAGAGGTTAAATACAATAAAATGTTGTGATACTCACTGTTAAAGAGCGAAGCTACAGAAGAATGGAATGTAATTTAAACATTTGAAATGTTGCACGTGGAAGTTAATTAAATAATTGAAATCGATGTCAATAGTTAATGATGAATAAGAAGATATTAAAATGTTAAAATATTATAAATTACTTAAGCGATACAACGATCTTGGCGGAACGAGAAGAAGAGACTGGTGACGAGAATTCACGACGCATATAACCGGAAAAGCAAGTGAAATCAAAGAACCGTAAAAAATTAAATTTTAAATTTTTAAATGTTTAAATTTTTAATTTGAAATTATTTAAATATGAAAATATAGGTTTATGGATGAGTTGAAGTTGTTCATTTAAAAGTTGACAATTATTATTATTATTATGTTTAGTAATTTCTAAGATTTCAAGTAAGTCCATTTTATAACCTTTATTACAGGAATGTAAAAGTTCAACTCCTCCATAATCTATGTGATGTCCTGTATCTATATGATGTTTATAAATATTCGAGTTGGTTTTAATTTTGTGTTCGCGAATTCTAGCCCCCAACCTCCTTCCTGTCTGTCCGATATAAATGCAATTACAATTAGAACATCTGACCAAATACACTCCGCTCTCTTCAAAAATATTATGTTTCTTTTTAGTGTGATTAGTAAGTAAATTAGCGATTGAGTGACGATTAGAATATGCAATGTTGATGTTGTAATTTAAAAATATTTTACGAAATTTGTTAGTTAAGACATTAAATTGTAAAGGTTTATAATTCATTTTTTCAGTATTAGATTTATTAAATAATGGGTCTCTTTGTATACGTATTTCATTAAATAAACGATTGATCCTACCGATAGGGAAACCATTGGAATGGGCCAGACCATAAATGAATTCAAGTTCTTTATTTCTGTTAGTTTCAGATAATGGGTAATCAAATAATCTTTTAATTAGGAAACGGAAATTGGCAAATTTATGTTGGTTAGGATGTGATGATGAATATGGAATAGTGGCAGAAACAGATGATGGTTTTCTAAAAATATCGTAACCAATGTAGTTATCATCCTCTCTAGTTAAAGTTAAGTCAAGAAAATTTATAGATTTATCATTCTCTATCTCAATAGTAAAGTTCAGGCTATTATGTAATTTATTGATGTATTTATGAAAGTTATGAAGTTCACTCATATCACCACTCCACACACACAAGACATCATCTACGTATCTATGCCAAGAAAAGATGTGTTTTAAAAAAGGATTTCTTGAATTAATGATATGTTTATCTTCGATATTGTTTAAAAATATTTCAGCAAAAAGTCCAGACAACGGCATCCCCATCGGAAGACCATCGGAAAGAGAATAAAATTCATTATTGAAACTGCAGTAATTTTGAGAGACAATAAGTTTGACAATATTATTGAAATTATTGATGTCATCATTATTATTAAAATGTGAATTAAATAAATCAGAGATCAATTCAAGAGTGTATTCGAGGGGTACACTTGGATATAGGTTAGTAACATCGAAGGAAACAAGTATACAACCATCAACGTTAACATTTTTAGTTTGGTTTATAAATTGAATAGAATTCTTAATTGAGTAAGAAGGAGTAAAATCTATTTGTTTAAAAATATTATACATAAAATTGATAAGTTTTCTAGTAGGTGAATTACCAAAATTCGTTATTGGCCTGATGGGCATTCCTTCTTTGTGAAGTTTAGGTAATGAATATAATTTAGGTAAACTAGGTTTAATGTCTAAAAAATAAGAAGCTTGAAATTTTCTATTAGGGTTATTGAGAAACGGTGTGTACTTGATCAGAGTATCTTTACAAGAAATTATGACTTCTCTAGTTTTTTTAATTATTTTGTCTAGTGGGTTAAAATTTATTTTTATATAATTATTAGAAGCTAAAAAATCAAGAGTTTTATTGACGTATATGTCTCTATCTAATATGACATTGCCTGCCCCTTTGTCAGCTCTGATAAAAACCGCATTGTTAGTATTTAATTTTTGTTTAATTGATTTAATACATTTCCAATTATCTAAATTTTCTTTATTTATTTTATTAATAATTTTAGTTTTGTTGTTATTATTTAAGAAATGTATTATATCACTTTTGATTTCATTATAGTGAGGATTGTCCTTAATTAATGAAATACGTATACAAAGAGACCCATTATTTAATAAATCTAATACTGAAAAAATGAATTATAAACCTTTACAATTTAATGTCTTAACTAACAAATTTCGTAAAATATTTTTAAATTACAACATCAACATTGCATATTCTAATCGTCACTCAATCGCTAATTTACTTACTAATCACACTAAAAAGAAACATAATATTTTTGAAGAGAGCGGAGTGTATTTGGTCAGATGTTCTAATTGTAATTGCATTTATATCGGACAGACAGGAAGGAGGTTGGGGGCTAGAATTCGCGAACACAAAATTAAAACCAACTCGAATATTTATAAACATCATATAGATACAGGACATCACATAGATTATGGAGGAGTTGAACTTTTACATTCCTGTAATAAAGGTTATAAAATGGACCTACTTGAAATCTTAGAAATTACTAAACATAATAATAATAATAATTGTCAACTTTTAAATGAACAACTTCAACTCATCCATAAACCTATATTTTCATATTTAAATAATTTCAAATTAAAAATTTAAACATTTAAAAATTTAAAATTTAATTTTTTACGGTTCTTTGATTTCACTTGCTTTTCCGGTTATATGCGTCGTGAATTCTCGTCACCAGTCTCTTCTTCTCGTTCCGCCAAGATCGTTGTATCGCTTAAGTAATTTATAATATTTTAACATTTTAATATCTTCTTATTCATCATTAACTATTGACATCGATTTCAATTATTTAATTAACTTCCACGTGCAACATTTCAAATGTTTAAATTACATTCCATTCTTCTGTAGCTTCGCTCTTTAACAGTGAGTATCACAACATTTTATTGTATTTAACCTCTAAATTAGCATAAGATTATTATTTTTATTGACTTTGTTCAATTTTGTTCAGTTTTCGGCTGAAGATGAAGTATTAAACTTCGAAACCGGTCCCGATATAAATAATAAATTCAGCAAGTGCAAAGTTCGCTTTCGTCTTTTATTTTATTCTAAAAGTAAGTATAAGGTCTTCTGGAAACATTGTAAGTCATCTGGAAATATTTTAAGTATTCTAGAAGCAGTATCAGTCTTCTGGAAACATTCCAAGTATTCTGGAAACCATATCAAGTTTCTTAGATACAATATCAAGTCTTCTGGAAGCATCTTAGGTCTTCTAACAGCGACATAAAGTACTTTGGAAGCATTGTAGGTCGTCTGGACACTCTTCAAGTCCTCTAGATGCAATATCAAGGCTTCTAAAAGCGTTGTAAGTCATCTGTAAGCATTGTAAGTCGTCTGGATGCATTGTAAGACATCTGTAAATTCATCATTTCAAGTCCTCTAGAAATATCAGTCTAGAAATTCAAGTCTACTGAAAGCAATATAAAGAATTCTTAAGACAGTATCAAATCATCTAGAGGTAACAACATCAAGTCTTCTGGAAACATTTTAAGTTTTCTAGATGCTATATCAAGTTATCTGAAAGCATTTTAAGTCGTCTGGAAGTATTTTAAATCCTCTAGAAGCAGTAACAGTCTTCTGGAAGCCGCGGTACTTTATAAATCTAGGGACTTTAATTTGTATTCTTTTTAAAGCAATAATTTAAAAAATTGTTTTATTATCATAAAATTTGCGATAGGCAAATAATGCCCGCATGGAATACGCTGCATATTTTTCGAGGCATTTATGTTCTACAGCTTTCATTATCTTCTTCGTTTCTTCTAATTAGATAAGAAACCATTTTGAACGGAAAAAAAAACATCTTAACGTCATCATGTTAACATCATTTTACTTGACGTCATTTTCTGTGTTAATTGACTTACCCAATATTAGCAAAGTTAAGCCACATATCCAGAAATAATTGCGACATTTTCTTATCCATTTCGTTACTTCTCATATCAAGATTGCTATATAGAACGTAAATTGTGTCATCGGCATGGGAAACCCCTATGATAAATCGTTAAAATTGCTAAATTAATTTCTTAAACTTACCAAAGTTAAAATTTGGTCCGGTTCGAAGCTCCGATTTGCTTTTAGCCCCTCTATAATTAAAAACGTAATAATACACCGAAGAATTTGAGTTTTTCGCGTGCCATTTAACCGATTTTTCGATATCAACTATAAATAAACGATCCGATATCATCTTAAAAAAATTAAATTAATAATTATTTCGTTAAATTTTGATTCATTTACTTTAATTAAATCAGGAAATGTTGTTTCACTCAATTCTTTTTCGCCCAAATAAAATTTTCGGATTTTTTGAGTTATCTCGTCTAATTCATTTGCATCCACGGTATCTTTATATTCCAAGATGTATGGTAACAATGTATTAAAATGTTGTTTAAGGTGTTTTAAAGAGTTATTTCTGAAAAAATCAGCCCCCGGGTATAACCCTTCAGCTCCAACTTGAGAAAAAATTATTGGTAAATCCTCAATTTGCCCGGTTTTTAATAAAGTGTAAGGGTGATCGCTTAAAACGGGGGTTTTCGAGAATGACCCATCGATGACCACGCCGAAAGGTGAAATTGGGATATACAAAAATTTCTTTTAATAATAAAATTTGATTCGGTTATTTTTTTTTAATCTTACTTGGAAATGTTTCACTGCTTGAACGATTTGGTGGGAATTTCTCGATTTTAAACATTGAATCAACTCGAAACTTTCCGAAGTAGAACATCCTAAGAGATCGCCTAATTTAAACGCTTTTTTCTTCGAATTTTCCGCTAAAACCCAAGCGTTCAAAGCAGTCCCACTTTGAGCTATCCCGCGATTAAATAACCCCTTGGAAAGTTGGCTCATGTAGTGCAAATGAACGCTTGCACCCCCCGCTGACATTCCTGTTAATGTGATCGAGTTTGGGTTACCATTAAAAAATTTTACGTTGGATTTAATCCATTTTAACGCTAATATTTGATCCTTTATTCCTAAATTTCCCGGTTGAATTTCATCTTGCGTCGAAAGGAAACCTTAAAAAGAAATTCGATTTGATTAAAATTTAATTATTTTATTAGAAAAAATTACCCAAAGGTCCCAATCTGTAATTTAAGCTAACGTAAACGATATTTTCGCGTTCTAAAATGTATTTAGGACCGTATGTGCCACCGGAATTGAACATGAAAGCACCTCCGTGGATAAAAACTATAACGTTGTAAAGATCTTTTTTGGTGGGGTTTAAATCGATGGGGGTGTAAATGTTTAAATATAAGCAATCTTCGTCTCCGATAACCGGGTAATTTTCAGTATCTGGAGAATGATATAATTGGAGGCAAGTGTATAAATTGTTGGCAATCCAAGTTCCATTCCAAGATCTTTTCGGGATGGGCTCCTAAAACGAATAAATTTAAACAAATAAAAATATTTTGTTATAAAAATTACCTCAAATCTGTTTTGCCCGATTGGTGGCTCAGCATATGGAATACCTTCGAATGCATAAAAAAATTTCCCACTTATCGTTTGAGTTTTGTAACCCTCAATTTTCCCATTATTACTGTTTACTGTTAATTTAAAACAATTTAAATTGATTTATAAATAAAGAGGTCAAAGTATGGTTTACCTATTTTGGTTGATGCACCAATAAAACATACAATAATTAATTGGAATAACAATAAAAACATTTCAAATTGATTTGAAATAATCTTCCTTGACTATTTCCGTTTCAAGAATGATTCTAATTTTAATCTCGTTAATTTTGAAAGGTTAAAACTTTGATAACCTTAAGAACCTTTACTTAACCTTTAAAAAGGATTACAAATTTTTATTTTTTTACGAAATATTCGGTGATATGCACATCTTCCTTATCACTTAATAATATAAGATGTGTTAAAATGGACAGAATAAAAATGGAGAATGCTTAAGAATTGAGAATTCTAGAAGACCTGTGGGACACACATCAAGAAGTTTGAATCATTAAAAAGCTGAATACAGAAGAAGAAGAAGAAAAATCAACAGATCGAGTATAACTACGAAGGAAGAAATTGGCCAATCTGTAAACGGTCTTTGCCAAAAACTCATTTTGGAGGAATTACTAGAAATCGTGCCAGATTTTGTGGATTATTGTTTATTGTCGACGTATTTTAGTTGGAAAGACGAGTTTTGTCGCCGGTTATTCTTTGTGTTTTGAAGAGGAATCAGAAACTAAAACATTGCTTCGAAATGTTTGTGATATGGCAACATAGGAAGGAAAACCTCTAAGAGTTCTTAGTGGAAGCGAAAACTGCCAAATATTTGCCCTTCCTAATGTCCAGGACGACAAACGGTGGAACTTGGAGTATATCGGAAGAAGATACCAAGAGAGTCTATCAGTTTTATTATCAAGTTTGACATTAGCCAAACCATGCATGAGAGGGATGTGAGGCTCAAGAAGATTCAACAAATAGACTTCGACAAAGCAAAACTAACAAGTCAACTTCCTCACCGAGGTATCTCGTTTGAAGAAGATACTCGCTTCTGAACCAGACAAACGTATCGGCTTGTTGAAGAGGGAAGACGATTCTTATACCTCGGTTTGTTAATTTCTCAAGTTCTGACAACCCCATCACTGTCCAACCAGAGTCAAATCATCTTCCAACAGCGGATGATTGGAGTCTGGCCAAACTCATCTGCGAGGAAGAAAAGATAAGGTGGGCTGTTAATTCCTTCGCATCGTTCAAAACTCGAGGACCAGATGAGATCGCAGAGAATATTCCAGGGCTGCCTGGCAACACGCTACTTTCCGTGGATTTGGCGTGATGTTACAGTTAACTTCATACCGAAACCGGGCAAGCAGGACTACTTCCTGCTTGCCCGGTTTCGAAGTCTTACAAACCTATCAGCCTCTCCTCTTTTCTTCTGAAAACTTTAGAGAGACTGTGTGACAGATACATCAGAGATCTGATCACCAGACCACTGGACTCTGATCAACACGCTTACACACAGGGCAAGTCAACGCTGATGGCTCTCATCACTGTGGTTGACTTCATCAACGACGCTGTGGACCGCAAAGAGGGTGTCTTTCCCTGGGTGTCTTCATCGACGTTGAAAGAACCTTCGATCGAACGACCTTCTCAGGAATATACGAGGCTTTGGCTGAGCACAATGTTCCTCCGACCCTCTGTGGTTGGATAAAGAATACACTTAAGCATAGACTCGTGAAACTAAGGATTGGCAATCCCACCTTACAAGGTACCGTTACTAGGGGGTGTTCTCTCACCTCTATTGTGGAACCTTACACTCGACTTTAATCGCCTCTTAAAACGATTAAAACTAGCCCGCTTTAAAGCCGTTGGCTACGCTGATGACCTGACCATCCACATAAATGTACTCTCTGAAAGGATGCAGGTAGCACTCAACATAATTGAGACCTGGTGTAATAAACAAACTCTTTCAGCCAATCCCAAGAAGACCGAGATGGTAATTTTTACACGCTTACGCAGCCAGATTTAATCTACCAACGCTTGCGAACACTCCACTTAAACTTTCCAATGAGGATAAGTACTTGGGCTTAATTATGGATAGTAAGTTAACGTGGAAAGCCCACCTAGATTATATACTAAAAAAAGCATGCATTGCTCTTGGCCAATGCCGAAGGGCTGTTGGGAGGATATGGGGGTGGTTCCTTTTGGATCTACACTGTCGTAATTCGACCCATGCTAACTTATGGTGCTGTGGTGTGGTGGAATAGAACTTCAAAAATCACCACCAAGTATACAGAATTGCGTGTCTGTTTGTTACAGGTGCGATGCGCTCTAATCCCACCGCAGCCATGGAGGTCATGTTAAACCTGCCACCTCTACATCTCTACATACAAGAGGTGGCACTGGTAACCATGAAAAGACTACAATCAGTAGCTACCAAAAAGGTGGAGGTCACTGGTGATCGAACGTCTCTCTGGAGGGAAGCAGTCGGGGCCTCAGCCCTTTTGAAGTGTAAAGCGGATGATATACCGGCCAAATTCATCTTCTCTAAAAAGTACTTCACCAATAGCAGTTCCACAGTAACAGATACACATAACAACTTGAAAATCTACACTGATGGTTCAAAAAGACGATATGGGTCTGGTGCGGCAACCCTAGGATCCGCCTCTCAAAACCCTTAGGTAATTCCACCACCGTCGTTCAAGCAGAAACCACTACTATTAAACTTGCCGCTAACTTCATTGTTAACACCAAGAATCGGGGTAAGTACTTTACTATATTTAGAGACAGTAAACAATCTATTTTAGCTCTAAGCAACGTTAAGATAACGTCTGCCTTGCTAATGGATTATCACCTTGCACTGGAGGAGGCCTCGATCCACAATCGAGTCTCCATTCAATGGATAAAGGGTCACAATAGCCTTTATCCATTTAGTTAGCCAAAAGGGCAACTGGAAGACATTTTTGGGGCCCCGAGCCGATTGTCATCCCAGCCTTAACTACTCATATTGATATGATTAAGTACATTACCCACAAGAAATTTTTAAAAGCGTGAGACAATAATCCGGGCTGATTTCAAGCCAAGGAATTGCTAAAATATCCTTCAAAGAAAACTGCCCAGTATTTCATTGGGTTGGGCAAAACCACCCTTACATTAGCTACAGGTCTCCTCACGGGACACTGTAAGGTAAACAAGCATCTTCATAACTTGAGGATTGCTAATTCTCTTCTCTGTCGGGCCTGTGAACAGGACGACGAAACTGTAATTCACATTTTGTGTGACTGCCCCTCCTTAACCAACCTCAGAAAGAGGTTACTCGGGGAGAAGTGGCCGTCCACAAATGATATCAGGAACCTCCCTCTAAGTGACGTCCTGGCCTTTGGAAAAACCTTAGGCTGGTTGATGTGAACAGAGGTAGAGTGGGAATTACACAAGGGCCCATTAGGGCTTAAGTGTGGTGTGCGTTCATTCGCACACTCTCCCGGGTCCTTACATACATGACTATCAAGTATCGCCAAAGTCTGACAAAAGACCATAGAAATCCACCGACATAAAACAACATTAATAGAAAAGATGTAACTTAGCAGAACGTGGAAGATGATGGAAATTGAAAACCAGTTTTTTTGTCTTAAAAATACCTGTATTCGTCTTCGAAGTTGGTCGAATTAATTCTTTTGATGCAAATCCATCGTTTCTAATCATCTCGATGTTGGTCGCTAAAAATATCACGAGGCTAGATTACACTTCGAAATTCTAATCCAACCCAAAGTTTGAAGGATTTCGACCACCTCGAGTATCATGTACAACATTTTGCATGGTTAAAGTATTGAGTTGGGTTGGAAATTCGAAATCTAACCCAACCCAATCGAATTTACAATTTGTGATGCTTTGGTCGGCCAAAATCTTCAAAGTCTTCTTCAGTATGTTTAGATTGAAGAGAACGTGTTCCTATGGTGCTTTTTCCTTGTTGTACCCACACAATCCCATGATTATTCTAGATGAAAGCGCTTCACCATGACTCTTCTCCTTTGACTAAGTGATGTGGTTCACTCTCATTGTATGGGTTGCCACGATTCTTTATCTCCATTTTTCAATCTCAATTTAAGTCAGTGTCGTGAAACAAAATCAAAGTATTTCCATTCCTTTTTGAAATTTTTGTTCTTACTAACTGAAAGTTCTTAGTCCTCTTAAGTAGTGGAAGAAATGTCGTGATCATGTGTCCAAGAACTGATTGATTTAAGTTTTCGTGAATAAAGTGTTTTTGATAAATGATGTAAAGGAGCTAAAATGTTTGAAATGTTTGGTAAAAATTGATCATTCCTAAGAATCGTTGTAACTGTTTAAGTATGGTTGATTTGGGATATTCAGTTTTGGCATTAACCTTAGATTGCGAAGAGCAGATATTTGATGACCTAGGAAATTTAAATCTGGAACCTCTATCTAAAAGGGTATATGAAAGGTTTACTAATCTATGACTGGGTTTTATCCCAATTGCAAATCCATTTTGCAAATCAATTTGATTCAAAAATTCACCACATAGATGTAAAAACGGCATTTTGAAATAATATTCTTAAAGAAAGTTATATGGCAGTTCCAGATGGCGTTAACGCAAATTAAAATCAAATTTGCAAATTAAATAAATCTATATATGGCTTGAAACAATCTGCTTGATGTTGTTTTTCAAACATTTCAAGCACCTAAAGAAGTGCTGTTTGTAAATTTAAAAGTAAATCCAAAAGTAATGATATAAACAAAAACGTACTTTTGTATGCTGATGATTTAATTATCTCAACGATAATACACTCAACAATATTAAAACTAAACTGCATACATTTCAGATGACAGATCTATTATGTGTGCCAAAAGTCAAGGCCTTTCGCTTAGAGGTCGATATCTTCGAAATCGTTCGAAAAGTCTTATTTTTGGTAGTGTGATAATTTCTGCATTACTAATTTTCACGGAATCTTGTCAGATTATTCTGCGTATTCAAGAGATATGACCCGAAATATATCTCAAAATACTGACCCGTTTTATGGCGTTGTTAAACTTGGCCATGCCTTTCGAAGCAATAAGATAAATTTCGCTCTCATAGCATGGGTTTGTGGAGAAACGGAATACCATGATAAATTTGAGGTACCTTAACATTATTTACTAATTACCAGTGTTGTCTAAAACCTAAGGGCTAATATAGCTGCTATCAGCACTTATCTCCCTAAACTAGATGTATAAGCATCTGGAGGCATGTTGGAGGAATTAGTAGAAAACGTGCAAAAGGCGAGTTTTGTCGCCGGTTATTCTTTGTGGTTTGAAGAAGAGTCAGTGGAAACTAAAACATGGCTTCGAAATGTTTGTGATATGGCAACATAGGAAGGAAAGCCTCTAAGAGTTCTTAGTGGAAGCGAAAACTGCCAAATATTTACCCTTTCTAATGTCCAGGACGACAAACGATGGCATGGAACTTGAAGTATATCAGAAGAAGATACCAAGAGAGTTTATCAGTTCTATTATCAAGTTTTACGTTAGCCAAACCATGCATGAGAGGGATGTGAGGCTCAAGAAGATTCAACAAATAGACTTCGACAAAACAAAAGTATTGGCTATGCCTAACAAGTATCGCCAAAGATAAGAGACCATAGAAATCCACCGGCATAAAACAACATCAACAGAAAAGATGTATCTCAGCAGAACGTGAAAGATGATGAAAATATGATCGGTATTGAAAACCATTTTTTTTTGTTTTAAAAATACCTGTATCGTCTTCGAAGTTGGTCGAATTAATTCTTTTGATGCAAATCTATCGTTTCTAATCATCTCGATGTTGGTCGCTAAAAATATCACGAGGCTGAATTACACTTGGAAATTCTAATCCAACCCAAAGTTTGAAGGATTTCGACCACCTCGAGTATCATGTACAACATTTTGCATGGTTAAAGTATTGAGTTGGGTTGGAAATTCGAAATCTAACCCAACCCAATCGAATTTACAATTTGTGATGCTTTGGTCGGCCAACATCTTCAAAATCTTCTTCAGTATGTTTAGATTGAAGAAAACGTGCTTCCTATGGTGCTTCTTCCTTGTTGTACCCACACAATCCCATGATTATTCTAGATGAAAGCGCCTCACCATTACTCTTCTCCTTTGACTAAGTGATGTGGTTCACTTTCATTGTATGGGTCGCCACGATTCTCTATCTCCATCTTTCAATCTCAATTTAAGTTAGTGTCGTGAAACAAAATCAAAGTATTTTCATTCCTTTTTGAAATTTTTGTTCTTACTTACTAACTAAAAGTTCTTTAGCTGTAGTGGAAGAAATGTCGTGATCATGTGTCCAAGAACTGATTGATTTAAGTTTTTGTGAATAAAGTGTTTTTGATAAATGATGTAAAGGAGCTAAAATGTTTGAAATGTTTGGTAAAAAATGATCATTCCTAAGAGTCGTTGTAACTGTTTAAGTATGGTTGATTTGGGAAATTCAGTTATGGCACTAACTTTAGATTGCGAAGAGCAGATATTTGACGAGCTAGGAAATTTAAATCTGAAACTCCAAAAATACATTTTGTTGGTTGTATATTGATATTATAGGAGCTTAACCTCTCAAATAATTGTTGTAAATGAAAATAATGTTCTTCTTCATTGTGACTGGCTACTAGAATATCATCTAGATACACGAAAAGGAAATCTAAACCAGAAAGAACTTCGTTAATAAACCTTTGAAAGGTTTGTGCAGCATTACGTAAACCGAAAGGCATTCTTGTGAATTCGAACAGACCAAACGATGTAGTGAGAGCAGTTTTAGGAATATCGTCTTCTTCTACAGGGATTTGGTGATAAGCCCTTACCAGATCTAACTTTGAAAAAAAAATTACTATTGTGTAAATGTAGATTAAAATCTTGAATGTGCGGAAGAGGATAACGATCTGGTACTGTGATGTTGTTGAGCTGTCGGTAATCTCCACATGGTCTCCAATCGTTGGAATCTTCTTTAGGAACCGTGTGAAGAGGCGATGCTGTAGAAGAAGAAGAGGCTCGGCAAATTCCTAATGCCACCATTTGTAGGTTTTGTCCACAATAAAGAATAATTTGTTTTAAAATAATATTTATATTAACACAATTGCTGTGTATGACACAATTATTAATAATAATTTTGTTAGCAACAACATCACTATGCATGTCGTGTGCACATCATGCTACAATATCCAACAAAGTATTATATATCATTTAACAAGTCCATCATTTACAAAATAATTTATCTGAAAGGGTATATGAAAGGTTTACTAATCTATGACTGGGTTTTGCCCCAATTGTAAATCCAATTTGCAAATCAATTTGATTCAAAAATTCACCATATAGATGTAAAAACGGCATTTTGAAATAATATTCTTAAAGAAGAAAGTTATATGGCAGTTCCAGATGGCGTTAACGCAAATTAAAATCAAATTTGCAAATTAAATAAATCTATATATGGCTTGAAACAATCTGCTTGATGTTGTTTTTCAAACATTTCAAGCACCTAAAGAAGTGCTGTTTGTAAATTTAAAAGTAAATCCAAAAGTAATGATATAAACAAAAACGTTCTTTTGTATGCTGATGATTTAATTATCTCAACGATAATACACTCAACAATATTAAAACTAAACTGCATACATTTCAGATGACAGATCTATTATTTGTGCCAAAAGTCAAGGCCTTTCGCTTTAGAAATCGATATCTTCGAAATCGCTCGAAAAGTCTTATTCTTGGTAGTGTAATAATTTCTGCATTACTAATTTTCACGGAATCTTGTCAGATTATTCTGCGTATTCAAGAGATATGACCCTAAATATATCTCAAAATACTGACCCGTTTTATGGCGTTGTTAAACTTGGCCATGCCTTTCGAAGCAATAAGATAAATTTCGCTCTCATAGCATGGGTTTGTGGAGAAACGGAATACCATGATAAATTTGAGGTACCTTAACATTATTTACTAATTACCAGTGTTGTCTAAAACCTAAGGGCTAATATAGCTGCTATCAGCACTTATCTCCCTAAACTAGATGTATAAGCATCTGGAGGCATGTTGGAGGAATTAGTAGAAAACGTGCAAAAGGCGAGTTTTGTCGCCGGTTATTTTTTGTGGTTTGAAGAAGAGTCAGTGGAAACTGAAACATGGCTTCGAAATGTTTGTGATATGGCAACATAGGAAGGAAAGCCTCTAAGAGTTCTTAGTGGAAGCGAAAACTGCCAAATATTTGCCGTTCTTAATGTCCAGGACGATAAACGGTGGCATGGAACTTGGAGTATATCGGAAGAAGATACCAAGGGAGTCTATCGGTACTATTATCAAGTTTTACGTTAGCCAAACCATGCATGAGAGGGATGTGAGGCTCAAGAAGATTCAACAAATAGACTTCGACAAAACAAAAGTATTGGCTATGCCTAACAAGTATCGCCAAAGATAAGAGACCATAGAAATCCACCGGCATAAAACAACATCAACAGAAAAGATGTATCTCAGCAGAACGTGAAAGATGATGGAAATATGATCGGTATTGAAAACCAGTTTTTTTGTCTTAAAAATACCTGTATTCGTCTTCGAAGTTGGTCGAATTAATTCTTTTGATGCAAATCCATCGTTTCTAATCATCTCGATGTTGGTCGCTAAAAATATCACGAGGCTGGATTACTCTTCGAAATTCTAATCCAACCCAAAGTTTGAAGGATTTCGATCACCTCGAGTATCATGTACAACATTTTGGATGGTTAAAGTATTGAGTTGGGTTGGAAATTCGAAATCTAACCCAACCCAATCGAATTTACAATTTGTGATGCTTTGGTCGGCCAAAGTCTTCTTCAGTATGTTTAGATTGAAGAAAACGTGCTTCCTATGGTGCTTTTTCTTTGTGGAATCCACACAGTCTCATGATTATTCTAGATGATTACTCTTCTCCTTTGACTAAGTGATGTGGTTCACTTTCATTGTATGGGTCGCCACGATTCTCTATCTCCATCTTTCAATCTCAATTTAAGTTAGTGTCGTGAAACAAAATCAAAGTATTCCCATTCTTTTTTGAAATTTTTGTTCTTACTTACATAAGCATCTGGTTTTGGGAGGGTCCTCCGAGTTATCTTCTTGCGATTATATTCTATGATCTTCGCAAACATAGCAATGATGGCATTCAACTTTGATTCTGAGCTCAACATCATCTTTTCAAGATTTGCGTTGCCCAGATCTAATTTGCCTAGAGTATTCTCTTAAACACTTTATGAATTTGTAAAAGAAATTCTTTTACTATAAAAACTTTCTATTACATTCGATTGAGGATGGTATGCTGACTTGTGTATTATTTTAATACTGCGGCTGAAGATGCACGGTTAAACCCAAAACCTTCCACTTCTAGGTCTAGTATTAGTTCTAGTTTTACTTCAATTCAAATATGGGTTGGGTTGGGTTGGGTTTAGCGAAGCATCTGAAGATATTTTTTTTGAATTTTTTGTTACGAGAATGTGAGCTTTAAGAATCTGCTTAGTATATGGTACTTATGCAGTACTCCTTCAATCTATAGCCCACTTAGTGAAGTCTAACTAATTTTAGGCATCAGTCTTTTGAATTCTTCCGATATTTTGTATAAATTTAAAAATTCCTGAAAAATCGATTTCTTGAAAAATTGTTATGAAATTACTTTCAATTACTAACTGGAGCATCTACTTTCTAAAATTGAAATCAATTTGAAAATATCGCACTTAGCTCTTGAGACATAAACTGCTGAACTTAATTGGAATTCTTCCGATATTTTGTATAAATTTAAAAATTCCTGAAAACTCGATTTTTTGAAAAATTGTTATGAAATTACTTTCAATTACTAACTGGAGCATCTACTTTCTAAAATTGAAATCAATTTGAAAATATCGCACTTAGCTCTTGAGACATAAACTGCTGAACTTAATTGGAATTCTTCCGATATTTTGTATAAATTTAAAAATTCCTGAAAAATCGATTTCTTGAAAAATTGTTATGAAATTACTTTCAATTACTAATTGGAGCATCTACTTTCTAAAATTGAAGTCAATTTGAAAATATCGCACTTAGCTCTTGAGATATAAACTGCTGAACTTAATTGGAATTCTTCCGATATTTTGTATAAATTCAAAAATTCCTGAAAACTCGTTTTTTTGAAAAATTGCTATGAAATTACTTTTAATTACTAATTGGAGCATCTACTTTCTAAAATTGAAGTCATTTTGAAAATATCGCACTTAGCTCTTGAGATATAAACTGCTGAACTTAATTGAGATTTTTCCGATATTTTGTATAAATTTAAAAATTCCTGAAAAATCGATTTCTTGAAAAATTGTTATGAAATTACTTTCAATTACTAAATGGAGTATCTACTTTCTAAAAGTGAAGTCAATTTGAAAATATCGCACTTAGTTCTTGAGATATAAACTGCTGAACTTAATTGGGATTCTTCCGATATTTTGTATAAATTTAAAAATTCCTGAAAACTCGTTTTTTTGAAATATTGCTATGAAATTACTTTCAATTACTAATTGGAGCATCTACTTTCTAAAATTGAAGTCAATTTGCAAATATCTCACTTAGTTCTTGAGATTTAAACTGCTGAAATTAATTGGAATTCTTCCGATATTTTGTATAAATTTAAAAATTCCTGAAAAATCGATTTCTTGAAAAATTGTTATGAAATTACTTTCAATTACTAAATGGAGTATCTACTTTGTAAAAGTGAGGTCAATTTGAAAATATCGCACTTAGTTCTTGAGATATAAACTGCTGAACTTAATTGGGATTCTTCCGATATTTTGTATAAATTTAAAAATTCCTGAAAACTCGTTTTTTTGAAAAATTGCTATGAAATTACTTTCAATTACTAATTGGAGCATCTACTTTCTAAAATTGAAGTCAATTTGCAAATATCTCACTTAGTTCTTGAGATTTAAACTGCTGAAATTAATTGGAATTCTTCCGATATTTTGTATAAATTTAAAAATTCCTAAAAAATCGATTTCTTAAAAAATTGTTATGAAATTACTTTCAATTACTGATTGGAGTACCCACTTTCTAAAAGTGAAGTCAATTTGAAAATATCTCACTTAGTTCTTGAGATATAAACTGCTGAAATTAATTGGAATTCTTCCGATAATTTGTATAAATTTAAAAATTCCTGAAAACTCGATTTTTTGAAAAATTGTTATGAAATTACTTTCAATTACTAATTGGAGCATCTACTTTCTAAAACTGAAGTCAATTTGAAAATATCTCACTTAGTTCTTGAGATATAAGTTGCTGAACTTAATTGGAATTCTTCCTATATTTTGTATAAATTTAAAAATTCCTGAAAACTCGATTTTTTGAAAAATTGTTATGAAATTACTTTCAATTACTAATTGCAGCATCTACTTTCTAAAACTGAAGTCAATTTGAAAATATCTCACTTAGTTCTTGAGATATAAGTTGCTGAACTTAATTGGAATTCTTCCTATATTTTGTATAAATTTAAAAATTCCTAAAAACTCGTTTTTTTGAAAAATTGCTATGAAATTACTTTCAATTACTAATTGGAGCATCTACTTTCTAAAACTGAAGTCAATTTGAAAATATCTCACTTAGTTTTTGAGATATAAGCTGCTGAACTTAATTGGAATTCTTCCGATATTTTGTATAAATTTAAAAATTCCTGAAAAATCGATTTCTTGAAAAATTGTTATGAAACTACTTTCAATTACTAAATGGAGTATCTACTTTCTAAAAGTGAAGTCAATTTGAAAATATCTCACTTAGTTCTTGAGATTTAAACTGCTGAACTTAATTGGGATTCTTCCGATATTTTGTATAAATTTAAAAATTCCTGAAAACTCGTTTTTTTGAAAAATTGCTATGAAATTACTTTCAATTACTAATTGGAGCATCTACTTTCTAAAATTGAAGTCAATTTGCAAATATCTCACTTAGTTCTTGAGATTTAAACTGCTGAAATTAATTGGAATTCTTCCGATATTTTGTATAAATTTAAAAATTCCTGAAAGATCGATTTCTTGAAAAATTGTTATGAAATTACTTTCAATTACTAAATGGAGTATCTATTTTCTAAAAGTGAAGTCAATTTGAAAATATCTCACTTAGTTCTTGAGATATAAACTGCTGAACTTAATTGGGATTCTTCCGATATTTTGTATAAATTTAAAAATTCCTGAAAACTCGTTTTTTTGAAAAATTGCTATGAAATTACTTTCAATTACTAATTGGAGCATCTACTTTCTAAAATTGAAGTCAATTTGCAAATATCTCACTTAGTTCTTGAGATTTAAACTGCTGAAATTAATTGGAATTCTTCCGATATTTTGTATAAATTTAAAAATTCCTGAAAAATCGATTTCTTGAAAAATTGTTATGAAATTACTTTCAATTACTAATTGGAGCATCTACTTTCTAAAACTGAAGTCAATTTGAAAATATCTCACTTAGTTCTTGAGATATAAGTTGCTGAACTTAATTGGAATTCTTCCTATATTTTGTATAAATTTAAAAATTCCTAAAAACTCGTTTTTTTGAAAAATTGCTATGAAATTACTTTCAATTACTAATTGGAGCATCTACTTTCTAAAACTGAAGTCAATTTGAAAATATCTCACTTAGTTTTTGAGATATAAGCTGCTGAACTTAATTGGAATTCTTCCTATATTTTGTATAAATTTAAAAATTCCTAAAAACTCGTTTTTTTGAAAAATTGCTATGAAATTACTTTCAATTACTAATTGGAGCATCTACTTTCTAAAACTGAAGTCAATTTGAAAATATCTCACTTAGTTTTTGAGATATAAGCTGCTGAACTTAATTGGAATTCTTCCGATATTTTGTATAAATTTAAAAATTCCTGAAAAATCGATTTCTTGAAAAATTGTTATGAAACTACTTTCAATTACTAAATGGAGTATCTACTTTCTAAAAGTGAAGTCAATTTGAAAATATCTCACTTAGTTCTTGAGATTTAAACTGCTGAACTTAATTGGGATTCTTCCGATATTTTGTATAAATTTAAAAATTCCTGAAAACTCGTTTTTTTGAAAAATTGCTATGAAATTACTTTCAATTACTAATTGGAGCATCTACTTTCTAAAATTGAAGTCAATTTGCAAATATCTCACTTAGTTCTTGAGATTTAAACTGCTGAAATTAATTGGAATTCTTCCGATATTTTGTATAAATTTAAAAATTCCTGAAAGATCGATTTCTTGAAAAATTGTTATGAAATTACTTTCAATTACTAAATGGAGTATCTATTTTCTAAAAGTGAAGTCAATTTGAAAATATCTCACTTAGTTCTTGAGATATAAACTGCTGAACTTAATTGGGATTCTTCCGATATTTTGTATAAATTTAAAAATTCCTGAAAACTCGTTTTTTTGAAAAATTGCTATGAAATTACTTTCAATTACTAATTGGAGCATCTACTTTCTAAAATTGAAGTCAATTTGCAAATATCTCACTTAGTTCTTGAGATTTAAACTGCTGAAATTAATTGGAATTCTTCCGATATTTTGTATAAATTTAAAAATTCCTGAAAAATCGATTTCTTGAAAAATTGTTATGAAATTACTTTCAATTACTAATTGGAGCATCTACTTTCTAAAACTGAAGTCAATTTGAAAATATCTCACTTAGTTCTTGAGATATAAGTTGCTGAACTTAATTGGAATTCTTCCTATATTTTGTATAAATTTAAAAATTCCTAAAAACTCGTTTTTTTGAAAAATTGCTATGAAATTACTTTCAATTACTAATTGGAGCATCTACTTTCTAAAACTGAAGTCAATTTGAAAATATCTCACTTAGTTTTTGAGATATAAGCTGCTGAACTTAATTGGAATTCTTCCTATATTTTGTATAAATTTAAAAATTCCTAAAAACTCGTTTTTTTGAAAAATTGCTATGAAATTACTTTCAATTACTAATTGGAGCATCTACTTTCTAAAACTGAAGTCAATTTGAAAATATCTCACTTAGTTTTTGAGATATAAGCTGCTGAACTTAATTGGAATTCTTCCGATATTTTGTATAAATTTAAAAATTCCTGAAAAATCGATTTCTTGAAAAATTGTTATGAAACTACTTTCAATTACTAAATGGAGTATCTACTTTCTAAAAGTGAAGTCAATTTGAAAATATCTCACTTAGTTCTTGAGATATAAACTGCTGAACTTAATTGAGATTTTTCCGATATTTTGTATAAATTTAAAAATTCCTGAAATATCGATTTCTTGAAAAATTGCTATGAAATTACTTTCAATTACTAATTGGAGCATCTACTTTCAAAAACTGAAGTCAATTCGAAAATACCTCACTTAGTTTTTGATATATAAGCTGCTGAACTTAATTGGAATTCTTCCGATATTTTGTATAAATTTAAAAATTCCTGAAAACTCGATTTTTTGAAAAATTGTTATGAAATTACTTTCAATTACTAATTGGAGCATCTACTTTCTAAAACTGAAGTCAATTTGAAAATATCTCACTTAGTTCTTGAGATATAAGTTGCTGAACTTAATTGGAATTCTTCCTATATTTTGTATAAATTTAAAAATTCCTAAAAAATCGATTTCTTAAAAAATTGTTATGAAATTACTTTCAATTACTGATTGGAGTACCCACTTTCTAAAAGTGAGGTCAATTTGAAAATATCGCACTTAGTTCTTGAGATATAAACTGCTGAACTTAATTGGGATTCTTCCGATATTTTGTATAAATTTAAAAATTCCTGAAATATCGATTTCTTGAGAAATTGCTATGAAATTACTTTCAATTACTAATTGGAGCATCTACTTTCTAAAACTGAAGTCAATTTGAAAATATCTCACTTAGTTTTTGATATATAAGCTGCTGAACTTAATTGGAATTCTTCCGATATTTTGTATAAATTTAAAAATTCCTAAAAAATCGATTTCTTAAAAAATTGTTATGAAATTACTTTCAATTACTAATTGGAGCATCTACTTTCTAAAACTGAAGTCAATTTGAAAATATCTCACTTAGTTTTTGAGATATAAGCTGCTGAACTTAATTGGAATTCTTCCGATATTTTGTATAAATTTAAAAATTCCTGAAAACTCGATTTTTTGAAAAATTGTTATGAAATTACTTTCAATTACTAATTGGAGCATCTACTTTCTAAAACTGAAGTCAATTTGAAAATATCTCACTTAGTTCTTGAGATATAAGTTGCTGAACTTAATTGGAATTCTTCCTATATTTTGTATAAATTTAAAAATTCCTAAAAAATCGATTTCTTAAAAAATTGTTATGAAATTACTTTCAATTACTAATTGGAGCATCTACTTTCTAAAACTGAAGTCAATTTGAAAATATCTCACTTAGTTTTTGAGATATAAGCTGCTGAACTTAATTGGAATTCTTCCGATATTTTGTATAAATTTAAAAATTCCTGAAAACTCGATTTTTTGAAAAATTGTTATGAAATTACTTTCAATTACTAAATGGAGTATCTACTTTCTAAAAGTGAAGTCAATTTGAAAATATCTCACTTAGTTTTTGAGATATAAGCTGCTGAACTTAATTGGAATTCTTCCGATATTTTGTATAAATTTAAAAATTCCTGAAAAATCGATTTCTTGAAAAATTGTTATGAAACTACTTTCAATTACTAAATGGAGTATCTACTTTCTAAAAGTGAAGTCAATTTGAAAATATCTCACTTAGTTCTTGAGATATAAGTTGCTGAACTTAATTGGAATTCTTCCTATATTTTGTATAAATTTAAAAATTCCTAAAAAATCGATTTCTTAAAAAATTGTTATGAAATTACTTTCAATTACTAATTGGAGCATCTACTTTCTAAAACTGAAGTCAATTTGAAAATATCTCACTTAGTTTTTGAGATATAAGCTGCTGAACTTAATTGGAATTCTTCCGATATTTTGTATAAATTTAAAAATTCCTGAAAAATCGATTTCTTGAAAAATTGTTATGAAACTACTTTCAATTACTAAATGGAGTATCTACTTTCTAAAAGTGAAGTCAATTTGAAAATATCTCACTTAGTTCTTGAGATATAAACTGCTGAACTTAATTGGGATTCTTCCGATATTTTGTATAAATTTAAAAATTCCTGAAAACTCGTTTTTTTGAAAAATTGCTATGAAATTACTTTCAATTACTAATTGGAGCATCTACTTTCTAAAATTGAAGTCAATTTGCAAATATCTCACTTAGTTCTTGAGATTTAAACTGCTGAAATTAATTGGAATTCTTCCGATATTTTGTATAAATTTAAAAATTCCTGAAAAATCGATTTCTTGAAAAATTGTTATGAAATTACTTTCAATTACTAAATGGAGTATCTACTTTCTAAAAGTGAAGTCAATTTGAAAATATCTCACTTAGTTCTTGAGATATAAACTGCTGAAATTAATTGGAATTCTTCCGATAATTTGTATAAATTTAAAAATTCCTGAAAACTCGTTTTTTTGAAAAATTGCTATGAAATTACTTTCAATTACTAATTGGAGCATCTACTTTCTAAAACTGAAGTCAATTTGAAAATATCTCACTTAATTCTTGAGATATAAGTTGCTGAACTTAATTGGAATTCTTCCGATATTTTGTATAAATTTAAAAATTCCTGAAAAATCGATTTCTTAAAAAATTGTTATGAAATTACTTTCAATTACTGATTGGAGTACCCACTTTCTAAAAGTGAAGTCAATTTGAAAATATCTCACTTAGTTCTTGAGATATAAACTGCTGAAATTAATTGGAATTCTTCCGATAATTTGTATAAATTTAAAAATTCCTGAAAAATCGATTTCTTGAAAAATTGCTATGAAATTACTTTCAATTACTAATTGGAGCATCTACTTTCTAAAACTGAAGTCAATTTGAAAATATCTCACTTAGTTCTTGAGATATAAACTGCTGAAATTAATTGGAATTCTTCCGATAATTTGTATAAATTTAAAAATTCCTGAAAAATCGATTTCTTGAAAAATTGTTATGAAATTACTTTCAATTACTGATTGGAGTACCCACTTTCTAAAAGTGAAGTCAATTTGAAAATATCTCACTTAGTTCTTGAGATATAAACTGCTGAAATTAATTGGAATTCTTCCGATAATTTGTATAAATTTAAAAATTCCTGAAAAATCGATTTCTTGAAAAATTGCTATGAAATTACTTTCAATTACTAATTGGAGCATCTACTTTCTAAAACTGAAGTCAATTTGAAAATATCTCACTTAGTTTTTGAGATATAAGCTGCTGAACTTAATTGGAATTCTTCCGATATTTTGTATAAATTTAAATATTCCTGAAAAATCGATTTCTTGAAAAATTGTTATGAAATTACTTTCAATTACTGATTGGAGTACCCACTTTCTAAAAGTGAAGTCAATTTGAAAATATCTCACTTAGTTCTTGAGATATAAACTGCTGAAATTAATTGGAATTCTTCCGATAATTTGTATAAATTTAAAAATTCCTGAAAAATCGATTTCTTGAAAAATTGCTATGAAATTACTTTCAATTACTAATTGGAGCATCTACTTTCTAAAACTGAAGTCAATTTGAAAATATCTCACTTAGTTTTTGAGATATAAGCTGCTGAACTTAATTGGAATTCTTCCGATATTTTGTATAAATTTAAAAATTCCTGAAAAATCGATTTCTTGAAAAATTGTTATGAAATTACTTTCAATTACTGATTGGAGTACCCACTTTCTAAAAGTGAAGTCAATTTGAAAATATCTCACTTAGTTCTTGAGATATAAACTGCTGAAATTAATTGGAATTCTTCCGATAATTTGTATAAATTTAAAAATTCCTGAAAAATCGATTTCTTGAAAAATTGCTATGAAATTACTTTCAATTACTAATTGGAGCATCTACTTTCTAAAACTGAAGTCAATTTGAAAATATCTCACTTAGTTTTTGAGATATAAGCTGCTGAACTTAATTGGAATTCTTCCGATATTTTGTATAAATTTAAAAATTCCTGAAAACTCGATTTTTTGAAAAATTGTTATGAAATTACTTTCAATTACTAATTGGAGCATCTACTTTCTAAAACTGAAGTCAATTTGAAAATATCTCACTTAGTTTTTGAGATATAAGCTGCTGAACTTAATTGGAATTCTTCCGATATTTTGTATAAATTTAAAAATTCCTGAAAACTCGATTTTTTGAAAAATTGTTATGAAATTACTTTCAATTACTAATTGGAGCATCTACTTTCTAAAACTGAAGTCAATTTGAAAATATCTCACTTAGTTCTTGAGATATAAGTTGCTGAACTTAATTGGAATTCTTCCTATATTTTGTATAAATTTAAAAATTCCTAAAAAATCGATTTCTTAAAAAATTGTTATGAAATTACTTTCAATTACTGATTGGAGTACCCACTTTCTAAAAGTGAGGTCAATTTGAAAATATCGCACTTAGTTCTTGAGATATAAACTGCTGAACTTAATTGGGATTCTTCCGATATTTTGTATAAATTTAAAAATTCCTGAAAACTCGTTTTTTTGAAAAATTGCTATGAAATTACTTTCAATTACTAATTGGAGCATCTACTTTCTAAAATTGAAGTCAATTTGCAAATATCTCACTTAGTTCTTGAGATTTAAACTGCTGAAATTAATTGGAATTCTTCCGATATTTTGTATAAATTTAAAAATTCCTAAAAAATCGATTTCTTAAAAAATTGTTATGAAATTACTTTCAATTACTGATTGGAGTACCCACTTTCTAAAAGTGAAGTCAATTTGAAAATATCTCACTTAGTTCTTGAGATATAAACTGCTGAAATTAATTGGAATTCTTCCGATAATTTGTATAAATTTAAAAATTCCTGAAAACTCGATTTTTTGAAAAATTGTTATGAAATTACTTTCAATTACTAATTGGAGCATCTACTTTCTAAAACTGAAGTCAATTTGAAAATATCTCACTTAGTTCTTGAGATATAAGTTGCTGAACTTAATTGGAATTCTTCCTATATTTTGTATAAATTTAAAAATTCCTGAAAACTCGATTTTTTGAAAAATTGTTATGAAATTACTTTCAATTACTAATTGCAGCATCTACTTTCTAAAACTGAAGTCAATTTGAAAATATCTCACTTAGTTCTTGAGATATAAGTTGCTGAACTTAATTGGAATTCTTCCTATATTTTGTATAAATTTAAAAATTCCTAAAAACTCGTTTTTTTGAAAAATTGCTATGAAATTACTTTCAATTACTAATTGGAGCATCTACTTTCTAAAACTGAAGTCAATTTGAAAATATCTCACTTAGTTTTTGAGATATAAGCTGCTGAACTTAATTGGAATTCTTCCGATATTTTGTATAAATTTAAAAATTCCTGAAAAATCGATTTCTTGAAAAATTGTTATGAAACTACTTTCAATTACTAAATGGAGTATCTACTTTCTAAAAGTGAAGTCAATTTGAAAATATCTCACTTAGTTCTTGAGATTTAAACTGCTGAACTTAATTGGGATTCTTCCGATATTTTGTATAAATTTAAAAATTCCTGAAAACTCGTTTTTTTGAAAAATTGCTATGAAATTACTTTCAATTACTAATTGGAGCATCTACTTTCTAAAATTGAAGTCAATTTGCAAATATCTCACTTAGTTCTTGAGATTTAAACTGCTGAAATTAATTGGAATTCTTCCGATATTTTGTATAAATTTAAAAATTCCTGAAAGATCGATTTCTTGAAAAATTGTTATGAAATTACTTTCAATTACTAAATGGAGTATCTATTTTCTAAAAGTGAAGTCAATTTGAAAATATCTCACTTAGTTCTTGAGATATAAACTGCTGAACTTAATTGGGATTCTTCCGATATTTTGTATAAATTTAAAAATTCCTGAAAACTCGTTTTTTTGAAAAATTGCTATGAAATTACTTTCAATTACTAATTGGAGCATCTACTTTCTAAAATTGAAGTCAATTTGCAAATATCTCACTTAGTTCTTGAGATTTAAACTGCTGAAATTAATTGGAATTCTTCCGATATTTTGTATAAATTTAAAAATTCCTGAAAAATCGATTTCTTGAAAAATTGTTATGAAATTACTTTCAATTACTAATTGGAGCATCTACTTTCTAAAACTGAAGTCAATTTGAAAATATCTCACTTAGTTCTTGAGATATAAGTTGCTGAACTTAATTGGAATTCTTCCTATATTTTGTATAAATTTAAAAATTCCTAAAAACTCGTTTTTTTGAAAAATTGCTATGAAATTACTTTCAATTACTAATTGGAGCATCTACTTTCTAAAACTGAAGTCAATTTGAAAATATCTCACTTAGTTTTTGAGATATAAGCTGCTGAACTTAATTGGAATTCTTCCTATATTTTGTATAAATTTAAAAATTCCTAAAAACTCGTTTTTTTGAAAAATTGCTATGAAATTACTTTCAATTACTAATTGGAGCATCTACTTTCTAAAACTGAAGTCAATTTGAAAATATCTCACTTAGTTTTTGAGATATAAGCTGCTGAACTTAATTGGAATTCTTCCGATATTTTGTATAAATTTAAAAATTCCTGAAAAATCGATTTCTTGAAAAATTGTTATGAAACTACTTTCAATTACTAAATGGAGTATCTACTTTCTAAAAGTGAAGTCAATTTGAAAATATCTCACTTAGTTCTTGAGATATAAACTGCTGAACTTAATTGAGATTTTTCCGATATTTTGTATAAATTTAAAAATTCCTGAAATATCGATTTCTTGAAAAATTGCTATGAAATTACTTTCAATTACTAATTGGAGCATCTACTTTCAAAAACTGAAGTCAATTCGAAAATACCTCACTTAGTTTTTGATATATAAGCTGCTGAACTTAATTGGAATTCTTCCGATATTTTGTATAAATTTAAAAATTCCTGAAAACTCGATTTTTTGAAAAATTGTTATGAAATTACTTTCAATTACTAATTGGAGCATCTACTTTCTAAAACTGAAGTCAATTTGAAAATATCTCACTTAGTTCTTGAGATATAAGTTGCTGAACTTAATTGGAATTCTTCCTATATTTTGTATAAATTTAAAAATTCCTAAAAAATCGATTTCTTAAAAAATTGTTATGAAATTACTTTCAATTACTGATTGGAGTACCCACTTTCTAAAAGTGAGGTCAATTTGAAAATATCGCACTTAGTTCTTGAGATATAAACTGCTGAACTTAATTGGGATTCTTCCGATATTTTGTATAAATTTAAAAATTCCTGAAATATCGATTTCTTGAGAAATTGCTATGAAATTACTTTCAATTACTAATTGGAGCATCTACTTTCTAAAACTGAAGTCAATTTGAAAATATCTCACTTAGTTTTTGATATATAAGCTGCTGAACTTAATTGGAATTCTTCCGATATTTTGTATAAATTTAAAAATTCCTAAAAAATCGATTTCTTAAAAAATTGTTATGAAATTACTTTCAATTACTAATTGGAGCATCTACTTTCTAAAACTGAAGTCAATTTGAAAATATCTCACTTAGTTTTTGAGATATAAGCTGCTGAACTTAATTGGAATTCTTCCGATATTTTGTATAAATTTAAAAATTCCTGAAAACTCGATTTTTTGAAAAATTGTTATGAAATTACTTTCAATTACTAATTGGAGCATCTACTTTCTAAAACTGAAGTCAATTTGAAAATATCTCACTTAGTTCTTGAGATATAAGTTGCTGAACTTAATTGGAATTCTTCCTATATTTTGTATAAATTTAAAAATTCCTAAAAAATCGATTTCTTAAAAAATTGTTATGAAATTACTTTCAATTACTAATTGGAGCATCTACTTTCTAAAACTGAAGTCAATTTGAAAATATCTCACTTAGTTTTTGAGATATAAGCTGCTGAACTTAATTGGAATTCTTCCGATATTTTGTATAAATTTAAAAATTCCTGAAAACTCGATTTTTTGAAAAATTGTTATGAAATTACTTTCAATTACTAAATGGAGTATCTACTTTCTAAAAGTGAAGTCAATTTGAAAATATCTCACTTAGTTTTTGAGATATAAGCTGCTGAACTTAATTGGAATTCTTCCGATATTTTGTATAAATTTAAAAATTCCTGAAAAATCGATTTCTTGAAAAATTGTTATGAAACTACTTTCAATTACTAAATGGAGTATCTACTTTCTAAAAGTGAAGTCAATTTGAAAATATCTCACTTAGTTCTTGAGATATAAGTTGCTGAACTTAATTGGAATTCTTCCTATATTTTGTATAAATTTAAAAATTCCTAAAAAATCGATTTCTTAAAAAATTGTTATGAAATTACTTTCAATTACTAATTGGAGCATCTACTTTCTAAAACTGAAGTCAATTTGAAAATATCTCACTTAGTTTTTGAGATATAAGCTGCTGAACTTAATTGGAATTCTTCCGATATTTTGTATAAATTTAAAAATTCCTGAAAAATCGATTTCTTGAAAAATTGTTATGAAACTACTTTCAATTACTAAATGGAGTATCTACTTTCTAAAAGTGAAGTCAATTTGAAAATATCTCACTTAGTTCTTGAGATATAAACTGCTGAACTTAATTGGGATTCTTCCGATATTTTGTATAAATTTAAAAATTCCTGAAAACTCGTTTTTTTGAAAAATTGCTATGAAATTACTTTCAATTACTAATTGGAGCATCTACTTTCTAAAATTGAAGTCAATTTGCAAATATCTCACTTAGTTCTTGAGATTTAAACTGCTGAAATTAATTGGAATTCTTCCGATATTTTGTATAAATTTAAAAATTCCTGAAAAATCGATTTCTTGAAAAATTGTTATGAAATTACTTTCAATTACTAAATGGAGTATCTACTTTCTAAAAGTGAAGTCAATTTGAAAATATCTCACTTAGTTCTTGAGATATAAACTGCTGAAATTAATTGGAATTCTTCCGATAATTTGTATAAATTTAAAAATTCCTGAAAACTCGTTTTTTTGAAAAATTGCTATGAAATTACTTTCAATTACTAATTGGAGCATCTACTTTCTAAAACTGAAGTCAATTTGAAAATATCTCACTTAATTCTTGAGATATAAGTTGCTGAACTTAATTGGAATTCTTCCGATATTTTGTATAAATTTAAAAATTCCTGAAAAATCGATTTCTTAAAAAATTGTTATGAAATTACTTTCAATTACTGATTGGAGTACCCACTTTCTAAAAGTGAAGTCAATTTGAAAATATCTCACTTAGTTCTTGAGATATAAACTGCTGAAATTAATTGGAATTCTTCCGATAATTTGTATAAATTTAAAAATTCCTGAAAAATCGATTTCTTGAAAAATTGCTATGAAATTACTTTCAATTACTAATTGGAGCATCTACTTTCTAAAACTGAAGTCAATTTGAAAATATCTCACTTAGTTCTTGAGATATAAACTGCTGAAATTAATTGGAATTCTTCCGATAATTTGTATAAATTTAAAAATTCCTGAAAAATCGATTTCTTGAAAAATTGTTATGAAATTACTTTCAATTACTGATTGGAGTACCCACTTTCTAAAAGTGAAGTCAATTTGAAAATATCTCACTTAGTTCTTGAGATATAAACTGCTGAAATTAATTGGAATTCTTCCGATAATTTGTATAAATTTAAAAATTCCTGAAAAATCGATTTCTTGAAAAATTGCTATGAAATTACTTTCAATTACTAATTGGAGCATCTACTTTCTAAAACTGAAGTCAATTTGAAAATATCTCACTTAGTTTTTGAGATATAAGCTGCTGAACTTAATTGGAATTCTTCCGATATTTTGTATAAATTTAAATATTCCTGAAAAATCGATTTCTTGAAAAATTGTTATGAAATTACTTTCAATTACTGATTGGAGTACCCACTTTCTAAAAGTGAAGTCAATTTGAAAATATCTCACTTAGTTCTTGAGATATAAACTGCTGAAATTAATTGGAATTCTTCCGATAATTTGTATAAATTTAAAAATTCCTGAAAAATCGATTTCTTGAAAAATTGCTATGAAATTACTTTCAATTACTAATTGGAGCATCTACTTTCTAAAACTGAAGTCAATTTGAAAATATCTCACTTAGTTTTTGAGATATAAGCTGCTGAACTTAATTGGAATTCTTCCGATATTTTGTATAAATTTAAAAATTCCTGAAAAATCGATTTCTTGAAAAATTGTTATGAAATTACTTTCAATTACTGATTGGAGTACCCACTTTCTAAAAGTGAAGTCAATTTGAAAATATCTCACTTAGTTCTTGAGATATAAACTGCTGAAATTAATTGGAATTCTTCCGATAATTTGTATAAATTTAAAAATTCCTGAAAAATCGATTTCTTGAAAAATTGCTATGAAATTACTTTCAATTACTAATTGGAGCATCTACTTTCTAAAACTGAAGTCAATTTGAAAATATCTCACTTAGTTTTTGAGATATAAGCTGCTGAACTTAATTGGAATTCTTCCGATATTTTGTATAAATTTAAAAATTCCTGAAAACTCGATTTTTTGAAAAATTGTTATGAAATTACTTTCAATTACTAATTGGAGCATCTACTTTCTAAAACTGAAGTCAATTTGAAAATATCTCACTTAGTTTTTGAGATATAAGCTGCTGAACTTAATTGGAATTCTTCCGATATTTTGTATAAATTTAAAAATTCCTGAAAACTCGATTTTTTGAAAAATTGCTATGAAATTACTTTCAATTACTAATTGGAGCATCTACTTTCTAAAACTGAAGTCAATTTGAAAATATCTCACTTAGTTTTTGAGATATAAGCTGCTGAACTTAATTGGGATTCTTCCGATATTTTGTATAAATTTAAAAATTCCTGAAAACTCGTTTTTTTGAAAAATTGCTATGAAATTACTTTCAATTACTAATTGGAGCATCTACTTTCTAAAAGTGAAGTCAATTTGAAAATATCTCACTTAGTTTTTGAGATATAAGCTGCTGAACTTAATTGGGATTCTTCCGATATTTTGTATAAATTTAAAAATTCCTGAAAACTCGTTTTTTTGAAAAATTGCTATGAAATTACTTTCAATTACTAATTGGAGCATCTACTTTCTAAAATTGAAGTCAATTTGCAAATATCTCACTTAGTTCTTGAGATTTAAACTGCTGAAATTAATTGGAATTCTTCCGATATTTTGTATAAATTTAAAAATTCCTGAAAAATCGATTTCTTGAAAAATTGTTATGAAATTACTTTCAATTACTAAATGGAGTATCTACTTTCTAAAAGTGAAGTCAATTTGAAAATATCTCACTTAGTTCTTGAGATATAAACTGCTGAACTTAATTGGGATTCTTCTGATATTTTGTATAAATTTAAAAATTCCTGAAAAATCGATTTCTTGAAAAATTGTTATGAAATTACTTTCAATTACTAAATGGAGTATCTACTTTGTAAAAGTGAGGTCAATTTGAAAATATCGCACTTAGTTCTTGAGATATAAACTGCTGAACTTAATTGGGATTCTTCTGATATTTTGTATAAATTTAAAAATTCCTGAAAAATCGATTTCTTGAAAAATTGTTATGAAATTACTTTCAATTACTAAATGGAGTATCTACTTTGTAAAAGTGAGGTCAATTTGAAAATATCGCACTTAGTTCTTGAGATATAAACTGCTGAACTTAATTGGGATTCTTCCGATATTTTGTATAAATTTAAAAATTCCTGAAAACTCGTTTTTTTGAAAAATTGCTATGAAATTACTTTCAATTACTAATTGGAGCATCTACTTTCTAAAATTGAAGTCAATTTGCAAATATCTCACTTAGTTCTTGAGATTTAAACTGCTGAAATTAATTGGAATTCTTCCGATATTTTGTATAAATTTAAAAATTCCTGAAAAATCGATTTCTTGAAAAATTGTTATGAAATTACTTTCAATTACTAAATGGAGTATCTACTTTCTAAAAGTGAAGTCAATTTGAAAATATCTCACTTAGTTCTTGAGATATAAACTGCTGAACTTAATTGGGATTCTTCTGATATTTTGTATAAATTTAAAAATTCCTGAAAAATCGATTTCTTGAAAAATTGTTATGAAATTACTTTCAATTACTAAATGGAGTATCTACTTTGTAAAAGTGAGGTCAATTTGAAAATATCGCACTTAGTTCTTGAGATATAAACTGCTGAACTTAATTGGGATTCTTCTGATATTTTGTATAAATTTAAAAATTCCTGAAAAATCGATTTCTTGAAAAATTGTTATGAAATTACTTTCAATTACTAAATGGAGTATCTACTTTGTAAAAGTGAGGTCAATTTGAAAATATCGCACTTAGTTCTTGAGATATAAACTGCTGAACTTAATTGGGATTCTTCCGATATTTTGTATAAATTTAAAAATTCCTGAAAACTCGTTTTTTTGAAAAATTGCTATGAAATTACTTTCAATTACTAATTGGAGCATCTACTTTCTAAAATTGAAGTCAATTTGCAAATATCTCACTTAGTTCTTGAGATTTAAACTGCTGAAATTAATTGGAATTCTTCCGATATTTTGTATAAATTTAAAAATTCCTGAAAAATCGATTTCTTGAAAAATTGTTATGAAATTACTTTCAATTACTAAATGGAGTATCTACTTTCTAAAAGTGAAGTCAATTTGAAAATATCTCACTTAGTTCTTGAGATATAAACTGCTGAACTTAATTGGGATTCTTCTGATATTTTGTATAAATTTAAAAATTCCTGAAAAATCGATTTCTTGAAAAATTGTTATGAAATTACTTTCAATTACTAAATGGAGTATCTACTTTGTAAAAGTGAGGTCAATTTGAAAATATTGCACTTAGTTCTTGAGATATAAACTGCTGAACTTAATTGGGATTCTTCTGATATTTTGTATAAATTTAAAAATTCCTGAAAAATCGATTTCTTGAAAAATTGTTATGAAATTACTTTCAATTACTAAATGGAGTATCTACTTTGTAAAAGTGAGGTCAATTTGAAAATATCGCACTTAGTTCTTGAGATATAAACTGCTGAACTTAATTGGGATTCTTCCGATATTTTGTATAAATTTAAAAATTCCTGAAATATCGATTTCTTGAAAAATTGCTATGAAATTACTTTCAATTACTAATTGGAGCATCTACTTTCAAAAACTGAAGTCAATTCGAAAATATCTCACTTAGTTTTTGATATATAAGCTGCTGAACTTAATTGGAATTCTTCCGATATTTTGTATAAATTTAAAAATTCCTGAAAAATCGATTTCTTGAAAAATTGTTATGAAACTACTTTCAATTACTAAATGGAGTATCTACTTTCTAAAAGTGAAGTCAATTTGAAAATATCTCACTTAGTTTTTGAGATATAAGCTGCTGAACTTAATTGGAATTCTTCCGATATTTTGTATAAATTTAAAAATTCCTGAAAACTCGTTTTTTTGAAAAATTGCTATGAAATTACTTTCAATTACTAATTGGAGCATCTACTTTCTAAAAGTGAAGTCAATTTGAAAATATCTCACTTAGTTTTTGAGATATAAGCTGCTGAACTTAATTGGGATTCTTCCGATATTTTGTATAAATTTAAAAATTCCTGAAAACTCGTTTTTTTGAAAAATTGCTATGAAATTACTTTCAATTACTAATTGGAGCATCTACTTTCTAAAATTGAAGTCAATTTGCAAATATCTCACTTAGTTCTTGAGATTTAAACTGCTGAAATTAATTGGAATTCTTCCGATATTTTGTATAAATTTAAAAATTCCTGAAAAATCGATTTCTTGAAAAATTGTTATGAAATTACTTTCAATTACTAAATGGAGTATCTACTTTGTAAAAGTGAGGTCAATTTGAAAATATCGCACTTAGTTCTTGAGATATAAGTTGCTGAACTTAATTGGAATTCTTCCTATATTTTGTATAAATTTAAAAATTCCTAAAAAATCGATTTCTTAAAAAATTGTTATGAAATTACTTTCAATTACTGATTGGAGTACCCACTTTCTAAAAGTGAAGTCAATTTGAAAATATCTCACTTAGTTCTTGAGATATAAACTGCTGAAATTAATTGGAATTCTTCCGATAATTTGTATAAATTTAAAAATTCCTGAAAACTCGATTTTTTGAAAAATTGTTATGAAATTACTTTCAATTACTAATTGGAGCATCTACTTTCTAAAACTGAAGTCAATTTGAAAATATCTCACTTAGTTCTTGAGATATAAGTTGCTGAACTTAATTGGAATTCTTCCTATATTTTGTATAAATTTAAAAATTCCTGAAAACTCGATTTTTTGAAAAATTGTTATGAAATTACTTTCAATTACTAATTGAAGTACCCACTTTCTAGAAGTGAAGTCAATTTGAAAATATCTCACTTAGTTCTTGAGATATAAACTGCTGAACTTAATTGGGATTCTTCTGATATTTTGTATAAATTTAAAAATTCCTGAAAAATCGATTTCTTGAAAAATTGTTATGAAATTACTTTCAATTACTAAATGGAGTATCTACTTTGTAAAAGTGAGGTCAATTTGAAAATATCGCACTTAGTTCTTGAGATATAAACTGCTGAACTTAATTGGGATTCTTCCGATATTTTGTATAAATTTAAAAATTCCTGAAATATCGATTTCTTGAAAAATTGTTATGAAATTACTTTCAATTACTAAATGGAGTATCTACTTTGTAAAAGTGAGGTCAATTTGAAAATATCGCACTTAGTTCTTGAGATATAAACTGCTGAACTTAATTGGGATTCTTCCGATATTTTGTATAAATTTAAAAATTCCTGAAATATCGATTTCTTGAAAAATTGCTATGAAATTACTTTCAATTACTAATTGGAGCATCTACTTTCAAAAACTGAAGTCAATTCGAAAATATCTCACTTAGTTTTTGATATATAAGCTGCTGAACTTAATTGGAATTCTTCCGATATTTTGTATAAATTTAAAAATTCCTGAAAACTCGATTTTTTGAAAAATTGTTATGAAATTACTTTCAATTACTAATTGGAGTACCCCCTTTCTAAAGGTGAAGTCAATTTGAAAATATCTCACTTAGTTCTTGAGATATAAACTGCTGAACTTAATTGGTCAGTTTGCTGAAAGCATTTTTTAAGTGTTTTAGAAGCAGTATTAAGTCTTTTGGAAACATTTCAAGTCTTCCAAAAGCAATTCCAAGCCTTTCTTTATAAGTAAACTTGTACTCTAGCTTCTTAGTGCTTTAATCTTCTAGCCCTTATTTATATTTGTATCATTTTTTTTTATATTCGTATCACCACAAATTCTTTTGGGTTGATACGTTGAATAATTTTTAAAAAGTAGAGAAATAGATAAGGATTAAAAAATATTAGATTCTGCGAATTATAAGAAAATTTGGATACTATGGGCGTAGTACAAGACTTAACAATATAAATATATTAATTTAACTTACGTTTACTTATTCTTTCAATAAAACCAGTTTCTTTTTGATTATTTTAAATAAAAAAAATATTTATAACATTTAAATAATTTTTGACATTTGACACATTGAATCTTTTTTACTACCAACCTAAACATAAAATTTACTAAGCAACAAAATTTAATCAATTAATCGAATTTTTTCATATTTTCAATTAATCAATTACGATTCTACGCAAATATTTAAAATGAGAAAACTAAATTTGATACAACCATTAATAAAATTAAGTTTAAATTAAAAAATTTTATTCTTACCTTTTAAAATATCACTAAATCCTTTTTTTTTAAATTTTAACCAAAATGTTATAAGTTGGGGCCAATTCCTGCTTAAATACGATTTCCAACCAAATATGCTTCATATAATTATGTGTATTAAACAATTTGGGCTGAAAAAAATAAATAAAAAAAATAATTTAAGATGTAAACATAACCTCAAAGTTGATTTAACTGTTTTAATTAATAAAATTAAAACAATTATATTTTAAACTAAAAAAAGTTGTTAAATTAATGTATTTAACTTACGTTTAGTTATTTTTTAAGTAAAATTTGTTAATTTTTGATTATTTTAAGCAAAAAAACACTTAAATAATTTTTGACATTTATGAGTTAACGTTGAATTTTTTTTAATACCAACATCGAAAAAATTAAAATTAATAACAATAAAATTTAAATAATTAATCGATTTTTTCATCTTTTTAATTAATTAATTAAGTTCTTACATAAATATTTAAAATTAAACAATCAAATTTAATATATCTATTAATAAAATCAATTTTAAATCGTAAATTTTTTTATCTTTTAAATTGTCATTAATTTAATTAAAACATTTTTAATAATTAAATTAATTACATATTTAATTAATAATTTAATTTAATAATTAAAACATTTCCAAATTCCATTTATTCATTTAATACAAAACTTTTTTATACATCATAAACCCAAAATAATCCTAAAAATGATACCTCATTATCTGATTATTATCCAACTTTAATTTACAAACAACACAAAAATTATCGTTTAAATTCAAACAATTCCGACAATAAACGTGTTTACAACTTGTAATGTACAAATAATTCTTATTCTCGCAACATTCACATTTATTCTTTTCATTTACTTCAACCAAATCGGTTTTATCACTCAAAAATCGAACAAAATTCTCGTTATTTAAAACCACATCATCTAATCGAACCTTTTTTTTATTAATCTCTTCATTTTTCGATTTCTTATTACTTTCTGGGCCAAGATCGTGATATAACCCCGCTCTACCTAAAGTACGTTTCACAGAAAATATCTCCTTTTGATTCGAATTTTGCAACAGAAACATATCAATTCGTGATTTTAGGGCTACATTTAAAACAGGCACTTTTTTTTCTGTAAATTTTAGTCCTGTAAAAGGATCGGTGGGGTGTCTCCCGCACGAAGCATCCGTTGAGTAACATTTTTCTAAAGTCGATTGATCAACCGTGTGCCCACTGGGTAAAGTCATTGGTAAAGACATCACTTCGTAAGTTAATTCGTCCAAGAATTCATCGGGAACTTTAAATTCTTTGCTTGAATAAGTTGGGGTCGATTCAAGTTGATTCGGCTTAAAATTCGATTTATTTAGAAGTTTATGAACCGTATTGATGGTTATTTGAGAGCATGTTTTTGAAATTACCCCCCAAATTTCGACTTTTCCCAAACAAGGCGTCTTTAAATGGGGCGTCCTTAAAATGCGGATTCTTATATTCCAAGTGTTTAAAAACGTTCGAAATTCGTTTGATTTAAAAAAAACCAAATGGAAATCTTTATTTGTGTTTTCAGGTCGATTATTTCTTGAGTACTTCCTTGCGTTACAAACGATGAGCCCATCTTCGTCAAAGTTTGCTTTTGAGATTGTTACGTATTGAGTCGAGGGGGTTTTGGCTAAAATCTCGACCCCACTAATCTTTTGATTCCCGTTTCTTGCGTGGATAACGATGTGGGATAAATTTATGCTACAAATGAACTCAAAATCGATATCAATGGGGGGCCTCATTGTTGCGTATGCTATGAATCCTCTTCCTTTACGGACGAAATCGACGTGAATTAAGTTTTCTGCTTCGAATCCTTCTAAACAAGCCGTTTTTGTTGATACTTTCGGTAATAAAGTTGAATCTAAAAAGTTATACATTTTAATAAAAAAAATTTTTTTAGGTTATGTTGGGTTATCTTGAAGTTGTTGAGATGATTGATTTTGTGAAAAGAAAAAATTATTAGAATATTAATAATAATAATAAATATTTTTTGATTATAATATAATTTAACTAATTAATTTATTTAAAAAATTAAATAAATTTAATTTTTATGTATAAAGTGACATCTATTTATGAAATTTAATAACAATGATGGCGCCCCAAGCAAAATTAGTTAATTAATTAAATTTATTTTGATTGTAATTTATGAAATTAATTATTAAAATAATAATAAATATCATAATATAATTTAGTTAATAAAAAAAGTTAAATAAATAAATTTAATTTTTAATATAATAAAAAAATTTTTTTTATAAATCCAACAACATAGATGGCGCCCCAAATAAAATGAGTTAATTAATTAAATTTATTTTGATTGTAATTTATGAAATTTATTATTAAAATAATAATAAATATCATAATATAATTTAGTTAATAAAAAAGGTTAAATAAATAAATTTAATTTTTAATAATAAAGAAATTTTATTATAAAACCAACAACATAGATGGCGCCCCAAATAAAATGAGTTAATTAATTAAATTTATTTTGATTGCAATTTATGAAATTTATTATTAAAATAATAATAAATATCATTGTATAATTTAGTTAATAAAAAAAGTTAAATAAATAAATTTAATTTTTAATAATAAAGAAATTTTTTTTATAAAGCCAACAACATAGATGGCGCTTCAAACAAAATAAGCGTGACGTTTCTGTATAACCCGTCAGTTTAATTTTTAATTTAAGTGAAAATTAATTAATATTTAGTGAATTTGAGAAGATTTTGTGAATTATCCAACCAATATTAACCAAATTTCCCCTTTATCATCCATTTAACAGTTATCTCAATATATTTTTATCGTTTTGAGGTTATGAACACTCACATATTGGCGGTTAAAGGACGCTTTCAATTGCGCATGCTTCCTCTAACGGATATCCAGTTTAAACGAGGAAGAAGCATCGAAGAAGCATGTTGTTGTTGTGTGGTTAAAAAATACATAAAAGAACATATAATAATGGCTAAAAATCGCATAGAATGTGGTTATTTAACCCTGAAGAAACGAGGAAATTACACCCCTTTGTACCCAATTTTTCGGGGAGATGTTATAACAATCGGCTCAAGCGACCAAAATCATATCCAAATTAAGCGAGAAATTGATAATAAAACTGACGCTGTTTTAACGGCTTGTAAAGAAACGGGATATGTAAGTAAATATCTTAGAAATTAATCTTAATCGATTATAATATTGTGTATATTTTAAGGTGGTGGTGACAAATCCGGATAAATCTGCTACGATATTAAACGATAAACCCCTCACGAAACCCCAATACTTAATACCCGGAGATATATTGAACATAAAAACGAAATATTTTTGTTATAACAATGATGATTTAACAAATATGGTATATAAATTAAAAATGTTGCGTTTTTATTGTAATGATTTTATATTTTTTTAGGAAATTGATGAATTGATTATTAAAAACGCTGGTCGTGTTCGTTCTGCCCCAAAAATTAGATCTTCTGATATGTAAGGAATTAATTTTTGATGCTACTTTGGTTTTAATGATTTTATTTGTTAGATTGCCGGTTATTAAAGTTAAATCGGAAATGAAGACCCCCGTTTTATCTGCGAATACTTGGACGTTTCAAGCTGATTATGTTACTGGGATAACCCCGTCGAGGTCGAATAGTTCGCGTATTGTGAGACAGCCAAAAACGGTGAATTCTATTTTGGAGAAAAGGAAAAGGTAAAAATAATTTGATTGTTTGATACTTATATGCTTTATCATTTTATGATTATTGTGTCTCTTTTTTCATGGATTTGATCCATCTTAATTAAGCCATCTTAATAAAGAAACTCAAGTTTGTACATAACTTTGATGATGTTATAGTGATTAAAAACTATGTCAAGTAGCTTACCAATTCGTAGAGGCATACCACAACAAACAACAAAGCAAGTATTTTCGCAAAATTTTTATCATTACTTTACAATCACTTTTTGATCAATTGTACCTTTATTTGTTATGGATTTCAGGTCATATGCATAATTTTCATAGCACTCAAAGCTTTTCTTTTACTTTACTAACTCATAGTCCAAAACTTTTGGAACTGTCAAGAAATCATTTGATAAGTTATTGTTTTTTGTGAATAACGTGTAAGTGTTGGGTGCTGAAAAAAAATTAATTTGAAATAGTCTTAAACGGATCTGAAAAGCTTAGATAAAAAAAATGAAAGAATGTTTCCACAAGATTGAGGTTGAAACATCATTAACAATGTGCAAAAATATATTGAAAATGATATAACTGTAAAACAGATACAATCACTAACTATTTTGTATGGGTGCTCTTTTGAAAGCATTATAAGTCTTCTGGGAGCAATATCAAGTTTTTTAGAAGCATTGTATGTTTTCTGAAAACAATATTAAGTTTTTTAGAAGTAGTATCAACTCTTCTGGAAGCATTGTAAGTCTTCTGGAAGCAATATGAACTTTTCTGGAAACAATATCAAGTCTTTTAGAAGCAGTATCAAGTCTTCCAGAAGCATTTTAAGTTTTCTGGCTATGTGAAATCTTCTAGAAGCAGCATTAAGTTTTCTGAAAGCATTGTATATCTTCTAGAAGCATTGTAAGTTATCTGAAAGCAATATGAATTCTTCTGGAAACAATATTAAGTCTTTTGAAAACAGTATCAAGTCTCCTGGAAGCATTGTAAGCCTTTTGGAAGCAGTATAAACTCTTCTGGAAACAATATTAGCTCTTCTGAAAGCATTTTAAGTTTTGTGCGGCCATTTCAAGTCTTCTGGAAGTGGTATGAAGCAATGTCTTCTAGAAGCAGTGTCAAATCTTTTATAAGCAGTATCAAGTCTTCTGTAAACATTGTATGTCTTCTGGAAGTAATATTAAATTTTTTAGAAGCAGTAGTAAGTCTTCTGGAAACATTGTAAGTCTTCTAGAAGCAGTATGAACTCTTCTGGAAACAACATTATGTCTTCTGAAACCAGTATCTAATCTTCTAAAAGCATTTTAAGTTTGGTGGAGTTATTTTAAGTCTTCTGGAAGTAGTATCAAGTCTTCTAGAAGCAGTGTCAAATCGTTTATCAGCAGTATCAAGTCTTCTGTAAACATTATATGTCTTCTGGAAGCAATATTAAATTTTTTGGAAGCAGTATCAAGTCTTCTGGAAGCTATGTGAAGTCTTCTAGAATCAGCATTGAGTCTTCTGGAAGCAAAGTTGTCTGGAAGCAGTACAAATTCTTCTGGAAGCAGTATAAACTCTTCTGGAAACAATATTAGCTCTTCTGAAAGCATTTTAAGTTTTATGGGGCCATTTCATATCTTCTGAAAGTAGTATCAAGTCTCTAGAAGCGGTATCAAATCTTTTATAAGCAGTATCAAATCTCCCAGAAACATTATAAATCTTCTGGAAGCTATGTGAAGTCTTCTAGAATCAGCATTAAGTCTTCTGAAAGCAGTATCAAATCTTCCAGAAACATTATAAATCTTCTGGAAGCTATGTGAAGTCTTCTAGAATCAGCATTAAGTCTTCTGAAAGCATTGTATGTCTTCTGGAAGCAATATCAAGTCTTTTAGAAGCAGTATCAAGTCTCCTAAAAGCATTGTAAGTTGTCTGGAAGCAGTACAAATTCTTCTGGAAACAATATTAAGTCTTTTGAAAGCAGTACCAATTCTTCTGGAAGCAGTATAAACTCTTCTGGAAACAATATTAGCTCTTTTGAAAGCATTTTAAGTTTTGTGGGGCCATTTCAAATCTTCTGGAAGTAGTATCAAGTCTCTAGAAGCGGTATTAAATCTTTTATAAGCAGTATCAAGTCTTCTGTAAACATTGTATGTCTTCTGGAAGCAATATTAAATTTTTTAGAAGCAGTAGCAAGTCTTCTAAAAGCAGAAGAGTTCGTACCTCTTCTGGAAACAATATTAGGTCTTGTGAAAGCAGTATCGAATTTTATATTTTATTTTAAATTTTCTGGAAGTAGTCCCAAGTCTTCTGAAAGCACTATCAAGTTTTCTAGAAACAGTATCAACTCTTCTAGAAGCAGTGTTAAGTCTTCTGGAAATAACATCAAGTTTTTTGGAAGCAGCATCCATTCTTCTGGAAACATTTGAAGTGTATTCGAGTTATTTTAAGTCTTCTGGAAGCAATATCAAGTCCTTTAGAAGTAGTATCAAGTCCTTTAGAAGTAGTATCAAGTCTTCTAGAAGTACTGCAAGACTTCTGGAAGCAATATGAACTCTTCTGGAAGCAATATTAAGTCTTCTGGAAGCATTATAAGTCTTCTAGAAACAATGCGAAGCCTTTTAGAAGCTGTATCAAATCTTCTAGAAGCATTATAAGTTTTCTGGAAGCTGTATGGATTCTTTTGGAAACAATATTAAGTCTTCTGAAATCAATATCAAGTCTTCTGGAAGCATTGGAAGTCTCCTGGAATCAGTATGAACTCTTCTGGAAACAATATTAAGTCTTCTGGAAGCAATGCAAAGTCTTTTAAAAGCTGTATCAAATTTTCTAGAAGCATTATAAGTTTTCTGGAAGCAGTATGAATTCTTTTGGAAACAATATCAAGTCTTCTGAAATCAATATCACGTCTTCTGGAAGCATTGTAAGTCTCCTGGAATCAGTATGAACTCTTCTGGAAACAATACTAGGTCTTCTGGAAGCAATGTCAAATCTTCTAGAAACAATATTAAGTCTTAAAAGACTAAAGAACCAGTTTCAAGTATTCTGGTAGCATTGTAAGCCTTCTGCAAGCAGTATGAACTCTTCTGGAAACAATATTAAGTCTTCTGGAAGCAGTATTAAGTTTTCTGGAAGCAATATCTAATCATCTAGAAACAGTATGAACTGTTCTGAAAACGTTATTAAGTCTTCTGAAAGCAATATGGAGTCGTCTAGAAGCATTGTAAGTCTCCTGGAGCCAGTATGAACTCTTCTGGAAACAATATTAGTTCTTCTGGAAGAAATATTAAGTCTTACAGAAGCAGTATCAAGTATTCTGGTAGCATTATAAGCCTTCTGCAAGCAGTATGAACTCTTCTAGAAACAATATTAAGTCTTCTGGAAGCAGTATTAAGTTTTCTGGAAGCAATATCTAATCATCTAGAAGCAATATGAACTGTTCTGAAAACGATATTAAATTTTCTGAAAGAAATATCGAGTCGTCTAGAAGCATTGCATGTCTTCTAGAAGTAATATCAAGTCTTTTTGAAACAATATTAAGTCTTCTGGAAGCAGTATTAAGTCTTCTGGAAACAATGTCAAGTCTTCTAGAAGCAGTATCAAGTCTTCTGGAAGCTTTGTACGTCTTCTGGAAGTAATATTAACTCTTTTCGAATCAGTTAAAAGTAAGTTTTCATTAGAAGGCTTATAATGTTCTGGAAGCATTGTAAGTCTTCTGGAAGCAATATCAAATCATCTAGAAGCAGTATGAACTCTTCTGGAAACAATATTAAGTCTTCTGGAAACAGTATTAAGTCTTCTGGAAGGAATGTCAATCCTTCTAGAAGCAGTATCAAGTCTTCTGGAAGCTTTGTACGTCTTCTGGAAGCAATATTAAGTGTTTTTCAATCAGTATCTAATGTTCTGAAAGCATTGTAAGTCTTCTGAAAGCAATGTCAAGTCTTCTAAAAACAGTATCAAGTCTTCTGGAAGCTTTGTACGTCTTCTGGAAGCAATATTTACTCTTATCGAATCAGTATCTAATGTTCTGGAAGTATTGTAAGTCTTCTGGAAGCAATATCAAATCATCTAGAAACAGTATCAAATATTCTAGAAACAATATTAAATCTTTTGAAAACAGTATTAAGTCTTCTGGAAATAATGTCAATCCTTCTAGAAGCAGTATCAAGTCTTCTGGAAGCTTTGTACGTCTTCTGGAAGCAATATTTACTCTTATCGAATCAGTATCTAATGTTCTGGAAGCATTGTAAGTCTTCTGAAAGCAATGTCAAGTCTTGTAAAAGCAGTATCAAGTCTTCTGGAAGCTTTGTACGTCTTCTGGAAGCAATATTAAGTGTTTTTCAATCAGTATCTAATGTTCTGGAAGCATTGTAAGTCTTCTGAAAGCAATGTCAAGTCTTGTAAAAGCAGTATCAAGTCTTCTAGAAGCTTTGTACGTCTTCTGGAAGCACTATTAAGTGTTTTTCAATCAGTATCTAATGTTCTGGAAGCATTGTAAGTCTTCTGAAAGCAATGTCAAGTCTTCTAAAAGCAGTATCAAGTCTTCTGGAAGCAATATTAAGTGTTTTTCAATCAGTATCTAATGTTCTGAAAGCATTGTAAGTCTTCTGAAAGCAATGTCAAGTCTTCTAAAAACAGTATCAAGTCTTCTGGAAGCTTTGTACGTCTTCTGGAAGCAATATTAAGTGTTTTTCAATCAGTATCTAATGTTCTGAAAGCATTGTAAGTCTTCTGAAAGCAATGTCAAGTCTTCTAAAAACAGTATCAAGTCTTCTGGAAGCTTTGTACGTCTTCTGGAAGCAATATTAAGTGTTTTTCAATCAGTATCTAATGTTCTGAAAGCATTGTAAGTCTTCTGAAAGCAATGTCAAGTCTTCTAAAAACAGTATCAAGTCTTCTGGAAGCTTTGTACGTCTTCTGGAAGCAATATTAAGTGTTTTTCAATCAGTATCTAATGTTCTGAAAGCATTGTAAGTCTTCTGAAAGCAATGTCAAGTCTTCTAAAAACAGTATCAAGTCTTCTGGAAGCTTTGTACGTCTTCTGGAAGCAATATTAAGTGTTTTTCAATCAGTATCTAATGTTCTGAAAGCATTGTAAGTCTTCTGAAAGCAATGTCAAGTCTTCTAAAAACAGTATCAAGTCTTCTGGAAGCTTTGTACGTCTTCTGGAAGCAATATTAAGTGTTTTTCAATCAGTATCTAATGTTCTGAAAGCATTGTAAGTCTTCTGAAAGCAATGTCAAGTCTTCTAAAAACAGTATCAAGTCTTCTGGAAGCTTTGTACGTCTTCTGGAAGCAATATTAAGTGTTTTTCAATCAGTATCTAATGTTCTGAAAGCATTGTAAGTCTTCTGAAAGCAATGTCAAGTCTTCTAAAAACAGTATCAAGTCTTCTGGAAGCTTTGTACGTCTTCTGGAAGCAATATTAAGTGTTTTTCAATCAGTATCTAATGTTCTGAAAGCATTGTAAGTCTTCTGAAAGCAATGTCAAGTCTTCTAAAAACAGTATCAAGTCTTCTGGAAGCTTTGTACGTCTTCTGGAAGCAATATTAAGTGTTTTTCAATCAGTATCTAATGTTCTGAAAGCATTGTAAGTCTTCTGAAAGCAATGTCAAGTCTTCTAAAAACAGTATCAAGTCTTCTGGAAGCTTTGTACGTCTTCTGGAAGCAATATTAAGTGTTTTTCAATCAGTATCTAATGTTCTGAAAGCATTGTAAGTCTTCTGAAAGCAATGTCAAGTCTTCTAAAAACAGTATCAAGTCTTCTGGAAGCTTTGTACGTCTTCTGGAAGCAATATTAAGTGTTTTTCAATCAGTATCTAATGTTCTGAAAGCATTGTAAGTCTTCTGAAAGCAATGTCAAGTCTTCTAAAAACAGTATCAAGTCTTCTGGAAGCTTTGTACGTCTTCTGGAAGCAATATTTACTCTTATCGAATCAGTATCTAATGTTCTGAAAGCATTGTAAGTCTTCTGAAAGCAATGTCAAGTCTTCTAAAAACAGTATCAAGTCTTCTGGAAGCTTTGTACGTCTTCTGGAAGCAATATTTACTCTTATCGAATCAGTATCTAATGTTCTGGAAGTATTGTAAGTCTTCTGGAAGCAATATCAAATCATCTAGAAACAGTATCAAATATTCTAGAAACAATATTAAATCTTTTGAAAACAGTATTAAGTCTTCTGGAAATAATGTCAATCCTTCTAGAAGCAGTATCAAGTCTTCTGGAAGCTTTGTACGTCTTCTGGACGCAATATTTACTCTTATCGAATCAGTATCTAATGTTCTGGAAGCATTGTAAGTCTTCTGAAAGCAATGTCAAGTCTTGTAAAAGCAGTATCAAGTCTTCTAGAAGCTTTGTACGTCTTCTGGAAGCAATATTAAGTGTTTTTCAATCAGTATCTAATGTTCTGAAAGCATTGTAAGTCTTCTGAAAGCAATGTCAAGTCTTCTAAAAACAGTATCAAGTCTTCTGGAAGCTTTGTACGTCTTCTGGAAGCAATATTAAGTGTTTTTCAATCAGTATCTAATGTTCTGAAAGCATTGTAAGTCTTCTGAAAGCAATGTCAAGTCTTCTAAAAACAGTATCAAGTCTTCTGGAAGCTTTGTACGTCTTCTGGAAGCAATATTAAGTGTTTTTCAATCAGTATCTAATGTTCTGAAAGCATTGTAAGTCTTCTGAAAGCAATGTCAAGTCTTCTAAAAACAGTATCAAGTCTTCTGGAAGCTTTGTACGTCTTCTGGAAGCAATATTTACTCTTATCGAATCAGTATCTAATGTTCTGAAAGCATTGTAAGTCTTCTGAAAGCAATGTCAAGTCTTCTAAAAACAGTATCAAGTCTTCTGGAAGCTTTGTACGTCTTCTGGAAGCAATATTTACTCTTATCGAATCAGTATCTAATGTTCTGGAAGTATTGTAAGTCTTCTGGAAGCAATATCAAATCATCTAGAAACAGTATCAAATATTCTAGAAACAATATTAAATCTTTTGAAAACAGTATTAAGTCTTCTGGAAATAATGTCAATCCTTCTAGAAGCAGTATCAAGTCTTCTGGAAGCTTTGTACGTCTTCTGGACGCAATATTTACTCTTATCGAATCAGTATCTAATGTTCTGGAAGCATTGTAAGTCTTCTGAAAGCAATGTCAAGTCTTGTAAAAGCAGTATCAAGTCTTCTAGAAGCTTTGTACGTCTTCTGGAAGCAATATTAAGTGTTTTTCAATCAGTATCTAATGTTCTGAAAGCATTGTAAGTCTTCTGAAAGCAATGTCAAGTCTTCTAAAAACAGTATCAAGTCTTCTGGAAGCTTTGTACGTCTTCTGGAAGCAATATTAAGTGTTTTTCAATCAGTATCTAATGTTCTGAAAGCATTGTAAGTCTTCTGAAAGCAATGTCAAGTCTTCTAAAAACAGTATCAAGTCTTCTGGAAGCTTTGTACGTCTTCTGGAAGCAATATTAAGTGTTTTTCAATCAGTATCTAATGTTCTGAAAGCATTGTAAGTCTTCTGAAAGCAATGTCAAGTCTTCTAAAAACAGTATCAAGTCTTCTGGAAGCTTTGTACGTCTTCTGGAAGCAATATTTACTCTTATCGAATCAGTATCTAATGTTCTGAAAGCATTGTAAGTCTTCTGAAAGCAATGTCAAGTCTTCTAAAAACAGTATCAAGTCTTCTGGAAGCTTTGTACGTCTTCTGGAAGCAATATTTACTCTTATCGAATCAGTATCTAATGTTCTGGAAGTATTGTAAGTCTTCTGGAAGCAATATCAAATCATCTAGAAACAGTATCAAATATTCTAGAAACAATATTAAATCTTTTGAAAACAGTATTAAGTCTTCTGGAAATAATGTCAATCCTTCTAGAAGCAGTATCAAGTCTTCTGGAAGCTTTGTACGTCTTCTGGACGCAATATTTACTCTTATCGAATCAGTATCTAATGTTCTGGAAGCATTGTAAGTCTTCTGAAAGCAATGTCAAGTCTTGTAAAAGCAGTATCAAGTCTTCTAGAAGCTTTGTACGTCTTCTGGAAGCAATATTAAGTGTTTTTCAATCAGTATCTAATGTTCTGGAAGCATTGTAAGTCTTCTGAAAGCAATGTCAAGTCTTCTAAAAGCAGTATCAAGTCTTCTGGAAGCTTTGTACGTCTTCTGGAAGCAATATTAAGTGTTTTTCAATCAGTATCTAATGTTCTGGAAGCATTGTAAGTCTTCTGAAAGCAATGTCAAGTCTTGTAAAAGCAGTATCAAGTCTTCTAGAAGCTTTGTACGTCTTCTGGAAGCAATATTAAGTGTTTTTCAATCAGTATCTAATGTTCTGAAAGCATTGTAAGTCTTCTGAAAGCAATGTCAAGTCTTCTAAAAACAGTATCAAGTCTTCTGGAAGCTTTGTACGTCTTCTGGAAGCAATATTTACTCTTTTCGAATCAGTATCTAATGTTCTGGAAGTATTGTAAGTCTTCTGGAAGCAATATCAAATCATCTAGAAACAGTATCAAATATTCTAGAAACAATATTAAATCTTTTGGAAATAGTATTAAGTCTTCTGGAAGTAATGTCAAGTCTTCTACAAGCAGTATCAAGTCTTCTGGAAGTTTTGTACGTCTTCTGGAAGCAATATTAACTATTTTCGAATCAGTATCTAATGTTCTGGAAGCATTGTAAGTCTTCTGGAACCAATATCAAATCATTTAGAAGAAGTATGAACTCTTCTGGAAACAATATTTAGTGTTCTGAAAGCAGTATCGAGTTTTTTAAAAGCATTTTAAGTTTTGTGGAGTTATTTTAAGTCTTTTGGAAGTAGTATCAACTCTTCTGGAAGCACTATCAAGTTTTTTAGAAGCAATATTAAGTCTTCTTGAAACACTGTTAGTCTTCTGCAGGTCTTCTGAAAGCAATATCAAGTCTTTTTGAAGCAGTATCAAGTCTTCTGGAAGTATTTCAGGTTTTCTAGAAGCAGTATCAAGTTTTCTGGAAGCATTTCAAATCTTGTAGAAGCAATATCAAGTCTTCTGGGAGCAATATCTAGTTTTCCAGAGGCAATATTTAGTTTTCTGTAAAACTTTCTGCAATTCAACAAAAAACATAACTTGTGTATCTTGCACATGCTTCTAAAGTGGTCAAAAACTCCTCATCTCTTGTATATAATCTCAAAAGTAGCAAGAAAACACTTCTCTTGTATACACTCTCGTATTCAATTAGAATTGAATTATTCTAATTCGTTTTTTTTATGCGTTTGATGCAAGTTTTTGTTTCTCAAGTACAATAGCAATAATAATTAATTTAAATAAATAATTCAATTCAAATTGAATTTTGACACTTGGAAATGTCAAATGAAAACAATTGGTTGCCATGGTTACGCACTGCTACTGCTATTTTTTTATACCAAATGAATAGGAAATAATGAAACTTTAAATGATTTTTTCTTGAAATATTGTACATAATTCAGTAAAAAATTCTCTTTCATATTCTGATATAAAAAAATGAGGTGTTCCATTAAAAAAAAACTTCGATAACGTTATAACTCGTTTAAAAATTGCAGATATTAGCCTCAATATGTAGTAATATACTAAAGTTTATGGTAGGCGATGGTATTAGAAGAGAAATTTTTAAAATCGCAAATTCATCAGAAATGATTCACTTTAAATAAATTTTCAGTTCATTTTATATACTTTTGTTGCTCTACAATATTTATTTTGCACATCACAGTACATGAAGTCTTTTATTATCACTACTTACATCAATTTTTTTTTATTTCCAGCAAATTATCACGAAGATTTAGCGCGGATATCATCTCAGGACCCATCAGAAAAAGAACAAGATCTATAAGTGGTAACTTAAAACAAAAATATGACTTAAAATCTAGCGATTCTCCTACAAAAATTCGCCGAAAAATGATTTAATTAATGTTGAGGGGGTTAAAGTAGATGATGATGGGAATGAAATTAAGGGTGGAGTTAAAGGTAAGAGGGGAAGGAAGGTTGTTACTACAAAAGAAATTGAAGGTGGAATGATTAATGTTGATATGGATAAAGTAGATGATGATGGAGATGAAATTAAGGATGGAGTTAAACGTAGGAGAGGAAGGAAGATTGTTACAAAGGAAACGGAAGGTGAAAAAGTGGAGGAAATGAATAATATGGATGAAATTAAAACTCAAATCAAAACCAGACGAGGAAGGAAGGCTGCAACAAAAGAAATAAAAGGTGAAATGGAAAAGGAAATGATTGATGTTGATGAAAATGTTGATAAAAATAAAGTAGATGATAAAGTAAACGAAATTAAAAGTAAAAATAAATCTAGGCGAGGAAGGAAGGCCGCTACAAAGGAAATAGATGGTGAAATGGAGAAGGAAATGATTGATGTAGACGAAAATGTTGATAAAAATAAAGTAGAAGATAAAGTAAACGAAATTAAAAGTAAAAATAAATCTAGGCGAGGAAGGAAGGCCGCTACAAAGGAAATAGATGGTGAAATGGAGAAGGAAATGATTGATGTAGACGAAAATGTTGATAAAAATAAAGTAGATGATAAAGTAAACGAAATTAAAAGTAAAAATAAATCTAGGCGAGGAAGGAAGGCCGCTACAAAGGAAATAGATGGTGAAATGGAGAAGGAAATGATTGATGTAGACGAAAATGTTGATAAAAATAAAGTAGATGATAAAGTAAACGAAATTAAAAGTAAAAATAAATCTAGGCGAGGAAGGAAGGCCGCTACAAAGGAAATAGATGGTGAAATGGAGAAGGAAATGATTGATGTAGACGAAAATGTTGATAAAAATAAAGTAGAAGATAAAGTAAACGAAATTAAAAGTAAAAATAAATCTAGGCGAGGAAGGAAGGCCGCTACAAAGGAAATAGATGGTGAAATGGAGAAGGAAATGATTGATGTAGACGAAAATGTTGATAAAAATAAAGTAGAAGATAAAGTAAACGAAATTAAAAGTAAAAATAAATCTAGGCGAGGAAGGAAGGCCGCTACAAAGGAAATAGATGGTGAAATGGAGAAGGAAATGATTGATATAGACGAAAATGTTGATAAAAATAAAGTAGAAGATAAAGTAAACGAAATTAAAAGTAAAAATAAATCTAGGCGAGGAAGGAAGGCCGCTACAAAGGAAATAGATGGTGAAATGGAGAAGGAAATGATTGATGTAGACGAAAATGTTGATAAAAATAAAGTAGATGATAAAGTAAACGAAATTAAAAGTAAAAATAAATCTAGGCGAGGAAGGAAGGCCGCTACAAAGGAAATAGATGGTGAAATGGAGAAGGAAATGATTGATATAGACGAAAATGTTGATAAAAATAAAGTAGAAGATAAAGTAAACGAAATTAAAAGTAAAAATAAATCTAGGCGAGGAAGGAAGGCCGCTACAAAGGAAATAGATGGTGAAATGGAGAAGGAAATGATTGATGTAGACGAAAATGTTGATAAAAATAAAGTAGATGATAAAGTAAACGAAATTAAAAGTAAAAATAAATCTAGGCGAGGAAGGAAGGCCGCTACAAAGGAAATAGATGGTGAAATGGAGAAGGAAATGATTGATGTAGACGAAAATGTTGATAAAAATAAAGTAGAAGATAAAGTAAACGAAATTAAAAGTAAAAATAAATCTAGGCGAGGAAGGAAGGCCGCTACAAAGGAAATAGATGGTGAAATGGAGAAGGAAATGATTGATGTAGACGAAAATGTTGATAAAAATAAAGTAGAAGATAAAGTAAACGAAATTAAAAGTAAAAATAAATCTAGGCGAGGAAGGAAGGCCGCTACAAAGGAAATAGATGGTGAAATGGAGAAGGAAATGATTGATGTAGACGAAAATGTTGATAAAAATAAAGTAGAAGATAAAGTAAACGAAATTAAAAGTAAAAATAAATCTAGGCGAGGAAGGAAGGCCGCTACAAAGGAAATAGATGGTGAAATGGAGAAGGAAATGATTGATGTAGACGAAAATGTTGATAAAAATAAAGTAGATGATAAAGTAAACGAAATTAAAAGTAAAAATAAATCTAGGCGAGGAAGGAAGGCCGCTACAAAGGAAATAGATGGTGAAATGGAGAAGGAAATGATTGATGTAGACGAAAATGTTGATAAAAATAAAGTAGATGATAAAGTAAACGAAATTAAAAGTAAAAATAAATCTAGGCGAGGAAGGAAGGCCGCTACAAAGGAAATAGATGGTGAAATGGAGAAGGAAATGATTGATGTAGACGAAAATGTTAATATAATCTCGAAACTTTAATATTTTAAGTTACTGTTTAAGAAAGGTGAATGAAGAAGAGTCTTGAGTCTGTAATCTGATCGCCTCACCCATCAGAATAGCCATCCTGTTAAAGACTGTCAACTTGTTGGCAACATGAGCTTTTACAGTTCCAAACGCAGTACATTATGTCAAATACTGCCAACTTGTTTGCAGCATGAGCTATTACGTTCCCAAAAGTCCTGATCATCAGTTTGAAGTCTGAAAACTTGTTGGCAGCATGAGCTATTATGCTCCCAAAATCTTGATCATCAGTGTGAAGTCTGCCAACTTGTTGGCAGCATAAGCGATTATTTCTCTAAAGTCCTGATTATTAGTTTAAAGTCTGCCAACTTGTTGGCAGCATGAATTAATTCTTTTAGTTAATTAATTCAAGAATTGCAAATTAACCATTGTAAAAAAATGTACTGGAACGTTATAATTTTAAGTTAATTAGCGAGGACTTTAGAAAAAAAATTTTTCTTTAATAGTAGGTGAGTATACATATAGGGGCGTTACAAAACATTTATGTTTGGTAGTGCGGTATTTAAATGATTGTAATAATATTCAAGACATCTGATTTTGGAAAAAAGAATTCAAGATTTGTGGAGGATACATACAATTATTTTTATATTTACAATTACAGCTCGAAACCTTTTAAAATCTATCGATTTTTTTATGGTTGATTCTACCGACATTTGACTGACATAGATCAAGATCAAGATCTTCATAATTTTGCACCAAGCAAGGTAAAGTTTGTTGTTATCTATTAAGGTATAAAATAGATCCATAAGCTGTCTTTTGTGCGAAGGAGATCTTCATATTTTAAAAATTGTTCTAGGGTTAAGCAGTTTTAAAAAGACACAAAAAGCAGTGTTAGGGTTAGACCAGGTTGTAATGTAAAGTTAGTTAATTAATTTATATAGCGAACCATAATAATAAAACTCTTATTTAAATCATATAAAATTTACTTAATATTAACTATAACTCAAAATATAAACAAAGAAAACGTTTTTTATACAATTCAAAATATTCATTTTCTTAACATTACACATCATAGAACAAACAGTTTTTATCAATCATACATCATTCAAATCTTCATTATTTAGTTTTACACATTAGCCATGTTATCAATTAATTTATTTTCATCTACATTCTCATCTAGATTAATCGTTTTCTCCTCAATTTTTTCTTTCGATTCTTTTTTAGGTTTCCTTCCTCTTTTAGTTTTAGTTTCAGTTTTTTTTTTTTTAACATTTTCGTCTACATCAATCATTTCCTTCTCCATTTCACCATCTATTTCCTTTGTAGCGGCCTTCCTTCCTCGCCTAGATTTATTTTTACTTTTAATTTCGTTTACTTTATCATCTACTTTATTTTTATCAACATTTTCATCAGCATCAATCATTTCCTTCTCCATTTCACCATCTATTTCCTTTGTAGCGGCCTTCCTTCCTCGCCTAGATTTATTTTTACTTTTAATTTCGTTTACTTTATCTTCTACTTTATTTTTATCAACATTTTCGTCTACATCAATCATTTCCTTCTCCATTTCACCATCTATTTCCTTTGTAGCGGCCTTCCTTCCTCGCCTAGATTTATTTTTACTTTTAATTTCGTTTACTTTATCATCTACTTTATTTTTATCAACATTTTCATCAGCATCAATCATTTCCTTCTCCATTTCACCATCTATTTCCTTTGTAGCGGCCTTCCTTCCTCGCCTAGATTTATTTTTACTTTTAATTTCGTTTACTTTATCATCTACTTTATTTTTATCAACATTTTCGTCTACATCAATCATTTCCTTCTCCATTTCACCATCTATTTCCTTTGTAGCGGCCTTCCTTCCTCGCCTAGATTTATTTTTATTTTTAATTTCGTTTACTTTATCTTCTACTTTATTTTTATCAACATTTTCGTCTACATCAATCATTTCCTTCTCCATTTCACCATCTATTTCCTTTGTAGCGGCCTTCCTTCCTCGCCTAGATTTATTTTTACTTTTAATTTCGTTTACTTTATCATCTACTTTATTTTTATCAACATTTTCATCAGCATCAATCATTTCCTTCTCCATTTCACCATCTATTTCCTTTGTAGCGGCCTTCCTTCCTCGCCTAGATTTATTTTTACTTTTAATTTCGTTTACTTTATCATCTACTTTATTTTTATCAACATTTTCATCAGCATCAATCATTTCCTTCTCCATTTCACCATCTATTTCCTTTGTAGCGGCCTTCCTTCCTCGCCTAGATTTATTTTTATTTTTAATTTCGTTTACTTTATCTTCTACTTTATTTTTATCAACATTTTCGTCTACATCAATCATTTCCTTCTCCATTTCACCATCTATTTCCTTTGTAGCGGCCTTCCTTCCTCGCCTAGATTTATTTTTATTTTTAATTTCGTTTACTTTATCTTCTACTTTATTTTTATCAACATTTTCGTCTACATCAATCATTTCCTTCTCCATTTCACCATCTATTTCCTTTGTAGCGGCCTTCCTTCCTCGCCTAGATTTATTTTTACTTTTAATTTCGTTTACTTTATCATCTACTTTATTTTTATCAACATTTTCATCAGCATCAATCATTTCCTTCTCCATTTCACCATCTATTTCCTTTGTAGCGGCCTTCCTTCCTCGCCTAGATTTATTTTTACTTTTAATTTCGTTTACTTTATCATCTACTTTATTTTTATCAACATTTTCATCAGCATCAATCATTTCCTTCTCCATTTCACCATCTATTTCCTTTGTAGCGGCCTTCCTTCCTCGCCTAGATTTATTTTTATTTTTAATTTCGTTTACTTTATCTTCTACTTTATTTTTATCAACATTTTCGTCTACATCAATCATTTCCTTCTCCATTTCACCATCTATTTCCTTTGTAGCGGCCTTCCTTCCTCGCCTAGATTTATTTTTATTTTTAATTTCGTTTACTTTATCTTCTACTTTATTTTTATCAACATTTTCGTCTACATCAATCATTTCCTTCTCCATTTCACCATCTATTTCCTTTGTAGCGGCCTTCCTTCCTCGCCTAGATTTATTTTTACTTTTAATTTCGTTTACTTTATCATCTACTTTATTTTTATCAACATTTTCATCAGCATCAATCATTTCCTTCTCCATTTCACCATCTATTTCCTTTGTAGCGGCCTTCCTTCCTCGCCTAGATTTATTTTTATTTTTAATTTCGTTTACTTTATCTTCTACTTTATTTTTATCAACATTTTCATCAGCATCAATCATTTCCTTCTCCATTTCACCATCTATTTCCTTTGTAGCGGCCTTCCTTCCTCGCCTAGATTTATTTTTACTTTTAATTTCGTTTACTTTATCTTCTACTTTATTTTTATCAACATTTTCATCAGCATCAATCATTTCCTTCTCCATTTCACCATCTATTTCCTTTGTAGCGGCCTTCCTTCCTCGCCTAGATTTATTTTTACTTTTAATTTCGTTTACTTTATCATCTACTTTATTTTTATCAACATTTTCATCAGCATCAATCATTTCCTTCTCCATTTCACCATCTATTTCCTTTGTAGCGGCCTTCCTTCCTCGCCTAGATTTATTTTTACTTTTAATTTCGTTTACTTTATCTTCTACTTTATTTTTATCAACATTTTCATCAGCATCAATCATTTCCTTCTCCATTTCACCATCTATTTCCTTTGTAGCGGCCTTCCTTCCTCGCCTAGATTTATTTTTACTTTTAATTTCGTTTACTTTATCATCTACTTTATTTTTATCAACATTTTCATCAGCATCAATCATTTCCTTCTCCATTTCACCATCTATTTCCTTTGTAGCGGCCTTCCTTCCTCGCCTAGATTTATTTTTACTTTTAATTTCGTTTACTTTATCATCTACTTTATTTTTATCAACATTTTCATCAGCATCAATCATTTCCTTCTCCATTTCACCATCTATTTCCTTTGTAGCGGCCTTCCTTCCTCGCCTAGATTTATTTTTACTTTTAATTTCGTTTACTTTATCATCTACTTTATTTTTATCAACATTTTCATCAGCATCAATCATTTCCTTCTCCATTTCACCATCTATTTCCTTTGTAGCGGCCTTCCTTCCTCGCCTAGATTTATTTTTACTTTTAATTTCGTTTACTTTATCATCTACTTTATTTTTATCAACATTTTCATCAGCATCAATCATTTCCTTCTCCATTTCACCATCTATTTCCTTTGTAGCGGCCTTCCTTCCTCGCCTAGATTTATTTTTACTTTTAATTTCGTTTACTTTATCTTCTACTTTATTTTTATCAACATTTTCATCAGCATCAATCATTTCCTTCTCCATTTCACCATCTATTTCCTTTGTAGCGGCCTTCCTTCCTCGCCTAGATTTATTTTTATTTTTAATTTCGTTTACTTTATCTTCTACTTTATTTTTATCAACATTTTCATCAGCATCAATCATTTCCTTCTCCATTTCACCATCTATTTCCTTTGTAGCGGCCTTCCTTCCTCGCCTAGATTTATTTTTATTTTTAATTTCGTTTACTTTATCTTCTACTTTATTTTTATCAACATTTTCATCAGCATCAATCATTTCCTTCTCCATTTCACCATCTATTTCCTTTGTAGCGGCCTTCCTTCCTCGCCTAGATTTATTTTTACTTTTAATTTCGTTTACTTTATCATCTACTTTATTTTTATCAACATTTTCATCAGCATCAATCATTTCCTTCTCCATTTCACCATCTATTTCCTTTGTAGCGGCCTTCCTTCCTCGCCTAGATTTATTTTTACTTTTAATTTCGTTTACTTTATCATCTACTTTATTTTTATCAACATTTTCATCAGCATCAATCATTTCCTTCTCCATTTCACCATCTATTTCCTTTGTAGCGGCCTTCCTTCCTCGCCTAGATTTATTTTTACTTTTAATTTCGTTTACTTTATCTTCTACTTTATTTTTATCAACATTTTCATCAGCATCAATCATTTCCTTCTCCATTTCACCATCTATTTCCTTTGTAGCGGCCTTCCTTCCTCGCCTAGATTTATTTTTATTTTTAATTTCGTTTACTTTATCTTCTACTTTATTTTTATCAACATTTTCATCAGCATCAATCATTTCCTTCTCCATTTCACCATCTATTTCCTTTGTAGCGGCCTTCCTTCCTCGCCTAGATTTATTTTTATTTTTAATTTCGTTTACTTTATCTTCTACTTTATTTTTATCAACATTTTCATCAGCATCAATCATTTCCTTCTCCATTTCACCATCTATTTCCTTTGTAGCGGCCTTCCTTCCTCGCCTAGATTTATTTTTATTTTTAATTTCGTTTACTTTATCTTCTACTTTATTTTTATCAACATTTTCGTCTACATCAATCATTTCCTTCTCCATTTCACCATCTATTTCCTTTGTAGCGGCCTTCCTTCCTCGCCTAGATTTATTTTTACTTTTAATTTCGTTTACTTTATCTTCTACTTTATTTTTATCAACATTTTCATCAGCATCAATCATTTCCTTCTCCATTTCACCATCTATTTCCTTTGTAGCGGCCTTCCTTCCTCGCCTAGATTTATTTTTACTTTTAATTTCGTTTACTTTATCATCTACTTTATTTTTATCAACATTTTCATCAGCATCAATCATTTCCTTCTCCATTTCACCATCTATTTCCTTTGTAGCGGCCTTCCTTCCTCGCCTAGATTTATTTTTACTTTTAATTTCGTTTACTTTATCTTCTACTTTATTTTTATCAACATTTTCGTCTACATCAATCATTTCCTTCTCCATTTCACCATCTATTTCCTTTGTAGCGGCCTTCCTTCCTCGCCTAGATTTATTTTTACTTTTAATTTCGTTTACTTTATCTTCTACTTTATTTTTATCAACATTTTCGTCTACATCAATCATTTCCTTCTCCATTTCACCATCTATTTCCTTTGTAGCGGCCTTCCTTCCTCGCCTAGATTTATTTTTATTTTTAATTTCGTTTACTTTATCTTCTACTTTATTTTTATCAACATTTTCGTCTACATCAATCATTTCCTTCTCCATTTCACCATCTATTTCCTTTGTAGCGGCCTTCCTTCCTCGCCTAGATTTATTTTTACTTTTAATTTCGTTTACTTTATCTTCTACTTTATTTTTATCAACATTTTCGTCTACATCAATCATTTCCTTCTCCATTTCACCATCTATTTCCTTTGTAGCGGCCTTCCTTCCTCGCCTAGATTTATTTTTACTTTTAATTTCGTTTACTTTATCATCTACTTTATTTTTATCAACATTTTCGTCTACATCAATCATTTCCTTCTCCATTTCACCATCTATTTCCTTTGTAGCGGCCTTCCTTCCTCGCCTAGATTTATTTTTATTTTTAATTTCGTTTACTTTATCTTCTACTTTATTTTTATCAACATTTTCGTCTACATCAATCATTTCCTTCTCCATTTCACCATCTATTTCCTTTGTAGCGGCCTTCCTTCCTCGCCTAGATTTATTTTTACTTTTAATTTCGTTTACTTTATCTTCTACTTTATTTTTATCAACATTTTCGTCTACATCAATCATTTCCTTCTCCATTTCACCATCTATTTCCTTTGTAGCGGCCTTCCTTCCTCGCCTAGATTTATTTTTACTTTTAATTTCGTTTACTTTATCTTCTACTTTATTTTTATCAACATTTTCATCAGCATCAATCATTTCCTTCTCCATTTCACCATCTATTTCCTTTGTAGCGGCCTTCCTTCCTCGCCTAGATTTATTTTTACTTTTAATTTCGTTTACTTTATCATCTACTTTATTTTTATCAACATTTTCATCAGCATCAATCATTTCCTTCTCCATTTCACCATCTATTTCCTTTGTAGCGGCCTTCCTTCCTCGCCTAGATTTATTTTTACTTTTAATTTCGTTTACTTTATCTTCTACTTTATTTTTATCAACATTTTCGTCTACATCAATCATTTCCTTCTCCATTTCACCATCTATTTCCTTTGTAGCGGCCTTCCTTCCTCGCCTAGATTTATTTTTACTTTTAATTTCGTTTACTTTATCTTCTACTTTATTTTTATCAACATTTTCGTCTACATCAATCATTTCCTTCTCCATTTCACCATCTATTTCCTTTGTAGCGGCCTTCCTTCCTCGCCTAGATTTATTTTTATTTTTAATTTCGTTTACTTTATCTTCTACTTTATTTTTATCAACATTTTCGTCTACATCAATCATTTCCTTCTCCATTTCACCATCTATTTCCTTTGTAGCGGCCTTCCTTCCTCGCCTAGATTTATTTTTACTTTTAATTTCGTTTACTTTATCATCTACTTTATTTTTATCAACATTTTCGTCTACATCAATCATTTCCTTCTCCATTTCACCATCTATTTCCTTTGTAGCGGCCTTCCTTCCTCGCCTAGATTTATTTTTATTTTTAATTTCGTTTACTTTATCTTCTACTTTATTTTTATCAACATTTTCGTCTACATCAATCATTTCCTTCTCCATTTCACCATCTATTTCCTTTGTAGCGGCCTTCCTTCCTCGCCTAGATTTATTTTTACTTTTAATTTCGTTTACTTTATCTTCTACTTTATTTTTATCAACATTTTCGTCTACATCAATCATTTCCTTCTCCATTTCACCATCTATTTCCTTTGTAGCGGCCTTCCTTCCTCGCCTAGATTTATTTTTACTTTTAATTTCGTTTACTTTATCTTCTACTTTATTTTTATCAACATTTTCATCAGCATCAATCATTTCCTTCTCCATTTCACCATCTATTTCCTTTGTAGCGGCCTTCCTTCCTCGCCTAGATTTATTTTTACTTTTAATTTCGTTTACTTTATCATCTACTTTATTTTTATCAACATTTTCGTCTACATCAATCATTTCCTTCTCCATTTCACCATCTATTTCCTTTGTAGCGGCCTTCCTTCCTCGCCTAGATTTATTTTTATTTTTAATTTCGTTTACTTTATCTTCTACTTTATTTTTATCAACATTTTCGTCTACATCAATCATTTCCTTCTCCATTTCACCATCTATTTCCTTTGTAGCGGCCTTCCTTCCTCGCCTAGATTTATTTTTACTTTTAATTTCGTTTACTTTATCTTCTACTTTATTTTTATCAACATTTTCGTCTACATCAATCATTTCCTTCTCCATTTCACCATCTATTTCCTTTGTAGCGGCCTTCCTTCCTCGCCTAGATTTATTTTTACTTTTAATTTCGTTTACTTTATCTTCTACTTTATTTTTATCAACATTTTCATCAGCATCAATCATTTCCTTCTCCATTTCACCATCTATTTCCTTTGTAGCGGCCTTCCTTCCTCGCCTAGATTTATTTTTACTTTTAATTTCGTTTACTTTATCATCTACTTTATTTTTATCAACATTTTCATCAGCATCAATCATTTCCTTCTCCATTTCACCATCTATTTCCTTTGTAGCGGCCTTCCTTCCTCGCCTAGATTTATTTTTACTTTTAATTTCGTTTACTTTATCATCTACTTTATTTTTATCAACATTTTCATCAGCATCAATCATTTCCTTCTCCATTTCACCATCTATTTCCTTTGTAGCGGCCTTCCTTCCTCGCCTAGATTTATTTTTACTTTTAATTTCGTTTACTTTATCATCTACTTTATTTTTATCAACATTTTCATCAGCATCAATCATTTCCTTCTCCATTTCACCATCTATTTCCTTTGTAGCGGCCTTCCTTCCTCGCCTAGATTTATTTTTACTTTTAATTTCGTTTACTTTATCTTCTACTTTATTTTTATCAACATTTTCGTCTACATCAATCATTTCCTTCTCCATTTCACCATCCATTTCCTTTGTAGCGGCCTTCCTTCCTCGCCTAGATTTATTTTTACTTTTAATTTCGTTTACTTTATCTTCTACTTTATTTTTATCAACATTTTCGTCTACATCAATCATTTCCTTCTCCATTTCACCATCTATTTCCTTTGTAGCGGCCTTCCTTCCTCGCCTAGATTTATTTTTACTTTTAATTTCGTTTACTTTATCATCTACTTTATTTTTATCAACATTTTCATCAGCATCAATCATTTCCTTCTCCATTTCACCATCTATTTCCTTTGTAGCGGCCTTCCTTCCTCGCCTAGATTTATTTTTACTTTTAATTTCGTTTACTTTATCTTCTACTTTATTTTTATCAACATTTTCGTCTACATCAATCATTTCCTTCTCCATTTCACCATCTATTTCCTTTGTAGCGGCCTTCCTTCCTCGCCTAGATTTATTTTTACTTTTAATTTCGTTTACTTTATCATCTACTTTATTTTTATCAACATTTTCATCAGCATCAATCATTTCCTTCTCCATTTCACCATCTATTTCCTTTGTAGCGGCCTTCCTTCCTCGCCTAGATTTATTTTTATTTTTAATTTCGTTTACTTTATCTTCTACTTTATTTTTATCAACATTTTCGTCTACATCAATCATTTCCTTCTCCATTTCACCATCTATTTCCTTTGTAGCGGCCTTCCTTCCTCGCCTAGATTTATTTTTATTTTTAATTTCGTTTACTTTATCTTCTACTTTATTTTTATCAACATTTTCGTCTACATCAATCATTTCCTTCTCCATTTCACCATCTATTTCCTTTGTAGCGGCCTTCCTTCCTCGCCTAGATTTATTTTTACTTTTAATTTCGTTTACTTTATCATCTACTTTATTTTTATCAACATTTTCATCAGCATCAATCATTTCCTTCTCCATTTCACCATCTATTTCCTTTGTAGCGGCCTTCCTTCCTCGCCTAGATTTATTTTTACTTTTAATTTCGTTTACTTTATCTTCTACTTTATTTTTATCAACATTTTCATCAGCATCAATCATTTCCTTCTCCATTTCACCATCTATTTCCTTTGTAGCGGCCTTCCTTCCTCGCCTAGATTTATTTTTACTTTTAATTTCGTTTACTTTATCATCTACTTTATTTTTATCAACATTTTCATCAGCATCAATCATTTCCTTCTCCATTTCACCATCTATTTCCTTTGTAGCGGCCTTCCTTCCTCGCCTAGATTTATTTTTACTTTTAATTTCGTTTACTTTATCATCTACTTTATTTTTATCAACATTTTCATCAGCATCAATCATTTCCTTCTCCATTTCACCATCTATTTCCTTTGTAGCGGCCTTCCTTCCTCGCCTAGATTTATTTTTACTTTTAATTTCGTTTACTTTATCATCTACTTTATTTTTATCAACATTTTCATCAGCATCAATCATTTCCTTCTCCATTTCACCATCTATTTCCTTTGTAGCGGCCTTCCTTCCTCGCCTAGATTTATTTTTACTTTTAATTTCGTTTACTTTATCATCTACTTTATTTTTATCAACATTTTCATCAACATCAATCATTTCCTTCTCCATTTCACCATCTATTTCCTTTGTAGCGGCCTTCCTTCCTCGCCTAGATTTATTTTTACTTTTAATTTCGTTTACTTTATCATCTACTTTATTTTTATCAACATTTTCGTCTACATCAATCATTTCCTTCTCCATTTCACCATCTATTTCCTTTGTAGCGGCCTTCCTTCCTCGCCTAGATTTATTTTTATTTTTAATTTCGTTTACTTTATCTTCTACTTTATTTTTATCAACATTTTCGTCTACATCAATCATTTCCTTCTCCATTTCACCATCTATTTCCTTTGTAGCGGCCTTCCTTCCTCGCCTAGATTTATTTTTACTTTTAATTTCGTTTACTTTATCATCTACTTTATTTTTATCAACATTTTCATCAGCATCAATCATTTCCTTCTCCATTTCACCATCTATTTCCTTTGTAGCGGCCTTCCTTCCTCGCCTAGATTTATTTTTACTTTTAATTTCGTTTACTTTATCATCTACTTTATTTTTATCAACATTTTCATCAGCATCAATCATTTCCTTCTCCATTTCACCATCTATTTCCTTTGTAGCGGCCTTCCTTCCTCGCCTAGATTTATTTTTACTTTTAATTTCGTTTACTTTATCATCTACTTTATTTTTATCAACATTTTCATCAGCATCAATCATTTCCTTCTCCATTTCACCATCTATTTCCTTTGTAGCGGCCTTCCTTCCTCGCCTAGATTTATTTTTACTTTTAATTTCGTTTACTTTATCATCTACTTTATTTTTATCAACATTTTCATCAGCATCAATCATTTCCTTCTCCATTTCACCATCTATTTCCTTTGTAGCGGCCTTCCTTCCTCGCCTAGATTTATTTTTACTTTTAATTTCGTTTACTTTATCATCTACTTTATTTTTATCAACATTTTCATCAGCATCAATCATTTCCTTCTCCATTTCACCATCTATTTCCTTTGTAGCGGCCTTCCTTCCTCGCCTAGATTTATTTTTACTTTTAATTTCGTTTACTTTATCATCTACTTTATTTTTATCAACATTTTCATCAGCATCAATCATTTCCTTCTCCATTTCACCATCTATTTCCTTTGTAGCGGCCTTCCTTCCTCGCCTAGATTTATTTTTACTTTTAATTTCGTTTACTTTATCATCTACTTTATTTTTATCAACATTTTCATCAGCATCAATCATTTCCTTCTCCATTTCACCATCTATTTCCTTTGTAGCGGCCTTCCTTCCTCGCCTAGATTTATTTTTATTTTTAATTTCGTTTACTTTATCTTCTACTTTATTTTTATCAACATTTTCGTCTACATCAATCATTTCCTTCTCCATTTCACCATCTATTTCCTTTGTAGCGGCCTTCCTTCCTCGCCTAGATTTATTTTTATTTTTAATTTCGTTTACTTTATCTTCTACTTTATTTTTATCAACATTTTCGTCTACATCAATCATTTCCTTCTCCATTTCACCATCTATTTCCTTTGTAGCGGCCTTCCTTCCTCGCCTAGATTTATTTTTACTTTTAATTTCGTTTACTTTATCTTCTACTTTATTTTTATCAACATTTTCGTCTACATCAATCATTTCCTTCTCCATTTCACCATCTATTTCCTTTGTAGCGGCCTTCCTTCCTCGCCTAGATTTATTTTTACTTTTAATTTCGTTTACTTTATCATCTACTTTATTTTCATCAACATCAATCATTTCCTTCTCCATTTCACCATCTATTTCCTTTGTAGCGGCCTTCCTTCCTCGCCTAGATTTATTTTTACTTTTAATTTCGTTTACTTTATCATCTACTTTATTTTTATCAACATTTTCGTCTACATCAATCATTTCCTTCTCCATTTCACCATCTATTTCCTTTGTAGCGGCCTTCCTTCCTCGCCTAGATTTATTTTTACTTTTAATTTCGTTTACTTTATCATCTACTTTATTTTTATCAACATTTTCGTCTACATCAATCATTTCCTTCTCCATTTCACCATCTATTTCCTTTGTAGCGGCCTTCCTTCCTCGCCTAGATTTATTTTTACTTTTAATTTCGTTTACTTTATCATCTACTTTATTTTTATCAACATTTTCATCAGCATCAATCATTTCCTTCTCCATTTCACCATCTATTTCCTTTGTAGCGGCCTTCCTTCCTCGCCTAGATTTATTTTTACTTTTAATTTCGTTTACTTTATCTTCTACTTTATTTTTATCAACATTTTCGTCTACATCAATCATTTCCTTCTCCATTTCACCATCTATTTCCTTTGTAGCGGCCTTCCTTCCTCGCCTAGATTTATTTTTATTTTTAATTTCGTTTACTTTATCTTCTACTTTATTTTTATCAACATTTTCGTCTACATCAATCATTTCCTTCTCCATTTCACCATCTATTTCCTTTGTAGCGGCCTTCCTTCCTCGCCTAGATTTATTTTTACTTTTAATTTCGTTTACTTTATCATCTACTTTATTTTTATCAACATTTTCGTCTACATCAATCATTTCCTTCTCCATTTCACCATCTATTTCCTTTGTAGCGGCCTTCCTTCCTCGCCTAGATTTATTTTTACTTTTAATTTCGTTTACTTTATCTTCTACTTTATTTTTATCAACATTTTCATCAGCATCAATCATTTCCTTCTCCATTTCACCATCTATTTCCTTTGTAGCGGCCTTCCTTCCTCGCCTAGATTTATTTTTACTTTTAATTTCGTTTACTTTATCATCTACTTTATTTTTATCAACATTTTCATCAGCATCAATCATTTCCTTCTCCATTTCACCATCTATTTCCTTTGTAGCGGCCTTCCTTCCTCGCCTAGATTTATTTTTACTTTTAATTTCGTTTACTTTATCATCTACTTTATTTTTATCAACATTTTCATCAGCATCAATCATTTCCTTCTCCATTTCACCATCTATTTCCTTTGTAGCGGCCTTCCTTCCTCGCCTAGATTTATTTTTACTTTTAATTTCGTTTACTTTATCATCTACTTTATTTTTATCAACATTTTCATCAGCATCAATCATTTCCTTCTCCATTTCACCATCTATTTCCTTTGTAGCGGCCTTCCTTCCTCGCCTAGATTTATTTTTACTTTTAATTTCGTTTACTTTATCATCTACTTTATTTTTATCAACATTTTCATCAACATCAATCATTTCCTTCTCCATTTCACCATCTATTTCCTTTGTAGCGGCCTTCCTTCCTCGCCTAGATTTATTTTTACTTTTAATTTCGTTTACTTTATCATCTACTTTATTTTTATCAACATTTTCGTCTACATCAATCATTTCCTTCTCCATTTCACCATCTATTTCCTTTGTAGCGGCCTTCCTTCCTCGCCTAGATTTATTTTTATTTTTAATTTCGTTTACTTTATCTTCTACTTTATTTTTATCAACATTTTCGTCTACATCAATCATTTCCTTCTCCATTTCACCATCTATTTCCTTTGTAGCGGCCTTCCTTCCTCGCCTAGATTTATTTTTACTTTTAATTTCGTTTACTTTATCATCTACTTTATTTTTATCAACATTTTCATCAGCATCAATCATTTCCTTCTCCATTTCACCATCTATTTCCTTTGTAGCGGCCTTCCTTCCTCGCCTAGATTTATTTTTACTTTTAATTTCGTTTACTTTATCATCTACTTTATTTTTATCAACATTTTCATCAGCATCAATCATTTCCTTCTCCATTTCACCATCTATTTCCTTTGTAGCGGCCTTCCTTCCTCGCCTAGATTTATTTTTACTTTTAA